>JARFJB010001301.1:0-365000 GCA_036346205.1 Vesta saturnalis
GGACTGTATAAGAATTATTTAGTACCGTTTATTTGCCAACGCGCCCCGAAGGAAAAGTAATTGTACGCATTCTTTTTTCTCCTCCAATTTCACGATACTTTTTACCCAGTGTTAGTAACTTTCTTAACTGTAATGGATTTCCCTACATAGTTAGTGAGTCAACATTGTGTACACCACACGTACCAAGATTTAATTCCTGGTGGTGTAATATTATTCTCTACAATTGAGAAGTACAAATTCATTCAAAATTAATCCTATATTATTTATTTAAAACCCCAACTAATCCTGTTATACTGTGTGAGTAAAAGGTCTGGAACAATTGTTGTAAAATTTAAACTGTTAACTTTTAAGAAAATTCCAAAAACTGGTAAACTTTTATTTTTAATCGCGCATTTACTGGTTCCATAATGAAACATACAGGGTGATCCATCTAAGAATAATAATGTCACGGTCAACTTTTTTTCCTACTTTCATAAGGAAATTTTGGAGGAAATTAATTTTGAAAAATAGGAACATAATTTCAATTTTATATTATCATGAATATAAAAGGTCTGACGTTTTTATACTTAGTATCCTTAGAAATATCATTTATTATCTGAATACCATAGCAACAATGTCAGTAAATTAATTGATTTGCCAAAAGATTGTTACTATGGTCAAATTAAGCAAATGAGAACGAATTGGAATATTAATAATGACGGGATATCACGATAGAAAAGAACAGAAGATCAGGTATGCCATCTCTTTAACATTATTTATCCGCGATAAATGAAGAAACACAGCTTAATGCTGGATTTTCACGAAAATCCACATAAAACAGCTCGTGCTGTTGGTGGTAAACCACTTGAAGAAACAAATGTGGCACACGTACAAAATCATTTTACTGCAAGAATTGAATGAAGACGATCGCGACCGTCGCATGGAGCTCTGTGAAATTATGGTGAATATGTTACACGAGAATTCTGGAATGTTAATGAGGATATTGTTTTCAGATGAGGCAACATTCTATTTGAACGGCACAGTCAACAGACAAAATTATAGATATTGGGCACTCGCAAATCCTCACTGGTATCGCGAGCAAAAAAACAATATCCCCAGAAGTTAAACGTGTGGGCGGGAATTCTTGGTGACAGTATAATAGGTCCATATTTTTTTAACAGTAACTTTACTCGCCCAATGTGCCAAGAAAAAAATTCCAGCGTTAGTCTTTATTTTTCGAAATCCGGAGGATCCTGACATTCCGAATAATACCTTCTGGTATCAACAAGATACTGCATTATGCAATAGATAGATTAGACGAAGAGGTTCAGTGGAATGGACCGCAAGGTCCCCTGATCTCATACCTCTCGATTTTTTTTGTGCGGGTATATGAAAAATCAAGTTCACCGAGAGAAGCCAGACAATTTGAAACAATTAAAAAAACCGATAAGCGTGACAATTAGAGGGATACAACCGAATACTCTTCAAAACGTGCTACAAGAGTTTCAAAGTCGACTGGGATATTATCAAGAAGTTGTAGGAGGGCATTTTGAACATTTGCTTTGAGACGGTTTTTTTGTTTTCATTTTCACTTGTTTTCTTTATTTTTTAGTTAAATAATATTATTATTGTAGCAAACGTTAAAGTTAAAACTGCATTTTTTTACTTTTTCAATCTAATGAGTTAAACAAAATATCATTTAGACTATCGCACTGGTTATTAAAATAACAAATAAAAATTGGGGTTGTCACTTAAAAAAGTAGAAAAGTGACATCATTATTCTTAGATGGATCACCCTGTATATTTCATTAAAGCACCAGTAAATTTGCAATTAAAAATAAAAGTTTACCTGTTTTTGGGAATTTTCGGAAAAGTTTTACAGCCATTACCCCAGACTTTTTATTCACACCGTATGTATAAAGAAACGTAATTTATGATTTACCTGTAATAGTAATGTAGCAAATCCGAAACGTTGTTAACAACACAAGTAAGATCTACCTTAGTCTGAATGACCCATATTTTGCTTAATTTCCCCTTGTTATAACACCCGGCACCGTTATTAATTTTCTCGCACGTGTAAAGCTTCGCAACTAAACATTATATTTTAGTGAATTACGCTACACGGCTAAAATCGCTAACACTGGCGGGAGATTCAAACGCAGGGATACAGCTGAAGCCAATCGGAACCCATCAGATCCAATATTTAAATTACTGTTTATTTAATTATTAATTTAACCGCTCGATTAATTCTCCATCGCAAAACAGTTGTAAATTAATGATCGTTTCTGTTTAGTAGTAAAAAATTTGTACAGCTGCAAAACAAGCAGAGGGACAGCACAGATACGAACCGTAGGAATTGTTGAGGAATTGTGTAGCGACGAAGTGAAGTTTACGACTAAATAGAAACTATTGAGAGTTCAATAATTGAGTAGCGAGTTGATGAACAATAAATTCTGAAGTTAAGTTTAAATAAATTAGGCGACTGAAATATGGTCTAATTGCGGGCGACGTGTCGCTTTCGATCTGTAGGCTCCCTGCATGTTGTTTTTAAGTAGCCGGTGAAAGCGTGTTAGTGCGTGTGTGTAAACTATGTGTAGAATATCAATTAAAAGATTCTAGTCTTATACCCGTTGCGCTGTTTAATTCATACCCCGGGAATTGGCAGAATTCAAGCAAATGCCTTCTTTCCCATGGAGTAAGTAAAAGACTGCGTTGGGAATAACCCCCAGCGAGGTGTCATTTATTAGAGTATGTGTTCGGTTGTTTAATTAACTTACATGCAAGTAACCACTGATTTAAGTAGCAGTAAGCCCTGGTGTCTTGGAATAATTGCGGGCGGATTGAGTCGAGTTGATTAAACGGAGAATGAGGATAAAAAATACCTGGTCATCCGAGGCATCCTATCTCTTGGCCGTTCCGGAGAGTGCTTACCCAAAAGAGCACACACACACTGACCGTTCGTGAGGATTACTCCCCCAGGCTAATCGCAGTTTGCGTCTTAGGTAGTGCCACTACCACCTTGGGGATGACAGGTAGGGCCTTCGCCAAATTTAAGCATCTGAGGAAGCCTAGAATGGCGTCGAGACCTAAAGCAGGCGCTTTCTCGACTGCAGCTCTAACCGCATTCGGTACTTGTGACTTTTCGCTACCGCTCGCCGTCGCTTTGGCGTAACTAACGCCGGTTCGGTATTAAGATGGTGTTGCTGTCGGCGACATCCCCTTTGGTTGCTGTTGGCGTGGTGCGTCGGTTTGCTTCCGATGGGGCTACGGGAGATGTGGGAACTTTGGACATTCCCGGAAGTTGGCCTAGTGACCACCACCGCAGTTCACGTACCTAGCCTGGTCGGTACGGAGTTTAGTGCATTCGCTGGACTGGTGATTTCCTGCGCACTTGGCACAAAGTTCCACCCCTCCACAGCAACGTTGTACGTGATGGAGTCCCTGGCAGCGGTGACACTGTCATGTGCCGGATTTCGCCTCAAGTCTTCGATGGAGACACGTAACCGACCCACTTACTTCACCTGCCGGAACTTCCTCACATCCTCTTCTGTTGGGAGCGTCACGAGCAGAATCTGGATCATTCTTTATCCTAAAACAAGAAATAGGATTAATATCGCGTTCTTGTAGGTCAGTAGAATGAGCCCAGCATCATCGCCATTTTGTTTTTATGACGTCATAGCCCCGCCCACGGAGGGTGGGTTCGGCTACTTTTCAGGGGCGTTTTTCAACCCCATAAGGATATTTTACCCCTAATTAGTGCTCTTTTGGCTGTATTAAGAGTCCTTTTGTCAGTTCAACCCCTGGAGGAAAGGCCAACGCGCGCGCAGGGGCAGGGTGGGGATTATTACTAAGACTAGATAAGGCCTTATGGTTTCATTACTGTGGGGCTAAGACTAGGCCACACCCATTCCTTTTACCTGATTGGTTGTACGTGTATTGAGGCGGGGCTAAGGCTGGGCCACACCCATTCCTTTTACCTGATTGATTGTACTTGCGACCCCCCTCTGGCTTCTGGTTGGTCCTTATCCCACTACTCAGCAGCTCTACTCTGATTGGAGGACTAAGTCTGCATTCTGATTAGTTATGGCGGGAAATTTGAATTTGTATTCTAATAAGGGGATCTAGTGCTAGCTTGTAAGACAGGTGTAGGGCTTCGGAACTTACTCTCGAGGCTTCGCGCCTTGTTCAGTAATTTGAATTTGTTAGTGGAACCATCTAGTGTATATTTTAAAATTACATACTGGGACCTGTAACGGTTATGGCGGTAAAGGTGAAATAAGGGGTTCTAACACTTCCTCAGTCATTATTGCTTTAAATTATGAGTCATAATCACTCAAATAAAACAACTAAAGTAGTAAAAACTCTTTTTTTATTTCTCACACTATAATAGTAGTAGATAACGAAACATTATACAGTGACTTGACTATCTCATCATTTATAATTAAACATTTTGTAAAAAACTTATTTACAAAATCAATTATTGATAAACAATTTAGTCTAAAATACAAAAACGTTAACGTATAAAGTCCACACACATTCAAATGGCAATCACGCAGTATCGTTTTGTTATAATGGAACCATTTAGAATTCTTCTCTAGGAAACGTAAATGATATCCTTGCGGGGCCGTCCAAAGGAATCGAAATACTCCCCGCTACCATTCTCGTCAATGCAGATAGCAGTCCAATGTTAATCTGGTTTGTTTGCTGGATCCGTGTTTAGAATAATTGCACGCGGTCTAGGCGTGTGCCTCGTTAGTTCACTAGAAGCACATACAAGCCGAAATACATGATTGGGGCTGTGGATCGATTCCAAACATTTCAACACTTGTACCGCATACATTTTTGGAGTTGGTTTGTGTCCAGTCTTGCAATAGAAATTCGTTTTCCAGTGCACACATTGGCTCAACGATGTTATGGTTTAAACAACGATAAGCTTTTGCTTCTAATTTCAATTTTTAAGCGATGGGCAACCATCTCGTCCAGGTTTATTATTGGTTTGTTAAGAAATCTTAAAAACTGTTTTTCACTGCACTTAACGTGAATTTTGCTAAATGCAGCAGCGCTCTTATCAGATCCTCTTGGAAATTGTAGGGTACATAGCCCGATCGCATTCTAATCCATGGTATTTATCCTCTAAATACCTTATCTGTCTTGACATGGGTTTTGATATAAAATAATCTCGAGATGACTTTATCAGAACCAACAATAACGAACCGTGATATGTAACCACAGCAATTTCTTTCGGTACGAATTCATTATCAACACCTCTAAACCCTTTCACGTCCAACTGCTGCTGTACATTGAAGCTTGTGCTGTAGAGCTGCTCCTTTTAACATCTGAAATCCACGACAACATTCCGATGTTTATCGATCTCTACCACGTTGTCGAATTCGGTGTATACCAAACAGTTAACAGTTTCCGTGAGAGCTTCTTCAAAGCCGATTTCTATTCCAATGGATCCGTTTCTAACTAAATTCCAGTAAGTGCTAGCGTTTGCAGACAAGTCAGGAGTTAGGTGAAAGGTCATTAAACAGTAACCGTTGGGGTAATCGCTTCTCGTCGCCTACGTTCAAAAAATGAATACCGTACCAAAGAATAAGGTGTGATACCCCCTTACATATAACCATTAGCTGTAAAGTCTGGTTGTGAGGCCTTCGAAGGATTTTTTAGCCGTCAATGTATAACGACATGTAGTTAATATTGTTGTGATGAAAATTTAACGGGTTTGAGGGGTAATCACCGTTGAAGGTTTTTTTTTTGCTACAAAACCTACGATACATCGTTTAGGTAACTGATCCAGGAAGACACTATCCAATGATTTTCGCTGTATTCCTACAAATATAGTTAACACTTTACGTCTGTCCTTGTAACAGGGTATTTTGCAGTTGTTTCTAAGGCTTTAGCGTGAGCAATTAGAACGGTGGGATTGATTCGCATACGTCTAACCAGTCAATTAGCGTCCATAATCATCGTTTTGTAAGTTGCACCGTGTGTTGCCATTGGACTAAAGGTATTGATCGTACAAATTTAGTCTTTAATTCAACACCACTTATGAGAAACTTCTCTTGATTAAACAAATCCGAGTGCACGTAGCCAATCATCTCAACCCGTTTGCTGGTCGCTTTAAGTGCTTGACAGTTTGGAAACCGTTATTTGCGTCTCCCCGTGTATTCATATGTCCTGCTGTATCATTGTGCCATAAGGTACAACCTAGATGTGAAGTATTGGTCTCCTTTATATAGTTTAGCAGTGTTTCGGTATATGAGCGGTACGCATAAGTGTTGTCTGGTTGTGACACAATCTTCTGATTTAAAACCTCCACTTGCGAGAAAAGTGAATGCATCCAATTATTTACCGGGGCTACAATATCTGCGCCAGTATCATCTTGCTTTAGAACTTTAGCGGTGATGTGCAACATGTTCTGGCTTAAATCTATGTAATCGTTTCCATTTCCGTGCATTACAATTTCTATTGGGGCGTCATCACTAAGAGCTGATAAGGGATTGTAAAATATCCATTCACCACTTTCGATACTCGTCTGCGCCGACGGTAAAGCGAATAAATCCAATTCGGACTTAACGCACTCACACGAGTGTACATATAAAAAGGTCATTATCTTGAAAATATATCGTCGTAAGTAGTTTTCTTCTTAGCAACAGCTCTCGGTAGAGATTGGCTAGTATCGGTCAGACGTACTCTTTTATAGTCCGAACCCTCCATCCTTTTATCGATTTTCGTCAGCTTTACGCTTAATATTTATACCTGCCTCGTGAAATCTTTCTTGAGACGACTCCTGAATAGGCCGATCCTCTATAACATCGCCGAGTATATTGGTACCCGTCATTAGAGCTTCTTTTGCACCAGACTTAAATAACGGTATCATACTTCTAAATATGCCTCCTAACCAGCTTCCTATACCATGGCCACGCTGATAGGGTGCACCTCTGTAAATGGACCCGATACCGTTACCGGCGTGATTCATATAATATTGTTGATAAGGATAAACCATTATTGGACTGTCTTAAAGTGTAGCTTCAGACACGACGTCCAAAACTCCAATGGCATTGCTGCACCCGTATCTGTTTTTATATTAACCTCGATGTTTTAAAATTCCCGTGTCATCACTAGCATGTAGAGTTCAAGCGAAAAAACCACATCTTTATGACTCCCGTAAGCATAGTTTTCTGAAGTGACGTTTATTATACACATAAGCGGAGATAAAACATCATCCACAATTTGCGGTTCAATGATGTCGCAATAAACAAACATTTGAGTTGGTAAACCTATCCATATACTAGCGGGGTGCAAGGGTATTGCTTCCATAGCTATATTCTGATACGGACGATAACCCAACTGTAAGGCTGGACGCTGTGAGAATCCGAATAGCGACAGGGAAGTTTTTAATTTCGTAGTGACACGCTTAGTTAAATTACGGTACCCTATTGTTAACAATTTACTTGTTAGGTCGTGGTTATTTACCTCGTTGACAATGTCTTCTGTGTTGGCGTATTTACCTTTTACAGTGTCAGTTGAAGGTGTGATACCCGCAAACCCTCCCGGATACGAGGGATCATAGTATACACCACCCATGTTATGTTCACCAACTAGCCCAATCTAGCGAAATTCTTCTTCTTCGAGAGGACCTTATCGGGGTTTCCCGCGATTCACTATCAGCATTGTAATTCTCACCTATAGTTGTGAGAGTCTGTTCAACGTTCGATGATACAGCAGCAGCACGTCTTCGTGTATTTCCGATAAACTCTCGGGGTATATTTATTTCGTTAATGTACGTCACAAACTGTCGCCAACCATGTTTGTTTGCAGTTTTTCGCTGTCTTAACGTTTCGTGAACCAGATCGATAATGTTGGAATGAGGGATAATCTCGTCATTTATTGTGACAGTACCCCTCTTATCCCAAAATACGTCACCGTTCGTATTCAGTATACGTAAGAAGGCTACTATTTCGTCTGCCAGTCCTTGCTGTTTCGGTGAATCATCAGCGTCACCACTGACGGTTATGTTAGCAAGTTGACGTAGTTGATTGGAAAAGTGTAGATATCTTTGAGGGACTTGGTTGTACTGCTACCATTTGTCGTGGTCAGTCATTTTGGTTTTTAAAACTGTATCCAGACCGTTGCCTAGCTGTGTTAAAATATTGTTTTGTGTAACACATGCAGCCTGCAAGCATTGTATAAAGTCCAATAGTAGAATAACTATCTTCTTCAGAATGTGGTCCATGTTTGTTATTGAAACATATTGCCCAGAATACCTCCAAGTAATGGTCCTAGCAAGAGTGGTGTAAATGCACCGTCCTTCTGTACAAGAAACTGTTGCTTCCTTTTTGTAGATTCGTCTCTCTGTGCTAAGCGTCTTAAAATGTGTCTATGTTGAGAGAGTCGATGCTTCTGCAGCGGTACACGACCTTTTAAAATGTTGTATGCACACTCGCAGATACGTTTCACCTGCTTACTATCTAAACATTTCAATAAAGCGTCACGTTGACTTTTACCTAATCTGGCTAATGCGTGAAGGATATCAGTGTTTTTGATTAAAACGTCAGCCATCGTATATGATGTAATCTTTATGACTGTGAGGCTTAAAGCCTTTTTTCGCTATATATACCGGACAAATGCCTTGAGGCCCAAACATACTTATTCTATATCGTAACATGACTGACGTATTCTGTTTTAAATCGAACAATAATTAACCGTGTGGATCTGAAGTGGCATCCTGGTACGCAGCGTCTAAAAAGTTCAGGTTATCAGGCGAAATCTATCTTGCTAAATGTTGTATCTGTGCTCTATCACGTAGATGCTTAAACAAGATTATGTAATGGGCATTAAGTGAGATATCTCTCTGTCCACGTCCTTGATGAAATATGTTTTTGTTAAGAAAAACACGCTTAGGTTTCTACGATAACTGCCCTTTGTGAAAATATCCACCACCGAACTGTTAGTTTTTCGTATTAGATCATCAAAGTAGGTAAGATTGGAGACTTTTGGGACACCACCACAAAACCGGTTTTCCACATTTCCAAGGTTGCCACAAAACCAAGGTCCCACCGTACCAAGGTCAAAAGCGCAATGTGTGACCTACTATATCATTACCACAAACCCACGGTCACAAACCCCGATTTCCTGTTCCACAACTACAAGGCTATCTGTGCGACATATCAGTACCACAAAACCAGGGTCAGCTCGCTTTTCTGTTCCACTATTACAAGGCTATCCGACCACGCTTTCCTGTTCCACAACTACAAGGCTATCTGTGCGACATATCATTACCACTAAACCAGGGTCACAAGCTCCGCTTTTATGTTCCACTATTACAAGGCTATCCGACCACGCTTTCCTGTTTCACAATTACAAGGCCATCCGTGTGACCTACTTTATGCTTAGCCACAACTCTTGCTACTCTATACCCTTGTATGTTTATTGTCCACTTGTATGTTTATTGTCCACTTGTATGTTTTTGTCCACATGTATGTTTTTGTCCACTTGTATGCTTTTTGCTCACCCTCACTGTTTTACCGAAATAAAAGGAAACGATATGTAAATACATTTAATTCATGGAGAGCATGTACAAATTGTATACATACAGAAATAAAGACATTTATATATTTCACTTTTACCAAAATAAAATAAACGATATGTTAATATATTTAAATTATATATAGAAAGAAAGACATTTTATGCATTTTTTTGCTCACCCTCACGTTTTACCAAAATAAAAGAAAACGATATGTAAATACATTTAATTCATGGAGACATGTACAAATTGTATACATACAGAAATAAAGACATTTATATATTTCAAAATAAAACGATATGTTAATATATTTAAATTATATATATAGAAAGAAAAACATTTATATATTTAATTCTTGTAGAAATAGACGTACAAATTATAGTAGAAACATGTATTACTCAGATTATATGATTTGCTATAGGAAGAAAACATTTTGATCTAGTACAAGTGCAGAAGGTCCTTTCCACTTCCGTTTCAGTACATCTGCGTGTTCTACTGCAAAAGAAATAAAAAAGATAAGATGTATACTATAATTGTGATAAAACAAGTTTTGTAAGTACGGAATGAATAATAATTAAAATCTGAGATCGAGCAAGTTTTGTAAAAAAAGTAATATTTCTGTAGAACATAAATTTGAATAAAAAAACGAATGGGATAAAAAAACTAGTTTATTAAGTTATAAAACGATAAATAATAGACTAATTAATCATGTGCATAATAAGTAAATAGTCAAAACGTGTTTTGTGTGAAATCAAAAAAAAACACTTACAAGAATTTATGAGGAACCGGTCAGTAATGTTTACAAGAAAAAAATATGAATAAGTTGTTTACCTACTCCATTTAGCAATAAAAAAAACTTCCTGCATTCCGGGATAGGATGATCTGTAAAAAAAAGAAAGAAGCAATTATTCAAACTATCTACATAATAATAGAAAAGATCTATGGAGGCATTAGCGTTTAAATAATGTATACAGAAAAAAATTTTATTCTACTAATCCTTTAAGAGGAAATTGAGATTACCGTTTCACAAGTAATCAAAATACGAGTTTTATTGTTACACGTTAAACAGATTGAAATAAAAAAAATTTACGTTACTTACGTTTTTCAAAAAAGAAAATAAAAATAAAAAAATTTTAAATTTCCAATGGGGAAAAATATTAAAGAAAATAAAAACAGTAAAGCCCAAAACAAAAAAAACAAACCTTTTTCCAAAACACAAATAAAAGTGGCAACTTTTTTGCCCCCCCCCCCCCCAAAAAAAAAAAAAAAAAAAAAAAAAAAAAAAAAAAATTTGGATATACAGTTTTAATTGAAAAATCTAAGGTAAGCAGTTTTATTTAAGAAATGAATTTTTTGATGATGTTTTTAATTATTGATAAATTAAATTTTTTTAAATTTATTTAAAGTTTTAAATAAATTTCATAAACCTTTTACATAAAATTTTGATGGAAAATTTTCTAAGCCTCATTTTTGTCAATTTATGTTTACATAGCCTTCGCATTTTGTATAACAAATCCGTTTTACTAAGAAGATACAGTACTTGGTTTCCAATAACCAACATATCGAAATGGTAAGATCTTTTATATATTATTTTTTGTATTGATGTATTTTTTTTGTAATGGATCTTGGATATATGCAATGTTTTTAATTGAAAAATTCTGAACGCGATAAGACGAGTTTTACTTTAATTCAGATAGAATTGCGTTTTGATGTTTGTTTAATTATTAAAACGTTAAATTTTTTTCAAATTTAGTTTAAAGTTTTTGATAATCAAATTTGCATAAAGCCGTTTTAATAGAAATTTTTGTATGGTAAAGATTTTCTAAGTACCAATTTGTAAATTTTGTTACATAAATTTTTTTTGAATCCTATAGAAGATTTTAAGTTTTAATTGAGTTTAAATAACCACATGAAAAGGGTAAGATTTCTTTTATTTTTTTTTTTTTAAAATGTATTTAATTGGACTTTAATTAAAGCAATTTTTTTTGAAAATCTGTTTAAACGGCCGGAAAAGAGTTTTACTAAACATTCCCCGATGATCTTTGAGGGTCCCTTTTTTCAAATTGAAATCCAAAATTTTTTAAACATGGAAATTTTTGGGTTGGTAAAGATACCTAATAAAGGGGAAAATTTGTTGTATCAAAATTTTATTTTTCCTTAGGACTTAAGGGTATATAATTAAAGGCCGGGAAAAGATCCTTGTCTCTCAAAACGTCGACGGAGCGTCTTTGACCCGGGTTTAGGCTGAACGGAGATTCAAACCCAAACGGCCGGAGAAAGTATGGCTGTCGTACTCAAACATCGTCCCCGACGGTCTTTGACCCGGGTCCCCCTCCTAGGACTCCCTAACGGAGATAGCTCTAACCGGAAAGGCGGAGAAAAGTATGCCTTGTTAAAACATCGTCCCCGACGGGAGTCTTTGACCCCTCCTAGGACTGCCCCTAACGGAGATAGCTCATAACTCGGAAACGGCCGGAGAAAAGTAAAAAACATCGTTGATGGCGCGCATCTTTTGACCCGGGTCCCTCCTAGGACTGCCCCTAACGGAGATACTCTACTGGAAACCCGGAGAAAGTATCCTTGTCGGTACTCAAAATCGTCCCCGACGGAATCACCCTCCCCCTCCTAAGATTGCAATAATTTAAACCCGAGAAAATGCTTCTAAACAGCGATTTTTTTTGAACCCTTTAAGGACTAAAATTGGTTCTATTCGGAAAGTTTTTGTTGTATTTAAATGTGAGATCTTTTACCGTCTTTTAGGACTTTGGGCTAACGGAGATAGGTAATAATTGAGCGGAAAAAGGTTCTGTTTTAACATTTGTTATTTATTTTGAGGGGTTTGAGCTGGTTTGACGTTTTGGGCGGTTTTACTGTTTTGGGCGGTTTTGACGCTTATGGTTTGGCTATTTATTTTCATGAGAGCGGTTGGTGTAAATCATTTGAATTGAAATAAAAATTGGTTCTATTTTGATCAAAAATCCTTGGTTTGTATAGTATAAGTAGTAGGGTATTACCCTCTTTTTGGGGGCAAGAAGAATTAATTAATAAAGGGGTTTGGGTTTCTGTTTATACAACACTACGTTTTTTATTTTTTTTTTTTTTTTTTATTTTTATTTTTATTTTTATTTTTTTTTATTTTTATTTTATTTTTATTTTATTTTATTTTTATTTTTATTTTTTTTTTTTTATTTTTTTTTTATTTTTTTTTTTTTTTTATTTTTTAATTTTTTTTTTTTTTTTTTTATTTTTAAAATTTTTTTTTTTATTTTTTTAATTTTTTAAATGTAAAGGTTAAAAAGTTGGTATGATGTTCTAAATAAGAACCTTGTGACCATGACCCTTCACCACTTCTGTCCCACTTTCCCCACTCACCACAATAAAATTTTGTATTTAAGAGGGGGTTCCACTGCAGGAGTCCGTCTGTATGAACCACCAAGTTAAGTTTTCAAGCGGTGTTATATCATGTCTTCAAAGAATAGTAAGTGTTAGTTTCATTGCATTCTGGCTACCCTTCCTATCCAGCACCCTTGTTCACATCAACCACACTTCAGCATATAGTTTTATTTTTCTTTTTCCTTTTCGGAAAAGGAAAGGATTCTTTACTGAGACATCAAAAACAGCGTGCTGGATGTCAGTATCTACTCCACCATCTGGCATGCAGGAGGTTTCGTTGCAAAACCAAACCACAGGAGCAATGTGGTGCAAGGAAGCACTTCCCGAAACGATACATAGACATGTTACTGAATTTTCAACCAGGACCATTTCTTAAATAATGCAAACCCGGACCATCAGGGTTTAGCAACTCAAGGAAGCGGAAGGCTGACCAACACGATGAACCGGTAGAACCAAAAACAATGGTGGAGTGTGCACTGCACAGATTGTTCAATGGATATACCTTATGCATTCCAAGGACACCTCAGAAGCAATAGGCATAAAGCAAATGTATGTTTCCTTGTCGATACTGGGGTCGAAGTGATCCGAAATGCGTTTAAACAACGCATTGTGTCGTACCGATTGTCTCCATGCAATATGCATACTGATGTGTTCACCTTTATGGCAGACGTGAAAGGGAATGTATTGAAGGTAGTACAAAATCAGTTGCAGAAACACATTCATTAAAATGTAATGTTGAGCTGTTTTTTTTTTTTGAACAGTAGGAAAGCACAGAACTGAAATCTTTCAGACTAAGTATGATATTCTCAGTGTAGGGACGGTGTTAGAAGAGTATTTCCAAAAATAAGTGAAATATTGGATGCAAAACAATCGGAATTTCAACATAAAGATTCTGGTAAGTGTGAGTCGGGTGTATCGAGTATTAACAACTGTTTTAGGGTGGTCCCTGGTGCAATTCGTGTATATAGAGGTAAACCTGCTTAAATTTGCTCCCACCACGGGTTCTTCCTATATGGCTGTCCCCGCCGAAATCGCACATAAACACGCCATAGTCAATGTAAAAATAATGATAATTGCTGTTTGCATGGGCTGTTGTATCGGCACTAGTGACACCAACGGAGTACCACAACGCACATCTTCTTACCCTGATTTCCAGACGTTATTCAACTGGACTGGTGTACAGTTCCTGTTAAGCTGACGAATATTTCAACGTTTGAGAGCAACAACAACATTTCCATTAATGTTTATGGGTTAGACGATACCTATCGTGATGGTCAACGTGTCACGGAGGTAGTGGGGCCTCTATACTACACCAAAGCCAAACAGGCAGTCCATGTTAATTTATTATTATTAGTCAGTAACCAAACAGATAATCAGCATTATGTATGGATAAAAATTTTCTCGTTTACTTAGCAACCAAATAACTCGGCGGAACGGAGCAATGTATTTTTGTGATGCATGCTTGTATTACTTTAGATCCGAGGAGCAATTAACCGACACGTGTCACACGACTGTAACTTCGTATATACAAAATTACCGGGCGTGAAACAAAAAAGACATAACCGGGGAATTCTACGCGGAAAATATACTCGCTTTTCGGAACTATCAGAAACAAATGGTTCTACCATTCGTAATATATGCTGATTTTGAAGCGCTCTTAGTACCGGTAGATACGGCTGAACCAGATCCCGAAAAACCGTTCACGATAAAAACGTGTAAACACGAACCATACTCGTTTAGTTATTACATTAAGTGTAGTGTAAACGATGCGTGGTCTAAGTTAGAGCTGTATAGAGGGAGCAATGCAGGGAGATATTTATAAGACGACTGGAAAGTGATGTAAAACGGATATATAATGAACATTTCAAAGCTATTGTCCCAATGACACCATTAACGGATGAACAGCAGGTTACGTATGAATGCAGTGTATGTTGTTACATATGCGGTAAGCACTTTACGGACGATCCGACAAATCCGAAAGTACGAGATCACTGTCACGTTACTGTAAGTATCGTGGTGCAGCACATTCGACGTGTAACTTAAACTATCAGGTACCTACATTTCTTCCCGTTTTCTACATAATCTCAGTGGTTATGATGTTCACCTGTTCATTAAACAGTTAGCGAGTGAAACGGAAGAAATTACCGTACTTCCGATTAACAGTGAAAATATATAACGTTTGGTAAGCATATTTTGTTGATGAATATGTAAACAGTCATGGTATCAGGAAAAGAAATACATTAATTTACGGTTCGTCGATAGTTGTAGATTCATGGCTGCATCCTTAGATACTCTATCCCAGAATTTATCAGATGATCAATGTATGGAGGTACGGAAATATTTTAGTAATGATAGCGACTTCAACTTAGTGAGAAATAAAGGTAGTTTCCTTATGCGTACGTAGACAGCTTTAGTAAGTTGAACGACATCACGGTGCCATCATATGACAAATTCTACGATAAAATGCGCGATGCAAATATTTCCGATGACGAATACTGTCGCGTTCTACTGGTATGGGATCACTTTAAGTGTAATACACTAGGTGATTATGCTGATATTTATTTAAAATCAGATGTGTTGTTATTGGCTGACGTGTTTGAAAACTTTAGGAGATTATGTATGGGTGTGTATGGGTTAGAACCTGCACAGTATGTCACTTTACCTGGATTGGCGTGGGATGCCATGTTGAAATGTACGAAAGTAGAGCTAGAATTACTGACGGATATGGATATGTATCACTTTTTAAACAAGGTATTCGAGGTGGAGTAAGTACTTGTATCAAGCGGAGAAGCATCGCTAATAACGAGTTTGTTCCAAACTATGATCCTAAACAACCGAAAGTGTTTTTACAATATTTAGATGCCACGAATTTATACGGCTGGAGTATGAAGCAATACCTGCCTCACGATGGGTTTATGTGGTTACCTCAAGAGGAAATAGAACACTTTGACGTAGTAAAGATTGATGATGACGCCGATGTTGGATTTGTACTGGAGGTTGATATACATTATCCCCACCATCTGCATGACGAACACAACGATTATCCGTTTTGTCCTGAAATGATCTGCGCACCACATTCCCAGGAGGAGAAGTTAATCCCGAACCTGTGTGATAAGACCAACTATGTTATACATTACCGCTATTTAAAACAATGTATAGAGCATGGCTTAATTGTTACTCGTATTCATAGGGTTTTACGATTTCGTCAGAGTCCGTGGCTAATACCATACGTAGACCTTAATACAGCTCTCCGCAACACAGCACAAAACAAGTTTGAAAAGGATTTCTATAAAATCATGAATAATGGCGTGTTTGGTAAAACAATGGAAAATGTCGATAAACGAAGAGTTATTAAACTGTTAACACATTGGGAAAATAACGGTCGTCGGGTAGGTCTAGCCGGTACGTTGCAAAACCGCAATTTAAAAATTTTATTCAATTCACTGATAAATTGTTTGCGGCGGAATTGTCGAAACAGGTAGTTACGTACGACAAACCCGTCTATGTCGGATTCAGTATTTTAGATCTTTCCAAAATTATAATGTATCGGTTTTTTTATGATATCTTACGAGCTCATTATGGCAAGAATGTCACGTTGCTCTATACTGACACGGATTCTTTGATTGTTGAGATAGTAACTGATGATATGTATGCACACATGCGAAATAATTTAGACGAATATGATACTTCCAACTATCATAATGAGTTGCATGGTATTCCTACGACTGCTTCCGTCGTTGGACGAATGAAAGATGAGTATGCAGGGAAAGCGATTCATTATTTTTATGGTGCTGGATCGAAGTCATACTGTCTGAAGCTTGCTGATAAGGAAGTTGTTAAGAAAGCGAAAGGTGTTAAGAAAGTTATTATTCAGAAAGTGTTGACGGAAGTAGACTACAAAGCGGTCGCGGAGGGTCTGATAAAACAGTAATGTGTAAAATGCTTGTGTTTCGATCAACCTTACATGATATATATACCGAAATGTTAAACAAAATTGCCTTTAGGTCCCAGGATGACAAACGATATCGACTACGTGATACGTGTTCCACATTGGCGTGGGGGCATTGGCAATACCGGAATTGGAGAATGCTGATCCGTTGAGCGAACTATTACAGGTTGCTAAGCAAATGAATTTATATTAACCGGAAGAAGAATAGTTTGGGTACTGACACTTGCTAGTTTTTTCCTATATTCTCTCCCTAATGAAACTGATATTAATAATAAGTTGTATTATTCCTTTAGTTGTTTTAAATATATTAATATTATGTATTAATTCGTTAGTAAGAGAATATATACTATACAAATACTGTGTGATATAAATAAAAAAAAACGAAAATGACTATTTACTATTTTTTTTATTAAAAATATGTACAAGACTTATTGCATTATATATATATTATATAAATGATATACAGTAGCCAAAGCACAGTGGCATAATGATTTACAATGAAAGTAACAAACGGGTTGCATAGCAGGAGAGGTGGACTTTCCTCAAGTTCAATAACAGGCTGGGTCACAAATTTTCTGATGTAATCTGCTTTCTCTCTGCCCTTGACATAGACAGTATCTGTTGGCTGAATCAATCTCTCGAGTATTCTTCGAAAGTGGTGTGGTGGTGTATACCCTTCTTCCCATTTAATACAGTGCTGGTTTTGCATTAACCAAGTAGCTTGACGACGACTCTCTGCATCCAACGTATGCCAGGGATACGGTGATTTAAAAACAAAATGGGCAATTTGTTTACCATTATAAATGGCGAGTTCTTTTGGTATAAACGCTTTTGATATTTTGAACCCTTGTACATCGATTATGACGGACATTGTATTACAACTGTCGTACTGCTTTGGTTAACGCGTTGTATGTAACTAAACGATCATGGAGTATAACACAGTATGCGGTCGTATTAGCGGGTATGTTGACCGATGTTTCAAACTCTACACGAAGAACTACTGCTTTCGAGTGCAATACTTCTTTTTGATTTGAGCAGTCGACCACTATCAGTGGTGCAGCCGTCGTAAATTGAATAGGTGTGAGTAATGGTTGTCCATCTCTTTGATAATATGACATTTGGAATTTAGCAAACATTTCATACAGCGTGGCAAAGCAATTGTTATCATAATTAACATTTAAATTATCATACGGGTAACGGTCGGTGTTGAGGAATACCCGAATATTCTTTAGTGCACATTTATCGAATTTACTCGCATCGTGCATAACATTATTTTCTCGTCCAGTTTGAAACCCTATAATAATGTATCTCGGTGTTTCAATACTAGTCGATGTTTTGATTGCCCATGTATGCTTATCTGTTGTTGGTATAGCGGGATATATGTGGGTTTCCCAACTTCTAAATGCTAGTGGAGTATTCACATTTTTATCAATGTATTTCGTTAACGCTAATTCCTCCGCTAATGCTGGAACGATGTGTGGAACTTTCCAATAAATCTTATCTATGTCAACTTTTAATGCTTCGTCCACAGTTGAAATTACTGCATCGGTATCAATATTACTACGAATTAATACAAGTTCTTGTCTAATGTTCAAAATCACTTTATTATAATCTTCAGCAAAGCCAAGCAGCATTCGCAAAGGTACACAGACATTAAAATACCCTTGCTCATTTGTTAGTGTGCTGTTTGATGTAGGAAACCAACCGGCATTTTGATGGCGGGCAAGATCATTGGTGTCAATGATACTAACCTTTCATTGTCGACGTTAACCCCACCTTAGTTACGGAATCTACCACTATTCCATTCATCTCATATCTAATTTCACTGAATAAAATGCGATACCATTATTAACGAACCTTGCGGTATTGGAGACAGTGCCATCCTGTCGCAATAATCTTCCCTCTACATAAACATAACTTTCTGATGGTAGAGTCACATGTCTTCCTGAATGGGTATCCTGATTTCATCATTGTTTCCAAATCTCGTAGTATATGGTTGATGGTGTGCAGTTCGGAATTAACGATAGCATTATCAACAACAACTTTTTCATTAACGTTTAATACACTCATTGTAGTACTGTAAACCCGAGACTCTCCAAGAATGCTTTGTTCTGCGCTGTCAACGCTTTGGTCGCTGAACGCTTACTGACTACCCTTTCCACACTTCACTCTTTTATAGTTTGTTTTGCACTGGTTACATGCACATGTATTATACCGCGTCACCATATTTTCTTTAAATGTAGTCCTATCGTTATGACTTCTCCGTTAAAATTGACGAGATCTCCGTCTTGGTCTACTATTTTAAGTGTTATTGTTGAAATGGTAGATGTATTTATAGGTAAGTAGATAACATGTTGAGGTGATTCGATTATTTTATATCCCGCTGGTACACTGGGAAAGAATTGATGAATTATGTGTGATGACTCACCATTTTAAAACTACCACTTGTTATGTTGCACTCGATAATTAATGAGTTAATTTTGATGATGTTAATAGGGTTCTCAGAGGTGTACACTTTTTAGCTTGGTAAACAGCAGTTTTATTAAACAGCATAGGCCCTATCGAATGGACCACATTGAAACTAATGTTATGGGTTGCTTTCATGGTTGCTTTCATAGTATTATTATTTGCTCGTAAATCAATATACCCTTATCGTCTTTCACTGAGTCATTAATATATTTATTCACATCTGCGATTTCGTATGTTCCTGGCGGTATTGTAATTTTATCTCTTCCAAATATGAACATGTTGTTCTTTGAAGTAACGTTTTGTATAGTATTGAACGATTCAAAACTAGTTAACCCCATTACATATTCCGACTCATTATCAAGAAAAATCGGTGGATTAAATGTGGCTTGCAGGATACTGCTTTTACCGGTGAAGGTAAATGTGTACGACATCACGATCACGTAACAACTACTGACAATCAGAACGAGTAGTCGTATAAAAAATCGTAAGACTAGATGACCACAGTTGTATGTATTGAACTCTTGAACCTTAGTAAAGTTATAATCAATTGTGTTTCTGCTACCATCACTTTTAAAATAGTGGACTAATTCGAAGGGTGGTTTAATATGTCCTATACTATCAAAATATGTTATATGTCTATTACGCTTAATATATGCTGTCCAGTGTGTTCCTGATTAGCTTGATTATCCAGATTCACGATACCACATTCATTCCTATGGATTCGTGTAGGTAGCTTATCTCGCATATATATCCCTCTAAAGTAGGGAATCTTTAATTGCTCCACAAATTTTGATAGCTCAACATTACTTAAGGCGTGGCGTGGTAGCTTCAGTGGGAGTTTTTTGAATACGGTTGTAAATATATGCCCAAACCTCGTTTATATGGTTTTAGATATAAACCTTTTCCAACGGTTGCTGCTTCCATTGCTTGATTGTGTCGTTTGGTTTCTTCTAACGTTTTTGTCGCAGCTTTTGCGTCGGTAACCGCTTTTGCAACTGCAGCTGCACCGCCACCTAACGAACCTAAGGCTCCTAATGCTGCAAATAGGGGAATAAGAGGTATGAACCCCTCGTTTTGGTATAGGTAATATTCTGCTCTTGGGTGACATGATTTTTTGTGTTTTAGAACGCTTAAGGCTTGGTGTATTGTAGATCGTAAAGATGATCGAAGTTTACCACCAACACGACGTCGCGCTAGAAGTACCGCTTTGTTAAATGAAATTGGTTTGGGAGTACGCTTTGTTCTTCGTGATTTGCTTCCCATTCTATTGCCTGTCCGTGATCTTCCACCCATCCCCATTTTCCGTTTTCCTTTCATTATTCCAGTTATAGTTAATGCAGCTGCCCTTTCTCCAAATGTAGCGTTTGAGGAACGAAATCTATTCCAAGCTTTTTGTTGCAAAGTTTTATCGGCAATGTGTCGTTGACTTAAATCGTTTGACTGGGAGTATGCAATATCGTGCTCTTTACAGGCTTCGTCCAATTCATTAATACCTTTGTCGCCGCGAGCTAGTCGTTTTGTAAACGGGTACCCGGTCCGCAGTATCTATACCCAGGTATATGCAACTCCACGGGTAATTTATTTATTAAGGTATTAATTAATCCTGAACCCTTTTCTTCTTATTACACCGAGAAGTATACTTCATACCAGACTGGCTGTCACTCCACTACTAAACTACTTTTATTGTATGACACGTATATATATAGTACCATACAATTTATGGTTTAGTACTATGACGGGCACCATACGCTTCATTCCGCAAGACACAGAATTACCTATTAAAAATTATGACACCGCTGATAACAAGGAACTTTACTCTAAACATAGCGGTCTACTGAAAGGAGGATGTAAACGAGGTATAATCGTTGGTCCATCTGGGTGCGGAAAAACAAATGTTATGATTACCTTGTTAGAACATCCAAATGGTTTACGTTTTGAAAATGTATATATTTATTGCAAATCATTATATCAACCTGAATACCAGTACCTACGAAATTTACTGACACCCATAAAGAAGTCGGGTATTTCGAATACAGTGATAATAGTGATGTTATATCCCCTAGTGATTCCCGTAAAAATTCAATAATGATTTTCGATGATGTAGCGTGTCATAAGCAAAATGAAATAAGAGATCATTTCTGTTTTGGCAGACATCGAAATAATGATTGTTTCTATCTGTGTCAAACTATTCTTCAATTCCAAAACAGCTTATACGTGATAATGCTAATTTACTTATTCTTTTCAACAAGATCACACTAATCTTAAGCATGTGTATGATGATCACGTTAATGTCGATATGTCCTTTGATAGGTTTAAAGATTTATGTTTTGTTGCTGGCAAGACAAATTCGGTTTTATTGTTATTGATAAAGAAAGCGATGTTAATACAGGTCGGTACCGTAAGAGATTTGACTGTTTTATGCATTATAAATATGGTAGCAGTATGGAACATATGCAGTCGTAATGAAGGAGCGCTTAGTACAAGACATTTTGCGTGCTCGCAAGAGCGTGCAACAAAATATGCGAGTTTGAAAGAAGATACTGCTCTTACAGAACGTGCAATAGAAGCACACTTTAAACCTATTACACAACCATTAAAACAATTAATTACTAAAATGATGGTTCTCTCATCAAAGCTGAACCCCTTACGCCAGAAGCTGTCAAAATGAAGTCATTGCACAAGAAACTGAAGTTTTTTACATCACACACCTAAAACAGCTGGATTACGGAAGGCTCCACGCACTCTTGTTCCTGCAACCATTGCGCAACCTTCGCAGGAAACTGTAATTGCTGATACCACTAATGATGATGATGTGGAAATTCCTACTTTACAACAATTGAAATCAGAACTGTTAACTGCTGGATCTCAACCCGCCTTTGAAGATTATCTAAATCAATACCAAGGATTAGCTAAGTACTACGTTGAAGGTATATTTAGAGATACAGAAGACGAGTATGACTTAACATATGGCGTACATTTCATTCCGAAGAAGAGAAATTTTTATTGGTGATGCTGAATTAGACTTTATTGGTGAAAACTTCATATCACTCTTCCTGATGGATCCTCCCTAGACTATGAAGGAACACCGGGATTATATGAACTACTTTTTAAAAAAGTCCTACGGGTACAAAAAGAGTGACCTACAGCAATACAATGACATATTTGCGTCGTACTAATGCTGCCCGACGTAATTATAACTCGACAGACCAAATCCGAGGAACTAATAGTAAAAAATATGTGAAATCATTAAACCATTACTTCAACCTAGAAAACGGTCAGCTACATCATCTATTGTCCCTCCAACCACAAGATCTCGAACAACTTCTATCTCCAAAAGAGGTGGTGGCATGCAACTATTGCGATACAATAACAAAGCTATTGAATTTGTACCGTGGAATAACCCGAATAAGTTAGTAGATTGGCTACGGAAATTATTAGGATCAATGTCGACAGGAAATACTAGCAATCACAACGAAGTGTTATATATAATTGATGAACTACGTAAGCAAAAGTAATACAGTAACAGCTCTTGTTATAAACCTATTACTATATCCTTTTCATTTCAATAGATAAATTTGGCAGCCATCTTCATCAACAAATGACAGTGGATAAATTTGGAAAACATATTACTCAGCATCGCAGTGATGCTACGAAGCAAAGTGATATATATTACGAAACTTATTTTACCTTGCAAGGTGTCTTGCAACAGACAACAGTAGATATTCCATTGGGTATCAATGGTAGATATTTCTTTCCTACAGAGGGAAAAATATTGCATTGTAAGTGGTTACCTCGAGATATTCATCTTCGAGTGGATTCTGTAATATATACGACTCCGCTGTTTCTAAATAATAACACTATTCGTAAGGAAGGTGTGATTCAACCTATAATTCCAAAAGATATCACTTTCGACAAAGAACAATTATTCATCCTAGAGATTGTACTACAATCCAAAGTAAAAATGAGTAAATCCGATGTTGTTGAAGAACTGCACAAACCAGCAAGGAGAAATTTTCCGCGACGTTGTGTAGTACTAAAAGGTTTAAATGATCTCTTTCAAGCTGATTTAGTGGAAATGATACCTTATGCTCATGTGAATAAAGGATTTCGATATATTTTAGTAATAATTAATGCCTTCTCTAAATATGTCTGGGCTTTTCCCATCAAACGCAAGAATGGTAAACTAGTCGCGGAGGTAATGGATAAACTGCTATCTGGATTGCAAAAGATGCCTACGCATATACAAACTGATATGGGAACGAGTTTTATAATGCAGAATTTAAAAAGTAATGAAAAATTCAATATCAATCATTACAGTAGTTATTCCACCTTGAAAAGTAGCATAGTCGAACGTGTCAATCGTACCCTTAAAGCAATAATGTGGAAAACATTCAGCATGCAAGGATCATATAAGTGGCTATCAATCTTGCCTCAAATTGTTACCGATTATAATTCAAGAAAGCATAGAACAACCGGATATAAACCGGTAGATGTAACGGAAAAGAATGCTGCAGATATTTTGCAACATTTAAAATGTCAGAAAGTTCTTGACCGTAAAACACCTAAATTTAGAGTGGGGGAACATGTACGCATTAGCAAACATAGAAGCATATTCTCTAAGGGGTACACACCTAATTGGAGTTACGAAGTCTTTCGAATATCAACAGTTAAACGTTCAAGCCCACTCACCTACACATTACGTGATAGTCGAGATGAAGAGATTCAAGGTCGGTTCTATGAGCCCGAACTACAAAGTGTTAAACATCCAGACATTCATCTAGTTGAACGTGTCATCCGACGTCAAGGGAATAAAGCTCTCGTTAAGTGGTTGGGTTTTGATACTTCTCACAACTCCTGGATTTCTACCAAAGACATTGTGTAATACGCTAATTAACCTTAATTATATATACTGTAATATTAATATGCAATAAACAGATCTTTTTTACTTTTTTATTACTACTATCCTATACATATACATCACTACATACTACTAAAGCGTCTGACAAACACACACTCACGATGCTGTTTTTCGAGAATTGGTGAAATTATATTAGCACAGTCGCCTATTCTTTTTAAATCGTGCAGAATCTCTAGCTAATTGTTCCCATTCTCCTTTTCGCGCATGCCTGTAAGCCAACTCCCATACTACTATGTAGTGAACTACGTTTTTGGACTCATTAATGCACACCTTCTTCACTGGGTGAGTCGTCATCTGATGACTCAAAATTTGGTAAATATCTTTCTATTTCGTGTATAAATTGCTCCAATGATATTTCTTTAAGGTCTTCTATTAATCGCTTTATACAACAAATACACTCTATATCACCTACATGCGATGTTATGTATTTTTCACAAAGGCGTATTCCTCCCCCATACTTATTAACTAGATTATTTAAATAGTCATCACTAAATCTACCCATTCCATACACTTTTTCATGATCAGCATCGAATTCTAATGCTTGTAACTGGCATATTAGTCTTTGGACTGCACTAACACAATCTACAGCTTTAGGCCACGACTCCGCACTATAACACATCCATATATTGACTAACATCTAATACTATCCACTATTGACTACAAGCGCGTTACCCCCCCCTTTGAGTTATAGGATGGGTAAGATCCATATCCATATATAGTTTCTCCTTGGCAAATACTTCCATTTCCAGAAGGCAGGCTATGTTGACCTCAAATACATCACGCAATGGACCTATAACTTGGTGAATGTTACATTCAGGAATTGTCGCTGTCGACTGTATTAGGTTTTATAAAACTCTGGAAAGTTCACAGTATCTGCCAACTCCAATCGGTAATATATTATCTTCAAAAGCTTCCATAACTGTTCTATAGACTCCCATCCTAAATAGACATCAATTTCGTCACTATCACAGAGGCGTATAATTTTTTCTTGTTAATATTTTCGTACGAGACAGTCTTCGATCCCAGTTTGGTAGGTAGCCATGTTCCTTCAGGACTGTAGAAATAATTAGTAATCACCCTTGATTATCCATAAGTATACGCCATTCCTGCTTGTCAAACACCACTCCACCACTCTTCGTTCCACCTAGTTTTACGACTGGCTCAAATCCAAATTTGGGTGATAGACCGACACTAACAAACTTTGTTTTACTTTTATTTAAGAAATAATGCACATTATTAAGCAAAATATCGCAATATTTACTTGAACTTATAGCACCGAGAATCTTCGCCTTTTCTATGGCTTGACGTACGATGTTATCCATTATATACGATACTGACTTTACATACATTCCCTCTCTTTTATATATGACACTCTCCCCACTATGTACCCTCCTCAAGGCTACTTACGTGACCTTCACGATTGTACCACACATTGCTTTAGCGGTCTTGTCGGTTACACCTTTTCAAGGTTTTCTTTTCGTTCCACTACTTCAAGGATTCACAGCCATACCTATTCACCACATTTCCAAGGTCTCACATTTTCAAGGTTGTTCCACTTTGCCATTTTTCGTTTTTTTTTTTTCCAACCTTATATTCACCACAGTTCCAAGGTCCCACATTTCCAAGGTTGTTCCACTTTGCCACAACAAGTTTACTACACAAGGTTACATACTCCCACTCAGTTTTCTTCATATACTTAAAGGGAGGGGTTTTACATATACCATAGTTACCGATCTTCACTATGTCAGTTACTCCAGTGCAAGACGATTGGAAGACAATGTACCAACCACAAACCCTATTTCAACTTAGTACGCGACGGACATGTCAATTAATTCCGAACTGGGTAAATTTTGAAAAGGAAGGAATACTACCGGCTTCCATAAACAAAGTGCTACGAAATAATTATGAACTGGTTCAGTGGAATTCAGCGTGGTATACCGAAATGAGCAAGGTAATACGCGAGCACTTTGCGGCAAGTCGTGTAACAGCATATGCCCACATTGTATCAATACATGTTCGATACCATCTGGTGGACTTCATGAATTTGTGTCATTGCTGTTTCGCCCGATTGAAACCAGGAGATTACCGCGTAGTGGACCATCATATGCATATGGAGCGCTGGACTGCGCGGTACCACCTGTCGTACGAATATTATTGGTGCTCGTCGTAGGGCGCTCTCACACAGTTATACGATGTGTACGATGATGACTCATGTATACTGTGTGATGAGGGTGCTACACGAGTAGTCTTTTACTGTATCTATTGTATATATTGTACATATTGTATATGTGTTGTATATATTGTATATATTATATATATATATATATATATATATATATATATATATATATATATATATATATATATTGTATATATTGTATAGAATACATTATTTCCTGTCAGTATCTTACTGATTTCGCTGATGTTAACATGTGTGACCCAAACTTTTATTATCCTCAGTATTACAACTGTTTCGATAAACGCTTACTAACGTATCGAACATGGTCTGGAGTTCACTCACCCTCATCGCTTGCTGCAGCAGGATTCATTTCCACATCTTCAGACGATACGGTTGAATGTTTCATGTGTGGGGTTAGAATAAACCGATGGCAGCCAGATGTCAATCCGTTACAGGAACATCTACGATGGGCACCACATTGCACGTATGCTCAGCTCCTCGCACCACGTCCGCGCAGATGTACTGAAACGGAAGTGGAGAGGACCTTCTGCACTTGTACTAAATCAAAATGTTTTATTCCTAAAGAAAATCATATATCTGAGTAATAAATTAGTACATGTCTGTCTAAATCAATTAAATATATTAACATATCGTTTCTTCTTTTATTTTGTGGGTGAGCAAAAAACATACAAGTGGGCAAAAAACATACAAGTGGGCGCAACCAGGTCACACGGATGTTATTGTGCGATCGTGGTCGGATGGCCTTGTAATAGTGGAACAGGAAAGCGTGGTCAGATGGCCTTGTAATTGTGAAACAGGAAAGCGTGGTCGGATAGCCTTGTAATAGTGGAACATAAAAGCGGAGCTTGTGACCCTGGTTTTGTGGTAATGATATGTCGCACAGATAGCCTTGTAGTTGTGGAACAGGAAATCGGGGTTTGTGACCGTGGGTTTGTGGTAATGATATGTAAGTAGGTCACACATTGCGCTTTTTTGACCTTGGTACGGTGGGACCTTGGTTTTGTGGCAACCTTGGAAATGTGGAAAACCGGTTTTTGTGGTGGTGTCCCAAAAGTCTCCAATCTTACCTACTCATCAATTATTATTAATACCGGTTTTCCACCATCAAACTGTTCCATATCAGGTAAACCCTTCTGAAATTACACTGCCAGGTCTTTGAATAATGGTTGCCATTCGGCATACAACTATTGCTGAAAAAGCTCAAAGCGGCACTAAAGGGTATTCTGTCATCGGCCTCTTTTAAATACCCAAAAATCTGAGGTTACGGTATAATTTACTTTTATCATTCTTATCTTTTAATACAAAAATTGCTTTTTGTTTTCTAGAATACAAACATAAAATTATTAAACATTACGTAACTAGTTAATTAGCCGGTTTTTAATTGCGTAGTGAAAGTTTTCGACGTCCACGTCTTTACCTAATTAGATTTTTATGGGTTTTCCCCAGACGTTACACATGTAATTTGCCACGTGTCTAACCATCATATGGCATAAAAAAGAATGAGTGGGCTCGATTAAACTCAGGCGTACGGTCGGAAGACCACAGAACACTCGGATGCGTGGTTGTTTTGGAGGTATAGCATAAAATGATAGTAATCTGGTAAGATAGGAACCGGATATGAGTAGGCGCCACAGGCTTTAATAAGGAAATACTCAACAAGTGTTGAAAGGAGAGTAAAAACCCTGTTAAGCCTGAAACAGGATTTACCAAAAGAAGAAAGAAATAAGAATGAAAGGAGGAAGTAGAAATGAGTTGACAATTCCCCGGATAAAGTAATTTTTATTGTCGATATCCTGACAAAAGAATAAAATTATGTATATATATATATATATATATATATATATATAATTTAACATTCCACCCAAAGCCCACGATGGTAAGCAGTGAGCCTCAGCTTGTGCCCACGGCAAGTATAATTTAAGTTTCACTAACATATAAAAAAAGTAAAATTATTATGTGCCCCTTCCGGCCGTTGTAAGATCTTACTGTTCGAATTCGGAATTGGCTAATTTAACACAATCCCATTGGTATGTTTAGTAAGATAAAAAAATAATAAAAATTATTTAATTAATGAACTTGCTTGTCTTACGCTTCACACAGTATACAGTAAATTGGAAAGCTTGTCGGTCCACAGTAAATAACTACCGTAACAAACAAAGTAATCAAGAAATTTATCGGAAATAAACTGGCCCGAACAAGCTTGTCCACAAGAAAAGTAATGTACATACCACATAAAGATTACTTGACAAAAATTACAAATTCATATAAAACTAAATGTTTAACATTTGCAGTAGTTCACGTAATACAGATAATGGTTACACCCGGTATATTGCAATCAAAACAGGAGTTAAATCGTTGAGTGAATGCAGCCACAGAAACTAAAATTAATTAGGTCAAAATGGAAGCTAAAACTGTTTAGGGTGCGGACTATCAAGCCACTTTTAATGATTTAATCGAAGTTGTACTTGTGATTGAGTGCACTAATATTTCAAACTGAATTAGTGAATATATATATATATATATATATATATATATATATATATATATATATATATACCGTTTTAGAAAAAAAAAGATTTTGTGAAAGTGAATTGCTGGAAGCACCTTAAATATATAAAGTTAATTAAGAGGTAACAATTGTTCATTATTTGTTTACAAAGTTAATATTATCAGTCCATTTATTTTCGTTGTAGAAATTCACTAAGAACCTCCTTGGTGTATTTGAAATCTGTAAACACAATCGTGTAACCAGGTGATAAGAAAAAAAAATAAAAATCTGACCTTTATTGTTGAAACGACTACTTATTTGATCTTGCAAACTTCGGGTCCTATTCCAATGATCTAGCAGCCTTCACGTATATGGTCATAGATGTCAGCAAGGTTCTTATGTCTTCCAGCGATAATCAGGTAGTTTGGATGTAACGTAACAGTAAAATGTGAGCAGAAAATTTAAGAAGGAATGACGTTAGAAATGTAGGTAGTACAGAGATATTCTTACATAGGTAGTACAGAGATCTTACGTAGGTAGTACAGAGATCTTACGTGGGTGGTACAGAGATGCTCGTACATAGGTAGTACAGAGATATTCTTACATAGGTAGTACAGAGATGCTAATAAAAGATAAATATAAGTAGGATGTTTAATTAATTATGACCGTACATACCTCTTACAGGTGACAAACGAGCCGGTAGTGAACATTCAACGTAATTTCGATTGAAGTGTCTATATATGTAAAGAATTAGTATTGAATGCTTTTATATTTAAAAACCTGAAAACAATTTTAATTACCATGAGGTTATCGAAACCTGTGCCACTTAACGAAGAATGAATAATTTGTATTATATCCGCCTTTTAAAAGCGTTAGTCATACTTTTACTTAACAAACTATTACTTTAAGTGAGAATTTTCCAAAAAATGATGCTTTCGCATCCAGAACCAGAAACGAAAAATTCTCTAGAAACTCAACATCCACCATCAATGGCGTTCTTAAAAGGAAGAAAGAAAAATTGACCAACACTTTAAAAATCAATGTTACAAACTTGAGAAAATTTTTATTTAATCATTGTTACCAAAAGTTAAAAATGTGTAGAAAATATGTATTTATTATATGTATATATATATATATATATATATATATATATATATATATATATATATATATAATTTGGCCCTAAAAGATCCCAGGTTTCTATTTAACTGCTTTATATTAAATGATCCGAAATCTTAGAGATATTGTTGAAGGTATTAAATTTGACTGATTTTAACTGAATAAGAGATGTGTACGAAAGTTACATATGTTAATTTAAATGCAATTAGAGATGTGTAAAAATTTGCGAAATAGTGAATTGAAAGCATTCAACCTAAGAATAAATTGCTGTTTTTAGTAAGTAAATTTGACCAAATGACGAACATTATCAAATAGAAACGTTTTCCAATTAAACACGTAACAAATTGAATAGTGTAAGTTTGATATTGTTTTATCAAAATTGAGAATGAATGACGAACTGATTGTTTTTACAATGCATTGTTAACGATAATTATTTTTCTTTAGGTAACTAGCTAATTAACAGTTTTAATAACCTAGTGAAAGTTTGTCATTACTTTAGCAAAATTTGTAAATAATGTCGACTTGTACGTCTTTACCTAAATAGATAATTACTTGGTTTTTCACCGACGTTAAAACCGTAGTTGAATAGTGGAAGTTTGTTATTGTTTTAACAAAATTGTGTCTAAATGATAACTTGGTCGTCTTTACAACACGTTGTTATCCATAAATTCCATATTTTATTTTAGAAAGTTATCTAATTAGGAAAACATTGTATACGCTACTTGTTTTTTCCTGTTGCGTAAAGAGCTTGGGATAATTAGATTGGGGTTATAAAAACGAAGTATTCTCTAGATTCACTTGCAGTTTTATACTTCGTGTGTCAACATCCCGTTTCTTCAATACCACACTGGTGAGTTATTGTTTTTGCTTTAGCTTTTACTTTATTTATTTTATTCGCTCGTGCAGTTTATAGTGTTGTGTTATAATTACAGATATGGATTTAGCTAACCTAAACGCAACTACGTGTTTTAAGCCTTTTAAAAATATTAAGGACTTGGAAATTAGTGTTGAATACAAAATACTCAATGTAGGGCTCGTATCAACAAAGTATAGTGAAAGGGTTACTGTGGAACTAGCTGAGTTTAAATGCATACTACCTGAGCGTTTCTAAAGGTTTTTCAAGGCAGAGGCCCAGCGCGTATACCAGTTTAATGAGCAGCTGAAGATTAAAGACGTTTCATTAAGTTCTCTAGGAGCCATAGGGAAAACAACAAATTTAATATTCAAGTAGAAAATGGTATCATAGATTTACTTTGTTATGTTATTGGTTCAATAAAATTCCTGTTTCGTTGTATATGATATAAATTTAATTGTTATTGAATTGAACGACATCGATATTTCATTATAACTCATAATTAAAACAAAACGATTGTGATACATTGTGACTCATAATTAAAACCAAAATATATTGTACGTAACAGTGAGTTAAGACCCTGATACATACATCGTACCTTAAAACTTAGTGTTTTAGACTTCTTACTCTAAATTTTTCTACCATAACCATTACAGAGTCCTGTATTTACTTTTCAAATATACCACTAGATGGCGCCACAAACAAATTGAAATTTTTGACCAGGGGGAGACGCTCCGAGAGCAATTTTCTATCTTACAGGTTAGAATTAGTGCTCCTTATTAGAATACACATTCAAATTCCCCGCACAACCAAGCAGAATGGGGATACTAAAATACAAACTCAAATTTCAGGCCTTGGGAGCGAAGCAGCTCTACGCCTGTCATACAAGATAGCATTAGACCCCCTTATTACAATACAAATTCAAATTTCCCGCCATAACCAATCAGGCTGCAGAGACGTACAACCAATCAGGTAAAAGGAATGGGTGTGACCTAGTCTTAGTCCCGCCTTAATGAAACCATAAGAGCCTTATCTAGTCTTAGTGGCAACGCCCACGCGGCCCCCTGCGAGCATTTGCCTATCCTCCAGAGGCTGAACTGCAAAAAACACAATTAGTACTGACAAAAGGGCACTAATTAGGGGTAAAAACATCCTCATGGGTTGAAAATTCTATCTAGGGGTTGAAAAACGCCCCCGAAAAGAAGCCGGCCCACCCTCGATCCCCACTCCTAGTCCCACCCACACCCTTGTCCCCGCTCCGTGGGCGGGGCTATAACGTCACAAGAAACAAAATGGCGGCGATACTGGGCTCATTCTATTTAGGTCTGAGTAAACGTCGCTCTCGGAGACTGCCGTAGAACCACCTTAAAGGTACGTTCACCCGTTGCTTGATAGGTATGGTACGAAGTACAGGTTAATTAACAAATAATTAAGTCAAACAATTTTTGTAAAGGATTTTGGCTCTTCACGCGTTCATGGAATTAAGGTGTAGTGTGGAGAACTATGTAATTAAAATTTGAAGTGATGTGAAAAAATTTACTACCATAACATGCGACAATTTTGAATTAAATTATGTACAGTAACGCTATTAATTTTTAATAACATTTTAGGATTATTATTTACGTAAAGTTTATGGCTAAATATGGAATTTTAGTAGTAAGGAGTTATGATATGTTGTGCAAATATTTGTTTAGTTTTAAGATCAATGATAGTGATAAATAAATAAACAACACGTTCCCCATACGTTTATATATTAAGAGATGTTAGACTGTTACATGTTTCTTGTATACTAGAACAACTTAAAATTGATAAAATCAAAATTAAAACTTACAGGAAACAAAATTATAAATTCACATAACAATAACAAGCAAACCGTTATCTTAGCATCATAACGAACGGTAAAATTTGAAATTTAAACACAAATTTAAATGGAAAGCTGATTCGTCGGTAAAGTAGGAAATCAACGTAACTAAAAAATAATTAAAAATTAACACACGATGAAACAAAGTAATGTCCAACTTTTTTTTATTGATTCCTCTTTATTTACAATCTGCCATACGGTAAACAGCATAATCGAGAGAAAGTAAACTCGAGTTTAAATTTAGAATTTCGTTAAGGATGATTCTGGACATAAATTGTGTTGTGAGATGATTTCTTTGGTTTCCAATAAATTAACTTTAACGCTTTCATTACAGAATATATTAAACTTGGAGTGAGGGTTGAGGTTATGTCCTGTATTTAAATATGCTCAGCGAAAGAAGATTTTTCGTTAATATTATTACGTTTAATATAAAGGTAATGTTCATAAATTCTAGTTTTAAATTTTCTACCAATTTGACATATATAAAACGAGTTACAACTACCAAAAATTGGCATATAGATCCTAGCTTTGTCTAAAGTATCAAAATGGAAGAAGTAGGCCCAATATAAGAGAGTTGATGACAACTTTTAGTACTGGAGAATTTTTATGATTGATACATGTTAATTTATGGAATACTTTATTATCAAGCTTCTTAATAATATGGAAATGATAACCATTCAAATGGCCTATTTCATAGATAATTTGTAATTCTTTATCAAAATATTGTTGGGTAAAAGGTAAGTTGAACAAGCGATGGAAAAATCACTTGTAAGCTGCAAGTTTATGTGACACGGGATGAAAAGAATTATAAAGTATAACGTGATCAATCGTAGTAGGTATAAACACCGATTTTAGGACTTCAAGACAAAATATTCTTATGAATTGAATTTAGATAATTGAGTTAAATCATCGTCGCCACCTTTAAAGTCAACTAGAATATCATCGACATATCTCCTGTAGAATATAAAATTATTTTTAAAAGTGTAGTGCTTTTCTTATTTAGAAAGGTAACTTTAAATTTACAACTTTATTCATTACATTTAGAATTACACCAATTTTATCATAACTTAGAATTAGATTTTATTATCCACTTGGCTAAATATGAACTTCAACTGCTTGGTCTTGAGCTTTTTAACAAATTAACCAAAAAACTTAACACTCTTAGAGTTTCTTGACATTTTAATCAGTCTCAAATTTCAGCCCACACAAGAACTTCATCTCTAGCAATAGAGTTGTTGTTACGATCTTACATATAATCTTTCACAACTGAATCAAAACTTGTTAAATGATTTTAAGCTAGAATGTGTTATACAAAATAAGAATTTAGACATCAATCAAGTTAATTTAAGAGTGCCTTAGTATTAATAAACAGGTCAGACTATTCTGAGAAAGTTGAGAATTTCCTCCCTTCACATGATTTCATTATAACCCAATTTAATTTATAATTTTAGAATAATACATTCAAACAATTTTGAAAAACATACAACACCGTACTTTTACATAATTCATTCCTCGCCTTTATTCTTTACCTAACATCCTTAAAAACAACGTCCCTATTAGACCGATTGTACCTTTAACCCATACACATACGTCAAAATTCTCTGATTGGCTCAACCATACTCTGCATAACACACTTAAATTACATTTGCCATATTTTAACTGTGAAAGTTTAGATAATGAACTGGTCATATTCAAACTGAATAATGATTACAATCGTTGACCTATTTTCAACGATTGTCTTAAAGTCATCAAACAGTATCTTTACACTTTTGTTGTATCTAATACTGCTTCCAGGTCTTTATTTAATAGCTTAATAATTTGACAAGAAACAAAACTTTTTCATTTTCAATAATAAATCCTATGCCCAAAAGACTTGATTGGCTTAGTCCCATGTTAGCCGGCTTATTACTTTCTAACATAGAAAAGCAAAAATAATGTTGTTTCTAATCATCTTAGATTGTCGATGATATCCTAGTAGTCTTTAAAGGTAGCGACGTTGATTTAACTTGCTTCAATCGCTTCACGCGACTTGAAATTAAAAACTTTGTTTCTTAGATTTAGATATAATACGTTTGAATACTACGCTTGAAATCGTTGTTTATAAGAAACCTACTATGATTGATCACGTCATACCTTATAACTCATGTCATCCATGACAGTTAAGCTTGTAGCTTTCAGACTATTTTTCCATCGTTTCTTCAACCAAAGAAAATTCAGACAAAGAATTACGAATTATGTATGAAATGGCCACTCGAATGCTTAGCCTTCCCGTATTATTAAGAAACTTCCTAAGTTATTTCATAAATTAACATTTATCAATCATGCCACTTTAACTCCTATTTCCGACACAGATTTTTCACTCACTCCCTTATATTGGACCTGCTTCTTACGTTTTCCAAAATCCTAAGTCTTTTAATATTAATTAATACTTCTTTCCCTTCAAAAATAGCGTCGTCTCAAATTAATGCTAAAGATAAAATTTGCTGTTTTGGACAATTTGGAGTTTGTAAGCTGGTAGTTGTGGCTCGTTTTATATAAGCCAAACTGTTAGAAAAATAAAAAATTAGAATTTCTAAATATTACTCTTGCATTAAACGTAATAATCCTAACGAAGTCTTCTTTCACTGAGCATATTTTAAATGCAGTACAGTACGCAACTTCAACCCTTACTAGAAATCTGAAATTTTGTATATCAGTAATAATAATAAAAGAAATAAACTTAGTTTCTTGAAACCAAAGAAATCGTCCAACATCACAATTTACATCCAGAATCATCCTTAAATGAAATTTAAATTCAAATTTAATTTTTCTCGTTTGGTTGGATATTACTCGGTTTCCTCCTACATATATTTTTGGTTATTTTTCATTGACTGATTGTTTTACCCACCATTTAAATTTATAACTTTAAATTTCAAACTGTACCGTTACTTATGATGCTAAGGAAACGGTTTCTTTGTTATTACTTTTGACTTTGTAATTTTAATGTTTCTGTAAGTTTTAATTTTAATTTTCGTTTTTTATTATTAATTCTAGCAACACTTAATTTAGCTTAATTCTATATTTTACTGCCTGACATAAATTTATATTATTTTATTATATTTATATTATATTTTAATATGGGAAAAGGTTTCGAGTTTTTATTTATTTATTTGAACATCCCCATTTTGAGCAATAAGGGCATCAATCATCTCTTTATATTCATAATGAATTATTAAAGTTTATTGAAGTAATGGTATTTAGGTGAAGATTTTAAAATAATTTTTGATCAGTTTAGAATTTTGTGACCATTTTAACGTATTATTGAGCTTATTTAGCAAAATCTAAGATTTTATTGAAAAAATGTAAACTTTAAAATGAATTTCTTTTGCGAATTAAGAGATCGAGTGAGTTATATGATTGCTAGAGCACTGGATGTGAGAAGTTTGCATTCCTGACTTATAGGACGATTGGGTATAGTTCATGACGTTGCGCTCTACAGATGGAATCCTTCCATCAGAATACTTTTAACGACGATCTTGCCCCGTTAACCAATAAAATCAATAGGAACAATGGTTAAAGCAAAAAAGACTTAAGTTCGGGCAAATGTACCGTAAGGCAAACTCCCTTTCCTATAAAATATGAGTGCTGGTGATTTACATTTGAGTACGTACTTACGCAAGGTAGCCTTACAAGTACAAAAAAAAATACTTGTAAATAGGACAAGTCCTAAACGAATTATGTAAAAAATCTACGAATGATAAGCACTGAGCAGACTATCCGGGCCATGCAGAAAGGAAATGAAACACTGTTCAAACAGTAAAATGTATTAAAGGTTAACTTTACCTCAATCTGAACACTATTTTGAAACCTTCAGCATAGCTGAAAACATGTCATAAAACGTTCATATTTTCAAATTAAACAGTTTGTAATGGCATGGTTTCAGCGAACCATTCATGCCGTAACAGTACACTTTCTATCAATGTAAATTGATTCAATTAATATGAGGATCTTAGAATTACCTTCAGTTTACATCAGAGTTGCAAAGATATAATATTTTTGGGTGCTAAATTAATTAAGTCAACCAAATTATAACCGACTAATACAAACCACGTATCACAATACTCCATATTATCACTGATGCATGCAATAAAATAATATTAACTATTTAACGTTAGTAATAATATTTGTGAGAGCTCTCCGTTCAACCTGCCATTTTATTATCGGTATATCTTGCAGAAATATTATACAGATTGTCCATTTACTACTGTGGTAGTGTTATGTCAAATCCGTTACAAAAATGACTTTAAGAAATTATATCGTCCCTTTAATACTACAACTAGGTAACTTGAAAATGTTTAATTTCCAGGAGAGCAATTTTAAATTTCTAAAAGGGAAAAAAATGGGTTAGCACCACAGACTGGTTTGGTTTTGAGGATAAACAGTAAGTGGGTCAATTAAGTTTCACCTTGGTTATGTTTACATGTTGCAGTATTGTGATTTGTGAAAAATATTTGTTTATGAACAAGTAAGTTATCTAGTTGTAGTAATAAAAACATTGAAAAAACCAAAGATGTCTAGTTTTAAAGTTGGGAATAGTTAAGAAATTCAGATAGCAAAGTAAACTTTTCTTCATCAAGTGAGCTTACAAACTAATTTACAAAGTAAGAAATACTTTTTTACAAAATAAGAAATGGTTTTTCAAAAAAATTTTCAAGGAATTTTACTCGCTGTCGCTCAGTTCGCTACCAGAATGCGCAAGTGATTGTTTCGTCCCAGATTTGTTGTCTAAAAACGGCAGGCTTTCATAATAGGTTTTAAATTCAATGCCAATAGCAGGAGGAGTTGTTCTAAACAACGACAAAAGGTCGGTGTATTTCTCCTTTTTAATGGGTAATTTATTTTCGTACAAGAAGTTGGGAACGAATGCTCCGGAAAAAGGTGATTTTATTTTCCAATTACAATTTAAAGTTCTGAACTCTTCATCATAGTCTTCTTTAAATCTTAAGATGAATGGTCTAGATTTTGTAAAGTTCATGTAACAAATTTTTTGCCAACGTACCGGTTTATTATTGTCGTCTTTTTGTCTGAAATCGTTCTGCGTGTGTTTTCCAATCTAATACATCCGTCTGACTTATTTCGTGAAGAATATAGAGTTTGTCTCCCTTTCGTCTATCACATTTAATAATTGTCTTCCAATCCTGTGACCAAAGTGCTTTACCGACTCTTTTAAATTCTGTAGAAATTGCAGAGTGCATAGAGTCGCACTCCTTTTCGCTATGTCCGACCACTAGGAACATAAGATCTATATTTTCCAAGTGTGGGGTTTCTTGCACAGCCGTCAAGAACATACTAGCTACGTACTTGTTCTGGCCCCCACATGTGTCGCTGAAACACTGAATCTGAGATTCAGAATCTGGCAACAATTTTAAGTAACTGTAAAGACAAGTTGCAATTTCACAACTGCCACATTTCCCGTCAACTTCTGTCTATACAAAACAATCTCCCTGTTTGGAGTGTTATAAATAGTAAAATTAAATACCTTAAAACGTTGTTTATAGAATAACGCATTATTTGTCGGATCATTGGTACCAGAAGCACTTGTTTGCTTAATCTTTTTTCTTGACGAACTCTGTCTTTTGCTGCGATATGGGCTAGGTATTCAGTCCCCATAGCAATGTTGTCACTTGAGGGGCAATTATAAGCCATACAAACACGACACTGATCTTTACGGGGCCTGTAAAACCCCAGGTTATACTCCTCTGAAAACAATTTCTTGTAAATAGCGGAGCTAGCTGCTGGTTGGTTTTTCTCCAAGCATTCGGTTTTGTACAATGAGTACATAATTGTTATATTCAGATCTGAAGATAAATATTTACGCTGAGTTTTTGCACGACAATAATGCGAATTTCTCAATGTGGTTTCTCAAGCTAACCAGCATTTCAGGAGGTGTAATCTTTTTAGTGTGTTTGCCTTGCAGTACTTGTATTTTCTTCTGTTCTCTTTTGCAATGTCCACAACTCCCTTTTTAATTCCAAGTGTGTTGATAAACATTGTTTTGCATACCTGAATTTTGTTGCTATTTACCGGTAGAAAGAACATAATGGTACTTTGGCGGCTGAAGTTCTTTTTGGTGTGCCATTTTTTTTGGTTCTTTTCAGTGTGACTATGAATAAAATCACGTTTCCTTTCATAAGACCCAACTGATAATATCTTCGAAATATTATTAGCCTTTCATCATAGGAAATTCTTTCACTACATTTTCTTCTACAAGTAGCTGAGCAAGGACTTTTTATACAAACTCCAGACACGCGCTTACCCCTAGAGGAGATTTACGCTTCTCCACTCTGTTTTCTTGTCTTTGCAATATTTCTTTTCCATCCTTTTTCATTTCTCTTCCTTTTCCTTGGTTTATCAGTCTTAACATGCAACTTACTGTCATTGCCTTGAAGAGTTAACTTTTCAGGAGCGAGGTCACTGTCAGAAGAATAATCTGAATTGGGATTGTACTCCGAATGGTCAGGAGAATAGGGCTCAACGTCCGATTCCAGATCTTCGAAAGACGGATATGAAGCACTTGGACCAGCCACAGATTCCACACCCCTAGCTGAATTTTTTGTTGTATCATTCTGACTTAAGAAAGAAAAAACCGGTTGGTACCTTTCAACTACTTTCTTAATTTATCAAATTAATAGTATATTGTGAAGAAGCTTACAGCTTATTCCCAACCAGCACTGTACTGGTTATGATATGAACTGGTCTTCACAGTCTAGTACGCCGGCTTATTGAAAAAAAATACTAAATTTCCAATACGAATTCTAGGTCAGCGAACTATATATATATATATATATATATATATATATATATATATATATATATATATATATATAGTTACCTTCAGCTATCTCCTCTCCCAGTAAATATTTTTCTTCATATAAATTAGCCTGAGAGTCTGCAATATCCTTTAGTAGCAAATTTTTATCAATTTCAATAACTGAAAATAAATGAAAAATGTTATAATACGCTTACAAACCCACAAGAGTTTATTGGGATTACTTATGTTTCAATAATTCAATTACCCAAACTAATCAATAATGAGAATGAGAAAACATAACTTAACAACTACAGTGCCAAACTTTTATAAGAGTTTATAATAGTAAAAATAGACATAATTGCCTTACCTTTTGTTTTTTCGAATTCCTTACGTGCCAGACCTAATATTTGTTTACTTCTTTCCGACATTATTAGCTTAATTAAAGCCACCTTCAACGAAAACTAGAGTTACGATATGAAAAACAAACATCTACCTGGAACTGCACAACTAAACATCTCATAGAGATCACGAAAGTGGCAACGGCTAAGTCAAGTTAACCACGTACACAACTAGACATCTTAAATTGTACAGTTATTGTAGTGAACCGTTGCCGGAATTTGAACTTGTCTGCATTGTGCTACTGGATTTCTGTACTGTGGAATTCAGATAGATCTTATCCAGTTATAGCATTAAAAAGAGCGCAAAAAGTTCTTTAATAACAACTAGATAACTCAAAATGCTAAAAAATCGAGTTGCCTAGTTGTAGTATTAAGGGGACGATATAAAATATACAGGGCGGTCTCAAAAATCGTGGCAACAAATTCATTTTTTTAACAGCACACCCTGTATATTATTACATTTTTGAATTCCTTAATAAATGTTTAGGTTTATTGACATTGATTGATATGAGTTTTGAGGTTAGAACAGTGGCGCACCCAGTATTTTTTTTTTCGGGAAAGGTTTTAACTTTAGTCAGTCTTTGTGTAGGTATATACAAAATCTATACAACTCTTTTAGACAAGAACATGTTTTATTTGTCAAATAAAAAGCAACCAATAATTACAAATTACAGAACTTAGTGATCAGGAGCACATGATAATTTAATTTCGAGTTTTCTTGCTTTTCGGCTAATTTGTCAAATAGTTCTTCAGGGGTAGGAGTCATATCGTTGTAAAAATGCAATAGTGTTAAACCATTTAGTCTGCTTTCAGATGAAGAATTTCTTATGTAATTTTTTAGGCGGCGTAATACGGAAAAAGTTCGTTCATTTTCCGCGGTAGATACAGGTGGAACTGCCAGTATAGATAACAATACCTTGACATTGGGTAAATTAATTGAATCTGAGCAATATTTCAAGGCAGTAAAAGCAGTTTTTGATATTTGGTCCTTTTTCAACCTAGCGAGTGCCCTGTACCAGAATTTCAGTTCGACTTTCAACTCGTTAAGAGTGCCTGTTACGTCACCTCTATAGAAAGAAACTAAATTTTCAGTCTTCTATAGTTGCATCTGTAAGACTGGTTGGATCTGCCAGCAATAACCCTTTGAATGCTGTTAACAAAGTCTCGTGCTTTGAAAACCTTTCCTTTACATTTATTATAAAACCATCCGGGAATGGGAAGTAGATTGAGATGCGGTAGTAATCTAGCACTACCAACATTAACATTACATCTCTTAGTTTGTGAAATTGTAGTGCCCCATTTATTTATGAAAAAGTCGAATTTTTCTACTTTTTCTTGAGCTTTAGAAAGTAAATTGCTGAACTCCTTGTCTGCATTTTCGCTCAGATTTCTTATTTCTAGTTCAGTGTCCTCCGACAGATTGATTGCCTTCCTCAGGTCAATATTTCTTTGCCGAAGTAATTTTCTTAAAAAAACTGCTATGGTTAAATACTTGATTCACAACATCCAAAGAAATAACAAAGTTTTATCGCAGAGCCCAACTGATTAGCAGCATTGGATCTCTGTCCGGCCATTCAGAAATATTTTCTAAAGCCATTACAATACTGTCATATAATTCTACAACTGCTACAGAGTTGTACCTTTCAGTCCATCTAGTCGCACAAAGCCTTTTTAGTTTTTTGTAATTAGAAGTAACGTTTGCTTGCTCCAAAGCCTGTTTTAGAACCGACTGCCTTTTAGGAGTATTGAAAAATTCGTACAACTTTTCAATTATATTTAAACAGCTCCTAATTGGCGGTACTTTACAAGAACTTGATACCGCCAGATTTAAATAGTGTACAGCGCAATAAACATATACTGCTGTAAGATATACCACTTGAATATGTGTCTGTACTCCATTAAACTTCCCGTTCATGGAAGCAGCGCCATCGTACCCTTGACCACGTAACTTGCTCATATGAATTCTAAAATTCATAAGGTTGTCAGTTATGGTCTTAGACATTGCTTTTCCTGTTACGTCTTGGATAGGAATGAACCGCAGAAACAATTCTTCAATTTTGAAAAATGTAGAATCATTGAATCGAACACAGTGACATCTGCTGCATACCAGAAATATCCGTCGTTTCATCAGCGAGTACTGAAAAATATGGCGATGAATTGACTTTAGTTGCCAATTTGTCAAGAATTAAAGTGTTGCTTATGCCAATTACAAACTTCGTTTTGTCGAAGCTCGAATACAATACATTTCTTTTAGAACTGGATAAAACTTGTTGAAGGGTGTTATCGTCCTTGACTCGATACCTTAAAAGTTCCCTAAAATTACCTTCATCTTCTTCAGATGCTTCAGTAACTCTTCCGCTCTCTGTGACCTCTCATTACTAAACCCTGTCTCCCACAAACTAATACGGTTTCTATTATCGACTCCAATTTATTTATATTTTCCAGAACCTACTTCTTTGCCTCTCTATTTATCTAGAGACCTATAGGGTCCTGCACTCCTTAAATTTTCAACATTATTCTGATGGTATTTCCACTGCTGGTGCAAACCTACATAAGTACGCGTATGAAATCAGACACAAAATTTGCAATAGCATCCATCAACTTTTTTTAGGTAGCTTAGCCATATAAACTTGTGCAGCCACTTTTCCTGAAATTTTAAATTTCTGGTACCGGTTGAAGGAAAAGTAAATGTTCGTGGCAGTGACCATAAATTGTTTAACACCTCTACTTTTTGACTATTTAGTAACTCCACGTTCACAAAATTGACTATGTCATACGGATCACTTGTCTTTAATACTTCCACTTTGTTACCTTCAGTAACCAGTTTTTCTTCATTGGAAACTGAAACATAGATTATGAAAAATTAGTGAAGAACAACCTGAACAAAATTTAGATTGTTATCTTGGAATCAGTGACAATTTCTTCATTCAATAAATTAATGCATTGTATTTTATATTCCATAAAAACACCATTGTGGAAATAATACTGTTACACATAAATAATTTGTGTTGTAATATAAGAGTTATAATTTCTTACCTTCATTATTTTGCACATCTTTTTCAGTTTTTATTATTTTTCTTGAAAAAAAGTCTAGAAGTTCAAGCTGACGTTTTGACGACATTTTCATGAATCATATAGTACACAGATATAATAACTGTAGCACATTCAAAATTCAGTAACACGTTCACTATTTCACAGTAAATTAAATGACGCCAAATAAATGTCTTAAAGACTGAAACTGAAGTGTTCACGAAAATATCACAGGCAAGAAAGTAAAGTAAGGAGTGGGAGCGGAAGTGAGAAGTGATAACGAATTCAACATTTTTGTGGCTTTGAAGTCATTTAAATAGTATACATTCATTTATGCGCTGATAAATGCGCTGACAATATAAATATAGGTATTTATTTAACTCTTTGAAGATGGCTTTAATTTATTAATAAGCCAAACAATTCTCATAATTGATTAAAAAAATATATTATTGAATTGACTTGGAGAACCATTCAGTTCTATTAATTAATGATTTCCAAAGCTATGAATCCATTTATCAAGATTTCATTTAAACGATTGTTTAAACTATGAAAAGTTTGCTAAAATGTTAATTATGTACAATGTACCATGGATTCGCCATGAACATGCATTGTTAATGAATAATTTTTATCTGAACCTATAATACTATAATGTTGTTATAAAGTGTATAGTAAGCTTCGAGGGGCGGGGGTTATAACCCTAAAAACTCTCCCCTTGGGTGCGACACTAGGATAGAGACAAAAAACGGTATATTCAAAAAATAGAGCTCACTTCAATAGTGGGATATTTACAAACTAAAATATTTTTGGAAAATGCGCTTTTAGTACAGCCTTTAGTAAAGAATAACGTATTTAAATTTTAACTGAAAAAAATTCTTTTTAAATTCTTTACCAAAATGATTTTTATTGATTAAGTAGGTTGTGAACAATCTATATTTGAAGAAGTTATTAAATTAAATGCTCAAAATGTCTTCCATTTTGTAAAAACATTTTCTTATGCTACCACGGAACGACCTTCTAATACCTTGTAGTATCGTTATTAAAACCTCTCGGTACACTTGAGGTTTAAAGTTTCCCCACAAAAAATTCATATGGGTTAAGTCAGGGGATCTTGCTGATCACCTAGTTGCTGCACTGCGTCCGATACATTTTTCAGGAAAACACTCTTCAAAGTATTGTCTAACTTAAAGACTAAAATGAACTGGAGCTCCATCAAGAGGTAGCACATAGCTCTTTTTGTATGTTCCGGAGGTGTTAAATTAAACGTAGTAAATCTTGGTGAAGAAATTGCAAAAATGTAGGCCCTGTCAAACTGAAAAAATACGGGTCAATAACGTAACCATCTTTTATTTCACCACATACATTGGAAGTCCATTTATGTTGATAGTTTACAACATAAGAATTTGCGGGTCTTGGGTGTCGTAATAATGAAACGATTCACAAAACCACTTCCGATGAATTGTGATTCGTCAGAAATAATACGTATTTGAAAAAATCACCATTTTATTTTATTTTCAGCCCATTCGCAGAAAGTCACTCTTCTTTACATAATCATCTTCAACCGATTCTTGGTACAGGTGGAGTTTATTAGTATTTAAACACTTATTAACAGAAAATTTTTAATATCTAAACTTTTACTAATTTCTCTAACACTAACATTTGGATTTTCTACTACCGATAATGTAACCGCACGCTGATTTTCTTAGTTTAGAGCTATTTTGTTTCTTGTTTCTTTTTCGTACAGTACACTTCCTGTTCATTCAAACCTTTCTTTCAGATTTTCGAGACACCTTTGATCGGGTTGTTTTTTATTTGGTAACTTTTGAGCGTATAATCACGTTGCAAAAAGGAATTAATTCTTATAAAGAATTAAATTAAATTACAACGATGATAATTAAAAAATATTATTTAAGGACAGGACAATATTACAAATGTAAACTATGTTCACAGCCTACTTCGATTAAAGGCATTACATAAAAATTATTAATTATATATATATACAATGTGTCCCAAATTCGCTTCTCTATAAAGGGATCTCGGATTATATATATATATTAAAGGTTAAATGGGGAAAGTTTTAGAAGCTTAGAGCATTCGATATCCGGTTTCAGATTTACGATCGGTCAATTGGTTTTGAAAATATCGGCGAAAACCGAAAATGGCGGATTTCGTTCGCCAATAAATCCGAAATGGTTAATTTGACAGCTGTCACAATGTGAGATTATTCGGACACTTTTTAAGACGAATAAGATTCGTTGACATGTCACAATCGTCTTTGTTATCCCACAATCTATGGTAACTTTCATTTTCTTATTGCCGCCATATTGGATTTTCGATTTTTAAAGAGCGAATTTTCCAGTTTAGTGATGCTCACAAGTGCATAAAGTTAGAATTTCATCGAAATATCACACTTTCTAAAGTTAGGTCTATTTATTATTATTAGTAGGACATGATTTATTTGTCAGTAGAATTGGGTTTCATTTTTTCCATATAAGGTGGCTCTGACTTTAACGTTAAATAATTCAAAGTAGTGTTTTCATAAGTAGTACGCTTTTCTGTCATTAAAATCATAAACGTGACACACAAATTGTAAAAGCCTGTTGAAAATGGCCGGTATTCCCTATTCAAATTAAGAAAAGTTTGACATGTTAGCGCTTTACTTGCAGTCAAACAGAAACGCCGACATTACCTCAGCGAGGTATTTGGAGATGTACCCCGAACGACGGCAGCCTCATAAAACCCACTTCAGAAAAATTGTAATTAGTTTAATTAACTATGGGGCCTTCGAACAACCTAAAAGCGAATACAATATTGATTATGAAAATCGTGACAGAAACATTTTACAAGCTGTTAACGAAAACCCCAGTGCATCGGTAAGAACGGTAGAACGGGAAATTCGTGTGTCAAAATCAACGGTACAAAGAGTGTTAAAAAAGAATAACTACTATCCATATAAACCCACAATAGTTCAAGGACTTAAGGAAACTGATTTTCCAAGACGAATGCGCTTCTGCGAGTGGTATACTAGAATGTGTAATGAAAATCCCGATTTTGTTAATCATGTCTTGTGGTCTGATGAGAGTAGGTTTACGAATTGTGGAGTTTTTAATAAGCACAACATTCATCATTGGGCTGTAGAAAACCCTCACGAAGTGGCAGAGAGACGTCTACAGACCAAATTTGGAAGTAACGTTTGGTGTGGGATTATTGGTAATTTAATCTAACTTACCTATTTTAATTGGGCACCTATAAATTATTAATCATTGCCGGAAATCGACTTATAGGACCATTTTTGTTTGACTATAACTTAAACGGACAGAGGTACCTGGAGCTTTTGCGAAACCAGGTTGTGCCGGCTTTACGAGCTACTCTCACCGAAGATGAGTTCAGAAGAACCTGGTTTCAACAGGATGGATGTACGGCACAGAACACCATTCAAGTCAGGAACTTCTTAAGGGAGCAGTTTGATGAAAGAATTATTGCATTAAATAGTCCAATATCTTGGCCTCCTAGATCCCCTGACCTTTCGCCCTTGTGGTCACACAAAGAATGAGGTCTACGAGTTTGATCCTCCTGCGACCATAGAAATTCTGAGACAGAGAGTTTTGGGTACATTTAGAAATAGTGTTAACGGAAATACACTTGCTAGGGTTGTACGAAAAACAGTCACCAATTGTCAAAAATGTCTCGATGTAAATGGACGTCATTTTGCAAATCTGTAAATTAATTGTAATTGTAATTTTATTGTAGGTTGTTCAAAGGTTCAAGTATTAAATTAATGACGATTTTTCTGGATTTATTTTTAACACACTCATAGCTGGGAATTTGTCCCAAAACATCCGTCTTGTTGAGAGATCGTTATTTAATTTCATGTTTTATTGAAATTTCAAAGAATTTTATACATTATTTATTAATGTTATTTTGCGACAAATAAATCATCGCCTACTAATAATAAATAAGACCTAACCTTAGAAAGTGTGATATTTTGATGAAACTCTAATGTTTTATGCACTTGTCACTAAACTGGAAATATTGCGCTCTTTCCAAAAATCTAATATGGCGGCCATAAGAAAAATGAAAGTTGAGGCAGATTGTGGGATAACAAAAGACGATTGTGACATGTCATACACGCCATCTTATTCGTCTTAAAAAATTGTCCGAATAATCTCACATTGTGACAGCTGTCAAATTAACCATTTCGGATTTACTGACGAAAAACGAAATCCGCCATTTTCGGTTTTTTACCGATATTTTCAAAATCAATTGACCGATCGTAAATCTGAAACCGGATATTGAATGCTCTAATCTTCCTCTAAAACTTTCCCATTTAACCTTTGCCGTAAGTATAACAGGAGCAGAGATCACTTTATAGAGAAGCGAATTTGGGACACATTGTATATATATATATATATATATATATATAATTATTATTAATTTTATTAAATACACAAATAAAAGTTTACCTCGATTAGGATTTGAACCTACCACCTGTACTTTGCTAGATTACCGCGCTAACCAACTGCGCTATCGAGATTCAAGTCCCAGTCGATGTATATTTCGTCTTTATGTATGTAGAACTGATGGAAAATTAATGGAATGTGAGCCTTCAATATCGCAAGGATTCACACATACTAGCAACTTGACTAATATTAAATTATTTTTATATTAATTTTGGTTATGAACGAATAAGTTCAAAAGTAAATATGTAATTAAAAATTATTATTAATTTTATTAAATACATAAATAAAAAGTTTACCTCCAGTAAAGTTCTAAAGTTCTACATACATTAAGACAAAATTTACATTGATTGGGACTTGAATCTCGATAGCGCAGTTGGTTAGCGCGGTACTCTAGCAAAGTACAGGTCTATGTTAACTATACAATGTAGAGGCTAGTCTGTGTAGATTAAACATGCAAATTTTTAAATGTTTTTGAAAGTAATCTGTATCTGTATTAAATTAATTTTTTTAAATATTTCTTTACTCTGACATAATTATGTAAGTACTAAATGTTACCTACTGGGATATGTATTAAGAATGTGATATGCCTACTTATTTATTTCTATTTTTTAACTTATTCTGTAAGTAAAATGACACTATCTTTGTTATAATAATAATAAGATCTTTATTTGTCCAAGTGATCTGTACAGATATGGGATACGTCAAAACATGTCAATTATAATTGATTCTACAAATTCCTGAACTGCATAGAAACATTTTGAACTCAAATAATTTTTTACAATTTTGATAAGGCAGTTATAGGGTAAATTTCTTATATGTAATGGGACTTTGTTATACAAAACAGCTCCCATGTAAAATGGATTACATTTATATAATTCTAACTTATGATTCTCATAATTAAATTGGTACCATGTTTAGTATTATAATTGTGATACGTATGTTGAAGTTGATAAGCATTCAAGTTGTTCTTTACAAATTTTAGGATTTCTACAATACACAAAGAAGGTATAGTTAATATCTGATTATTGATAAATAATTCGTTGCAGGATGTGTAACAATTCAAAAACTGTTACTTGTTCTATTGATTTACATTTCGGTATCTTTATCAGCGTACTTGCATTATATTGAGCACATTTAGAGTAAAATTGCAGAATTCGAGTTTTGTCAGTACTTAAAACTAACTGATTTAATGTAAAATAGTTCGCTAATTCTACTAAGCAAGAGTTTAATAGACATGACACTACATTACTACTGTCTCCAAAAGAAAGTGGTGTAAGGTCATCTGCAAATAAAGAAGCATTAATTTTAATACAACTTTCTATATCATTTATATACAAGAGGTATAATAAAGGGCCAAATACACTGCCTTGAGCTACTCCCATTTCTAAACTTAAAGCCCTGACAATTTACATACTGTTTTCTGGAAGTAACGTACCTTTAATTAACAGGTGACACTTTCCACGCAATCCCACCTTTTCAATTGTATTAAGTAGTATTGTATGATTTACTAAATCATTTAAATCAACGAAACATGTTAATATTTTGTTTCCACTGTCAAGAGTCTTATAGATGATATCCAAAGCTGACGATAACACTGTGGTTGTAGATCGACCTTTCCTGAATCCATGATGATTATTGGAAAATACGTTATGTTTATTAAGAATTGTGCGGACTTGTTGGATCGCCTTTTTTATAAACACAAATCACTTTAGACAATTGTATCAGGGAAAATACCGTTATTGAAACATCATTAATGATGAAGCACAAAGGTTTGCTTATTTCTTTAGCACACAGTTTAACTAAATTCGAAGAAAATGCATTACAGCCTGAAGAATTTGATCATTTTAATTCATGGATAACATTTAATACTTCAACTTCAGTAACTTCGTAAAGATATACAGAATTTAGGATTTCATTAGGAGTATTAAACTCGGATAGGTTAACGTTATTTGCTAATAAATGTTTGGTAGAATTAATGAAATAATTGTTAAAGCAGTTGGCTATATCAGTAGGTTTAGTGCATAGCTTGTCATTAATTAAAAGGTTTTGTGGAATGTAGCTTCGTTTACTTGTAACTGAATCGTTTATTAAATTCCAAACAGATTTTGTTTTATTATTTGAGTTTTTAATTTTAGATTCAGGCTGCATTCGTTTAGCCCTACGTAATAAATGACTATATGTTTTTTTATCATTTTTGTAACATTGCTCAGTTCTTACATTATCTTTCCATAGATGAAAATTTTTTTAATTTATCGCTGAAGTTTTTAATCCTTGTGTTAAACATGGTTTATGTAATTTGTTTTTATTTAATTTGATGTATTTAAAATTTTTATTAATGTGATAATTGAGTATGTTTAAAAAAGCATTAAACATACGTTAGGGTTTCTTGCATCGTAAACATCGTACCAAGTTTCCAAAGCTAAATCCTGCTTGAGATTTGTAATATTTCGTTTAGAATAAGATCTAGCATTTACTCTACAGTCCGTTTTATTTACGTTGGTAGAAAAATATATCTTCAAAACACTATGATCAGAGATACCATAATGCAGTACTTCTTTATGTGATATACTATCAAAATTTATAAACATATAGTCTATTGCACTCGAATGTTTACTTATTCGTGTGGCTTCATTGAAAACTGAGGTAAAACCAAAATACTGCATTAAATCAATTAAATTATTTGTGACAATCCAGTGAGTAAAAGCATCGATGTTTAAATCACCACAAATTATAACTTTACGTACTCTATGTTTATTAATTAACAGTTCTAGACAATCTTCTAATCTATCGAAAAACGTATCTATACCAGAATGTGGAGGTTTGTATATACAAATTACACATAACTATTCACTCTTTAATGATAGTTTTATAGCACAGCATTCAAAATTTCTTTCAACAGCAAGGTGCACAAATTCAGATAAACTATAATACACTAAGTTTTTCTTTACTTAGATCATTACTCCACCATGTACTGAAACCTTACGGTTAAAAGAGCTGGCGATGTTGTAGTTTTGAATTTTTCAGTAACCCAACTTTCGCATAAACATAAAATATCTATATTATCAGTAAACAGAAAAGTTTCTATTTCATCTATTTTATTTTTTACGCATTAAACGTTTAAATGGGCTACGCTTAGGAAGTTTTCTTCTTGTTCGCTAGATGAAATAAAAAATGGTTCATTTTAGTTCCTCTGGGCCAAATTTCGGTTTTTAATTTATCAAACTGATCACTTGAGACTGAAACCTTAAAAGAGCTGTATTCATCGGGTCTTCTAGATATTAATTTTTCACATTTTACATGACTAAAATTTTTACTAGTTAAATGCTGCACAATTTTATCGGTAGTTACATCTGGAGCTAACTTAAATACATGAAGGTGTGAGTAACTCACAGCTGCTTTTAAATTCGAATTGTCCTTCGATGATGTTTTGATGTTTGCTTTTTTTGTATACTACTTTTATAAATTCATCATCTTGTGGTAGAGATGTAGAGATACACTAGCTGCGTATAGCCCAGTAGTTTTTTTCGAGTGCAGTGCTGATGACAGGTGATATAATATTATTTGGTGTTTCAAAAGTAATAGATTTTGGTAAAATTCGTCTGAATTTCAAGAATATCCGATTTCGTTTTATTTGCCTGCGTGGCAATTTTAGCATAAGTATAATCTTTGCTATTGTTGAGAGCAATCAAATTCTTTAAATTCTTGACCTCCAATTTGAGATTTGCACTTTCATTTATTAAAGTATTTATGCTTTATTTTAAACTTACCAATTCAGGCAACAACATTTTTTTTAAAACACTTTCCATATTTTTCATAATAAGCGTGTCTAACTCCGATCACAGATATGATCGCACGTATTACAGCACCAAGTCTCAATTTTTCCACTGATTTTTAAACTATTTAAACATTCCTCACTAATACCAACACAATCTGTGTGAAAAACGTTTAAACGATTACTTAAATCTTCGTAGCAAGTAATCGCTTTAGAACACTTGTAACACTTGCGCGCCATACCAACTTAACAACTTAACACAATGACAATAAAGTATTATTATTATTATACAGGAATCCAGAAATGTAATAAATTAATAATATACAAAGTGTGCCATTTCAAAATCATTAACAATGTGCTAAGTCATTTTTGTGATAGTTTTGACATAACGGCACCACAGAAGAACGGAATACTGAATGGACACCCGTATCCAGAATGATAAAAATGTAGTCGAAACTAGTTCAATAATCTAAATAAAATGTTCACTAAGTTTGCTTGCAAGGTGACACTAAATGCACTAACTTTACCAATTACAATAACTGTCGTACAATTTTTCACTGTATACTTAACCATATAATACATTGTGAGTAAATAGGACAAACTATGAGGAAGTGAGCTGATATTGGGAATTCAATCTATTCCGTTTTCTAATTTTCGAACTTATTTATATACGTAACATCTTGTCCTATTTCAAGTGCAGGATCTTAGTCTAGAATTTACATTCGTGTAAATACAAGTACACAACAATCAATAAAGCTGTTATCATCTACATAAATCATTGGTGGTAATACGTCAACTGCAGCTATTACAGTCAACTTGAGTCTCACGGTCCAAATTTCAGCGTGTTACTAATCTTCTTTAAAATTTCTCTATATACAGTATATATGATTAAAAAGATTATTCAACGCAAAACACTATGTTATCAGTTGATAGTTTTCACTTTTCATTAAGAAAATTACACAATGTATGTAAATGTGAAACAGATTGTGCTTAAGATTTATGCAGTACTTGCGTGCATTCAAAATTCAAAGTTATTGTAAAAGTGTTAACCAATGAGTTCTAAATCTCGAAAATTGAAAATCATTTCTGATTTAATCACCTAACATTAATCATTTAAAGAGTTTAACAAACCAAAATTTCCCTTTTCCCCAATGCCATATATTTGATAATGCTTAATTCACATAAATCAAGATTAAGTGTAAAGAACAATTTAATTCTCTATCTAAATAAGAGTTCTAATAAGAAAATAAAATTTGTGTGGTATATATCGTAGCTTTAGTTACTATCACACACATAAAAGAGAAACGGACTAAGGGCTGAATAATATAACTAAACCCTGAATTGTAAAAAGTGTACATGACCCTTGAAATCACCTGCAATCTATAAAATCTGTAATTATTTTTGGCTTTGTGATTTATTCAAGCTTTCCGAAATTGCCAGCTTCTACTACGTTCTTACTTACTAATATTGAGAGCAATAATTTAATTGTAGCTTTTTTATAACTGCTGTATTTTATGGAGGTATCTTAATTTCCAAGCAAAAAATTGATTTAAAAATATTCTTTACGTTCACGTGTTGTAAATTTGACAGGTAGAATAAAACATTAATCGAGCATTTTTTTTTCCGAAAAAAATATATAATAAAAATGATAATGCGAAAAATAAATCAATTTTTAATATAGGGCATGCACTTCAATATATTTATTGAGTAAGAACCGAACGGTATACGAGGGTTGATGACATACCGATATGCACCCTATAATACTCTGCAACAGTATTTACCCCTCTCGTGTAACTTGGTGGGGGTGTATGATATGATTATGATCCCAGGTTGCCTAGCAACCCTCAATTTCTATCCCCACCAGTAGTATAAAAGCATAGGGTGGTTTGTTGCACCACATTTCGCTGATGTTCTGTTCTGTGTGTGATAACTAGTTTTGCAAAATATTTTGTTTCATTTTGTGAAAATGGAAAAAGAGTGAAAATTAAGTTTCTAAGTTAATTTTTAGACGGTTATTTGACGCGTTTTATTTATTTCTTTCGTATTAAATGAACTATAGGAAGAAATAAAATTAGCGGACTCATTTTACAGTTAATTTATGTGCCGATGCTCTACAAATTGGTAAGTTGCATTTTTTGCTTTAGGTACAAAGATAAATTCAGGTACTTTAGAAAACTACGTTGTCCCAAACTACGTATGAGAAAGGCACAATGCTTTTCAATTAAAAAGTTATGAGATTTATCTGCTTTTTAATTCTATATTTTTAGTTATATCACAACGACGTGTTCATAATTTTTATTGGCATCAAGTTTGCACAAAGTTAATTAAAGTGGAAATAAAATTCTAATGTACCTACTTTATTTACAGACAAATGGGAATTATGTACATATTTACATAAATGAGCGTTGAAACATAATTTTTTATTCAGCTTTTTGTTCATATTTAAAATGTGTGAACGTATCGGTTTTTTTTCTGATATTAATTAATTATTCAATGTTAAAATTATGAATATTAATTTAAAATGGATTACTTCAAACGGTTAATGTTATTATTAAAATTAACAATCAATTTTTTGGATTATATTATTTCTTACACAACTTATTTACTCCATGCACGTTTTGTGTTCATAAATAATTAAACAGTTTAGAGTAAAACTCGATCAATACATTTTTAAGTTTTTAACTCATAAAGTGTTTTCCTACACATAACCAATTTTTAGGAGATAAACTTTGGACCAAAGTGTTTTGCCTTATTTTTACTATTTCCTAAAGAGAAAGTTATTTAAAAATAATTTACGGAAATATCAAAATTCAGGATAAGGAAACTGACATAAATAATTATACAGTTACTTATAAACATAAGTTAAACATAAGGTTTTTACAATAAATTTTGTTCTAAATGCCCTTCCCGTTTGGTTCAACATAAATGTGTGCGTAATGCTCTCGATATTTCTTTTAGGAGATTTGCAAGGTATAATAAGTTTGCCAATTATGAAAGCTTGCGTATAAGTACAAATCTGTTCTCCAATTACAAACTATCAACTGCTCTGCAGTAATTATGCTTATAATCCTTCGATTTAATTAATGTTCATAAATAAAAGGGCGTTGTTTAAGAGGATAACCACATTTAAATTATGAATCACCGAAAAGGAATTAGATAAGGGTGTGATGCATTTTATGAAACAAAAAAATGGAAAATTCTAGATATTATTATTGGCACTGTCTAGAATTCATAGTAAACTGATTTAGTAAAAATCATACAAATGTCTCGCACTTTATTTTAATAAGATTGCGTGAATTAAAGATAGATGAAAATGTTGAAAAATTTTAGATAAGGTAATGTCCTTTGGGAAATCTCGTAAAGTAATTCAGAATAGAAAATGTCACTACAAAAAGCTGTAGATCTTTTCTTTATTCCTTTAGTTTTAAGTCAGAAATGTTACCTTGAATAGGACTTAGTATATTAACTCTAAAAACAAAGTTTGTTAATTTAGGCTAATCATTATTTTAGTATTTACATATAGGTTGTACATCGCAGTGTGTAAAAACAATAAGTTGGTAACGTTTACATAGTTGTAGTGTTTTATTTGAAGTAGCGGGAACTACCTAACGTTTAGTGTTACAGTTAATTAATTCACATATTTTTATAGTTATACCCCATCTTGCTATAATTTGTATACATTCTCTTTAGACACTAAATAATTAATTGCTTCAGCCATTGATAAATTACGTTTTTAATAATAAGTGTATTTGTATATAATTGTTGGGATAAACTCAAATTTAGTTTTGTAAATCATTCTTGTAATCAAAACATATTATTTAGACATTAGACATTGCTGTGTGAGAATAAAAAGATACTACTAAAGTGTTTCGTTATTTTATAACAGTAAATAAAGAAAAAAAAAAGAAAAAGTAAAAAGTAACTGCACCCAATGACTTTCTACGAACCCCTAGCAAGCTTTTAAGGTTGTGGTTAAACACACCTAATCTAAAACAAAGATTCTATAATATTAACGGTAATAAATGAATGACGTCACCGTAGAATCGGCTTTACTTTCTCGGTCTAGCTCCAGATCAATGATTTCAATACTTTTAAACAATCTATTGAATGGTGAAGAACATTTAAAATACAGTACCAAGGAGTAATTTTGAGGCGTCTATGGCACAAGATCAGCGTATTCAAGGTAAATTTCTAGTCTTTCGTATTAATTGCAATTATCATTTTACAGACCTTAAACTATCCCAAATTAAATTTTGTTTACGATTGATTATTTAAACACTTTTACGAAGATATGTTAACAACTTTATGCCTAAAGCATAACTGACAACAAAATAAAGAAAAGTCATTATGAAACTATTCTTAGTGATCACATTATTCAATCATGGAGAATTTACCAAACTTTGTTGAGTAGCTAGCTTGTGTACTTACATACAAATAGTTCTAATAATAACCTACATTTAGGGATGGCAAATCATTCGATATTTTAAAGAAAATAATCACGTGCTAGTAGAACACTGATTATTGTATTAATCAAACCAAAACCATTTGTTGGAGTTGGATTATTTTCATATGGATTACGTTATTGCTATGTTGAATGAATACAAATGCACAATATGAATTCTAATTAGAAGAACAATACTGTTGCATTATTTATAAACCCGATAAGTACAAATGTCAAGTTTTGGATGTATATATTATTATAAAATCAAACTGCTTGCATTACTATTTCCACAGAGGATGTAAAAGTTTTTAAAATATATCTGGTTCAGAAGCGTTATCATAACTCTATTATTACTAAATTAGCGTACATATTTTAATAGTAACACTGTGTAAAAATAACTAGAAAAATTCAATATATTGATGTAATCGAGTAATTGTGATTTATTTAACAGTAAAACTTGCAACTCTGCTAAAGTTCGTTATTGAGAGGCCAAAATTGGTTAAATTCAAATATTCCTAATGAATGCTCATATACATACAAAACTATTTGCTCAACTCTATTTCCTTTAATTTTAAGCTAAAAAATATCTTTTAATTTTAATCTATCAAATATTACATAATTTAATTTAAGTTTAAGAATTTTGGGAATAAAATTGTTTTATACATAAAATGAACCTATGTATAGTTTGATTCAAATAAAGTTGTGTATGACTCATTTTTAAAATTATACGAACTAAGATTTAGGTGACGTAAGTCTTGTATTAAATCAGCAAAGTACCTTTTATTTTTAATGGCAGATGTCTCCACATAAATTTCAATAAAATGTCAAAGAAAGTTGAAAATTATTGAATGTTTCTTATATTATAAACTAGAAAAATTATCCATTATATCCACTTATTTTATTAATAGAGTCAAAAATATTTTGCTGCGACAGTGAATTGTTATAATTTAGGACATGGTTTGATAATAATTACATACGGTCATAATACATAACCTATATATTTGTAAATACTTTTTTTGTTTATTATAAATTAAATCATTTCAGGTGGAAACATTGATAAAAGTTGCAATCAGTTTGTTATTCTCAAGATTTATAATAACCCTTCTAGAAGCATAATTATTGCTTTGTAACGGACATAATCATTGTAGATATCAATATTTATGTAAAAATTTAAATATTTATATTACATTAGAATTAAAGCATTTAAATTTAAAAAAAATTCACTATGAGTATCACTCACAGTGGAATCGTTAACAGATATAATTAATGGTTGTACAACCTCAAAATGTTTTTCAATTCCCCACCACTCTAACATAGACACTTCGGCATATTTAATGCATTTCTGCCGATATATCCCATCAATTCGTTGCAAGGATTTAATTCATATTTCTTTTACATGGTCATCGTTAAATTTGGAATTATGCCTTCCTATATTTTTGTTGTAGTGTTCTTTGCAGTTTGCCCACACCAGTTCAATTGGATTAAATTGACAGTGATATGGTGGTAACCGTAATACTCTGTACCCACACTTGTGTTCTATTTCATATATTTCGTACACCTTTGGTATCGCATTATCTGCAACTAATTGCAGTAATTCTTTTTTAAACATGCTATGTTCATAAGCTACGTTGTACTTTAATAGAAAATTACATATTTCTTCCTTCTTAGATGAATTATTTGAAATTTTTTCTAGAAGATTGGAATGATAACTAGCATTGTCCATTACAATTAAAGATGGTTCTTTTAAGTTTGCAATTAAATTATTTTCAAACCATTTTGTAAACAAGTCCGCACACATATCTTCATGATACTCTGTACTTTGTGACTTTGTAGGAAACAAAAGTAAAACATCGGAAACAAATCCATCTTCATTACCTGCACGAACAACCATAAATCTAAAACATATTTTATTAGGAATTATAATGTAATTACTAAATTACCACAAACCTTTTTCCTTCACCCATTGACTTCTTCTTCACGCTTTCCTTAGATTTATCATGTCAGCTTCTTTCGTGCGATCCTCGACTGAAAATGTGTCATGTAAGAATACTGGATTGTATAATTTTTCTTCTTTATGTTTGCAATATTCTCTTAATAGTCGTACACAATTGACAGCAATACGTGATTGTTCCAGTAAACCTCTCCTACCATGATCTACTTCAGATGAAAATCCAATAGAATGTAAGAGATATCTCAAACTTGATCTACTGAAATCGAAAAATTGACTATTGCTTAATTCTTTTTGTAATGATGGCAGTCATCAACTTTGGTGGACTTAGATTTCGTACGTTTCCTCCGCTTAGCTGGTGACTGTGGAGGTTTATTATCTTTTTGGGCTCCTGTAAACCTTTTCTTTATAGCACTAACTGTATTTATACTAACCCACATGCTTCAGATGTGTGCTAAAAGTAGTCCTTCCAAGTATCATAATTTACACAATATTATACTACACACCTGCATAACAGATTCAAATAGAACGAGTTCCCCTTGATTGTCACGTTCCCGTTCAAAATAATTAAGCACGTTCATAACTACGAGCTGCGTTTGAGATATAAGGTGCTTATTACGTCGCATATCTAAAATTCTGTGAATTTTATATAAATTATGTAAAAATGTTACCAAATTACCGATAATTCACTGTACAAGCTGTAGATAGTTTTGAAAAAAACTGTCTAGGGCAAAAAGTAAAGCAAAAACGCATAAACAATAATTTCAAAAAAATGACAGTAGTGACAGATGATGCTTCTTAATCACGACACGCGTTTTAGTGCGCTGTAAATCAGATTTATGTTTTTATGGCCATCCTTCCCTAATACATCTAGTTTAGAGAGAGAGAGAGAGAGAGAGAGAGAGAGAGAAAAAAATATGTAATTTGATTATAGAGTTTTACATCGATGAGTCATACCCAACTTTATTTGAATCAAACACCGAAAGCGCTGCAATAATTAACATCGAATGCGTTTCGATAGTTGTTATCATTATTAACGGTCAACAGCCTATCTTTTCATTGATGATGTTTGACTAGACCTTCGTACACGCATTCTAGTCCACTATTGTATGATTATTAATAATAGTAAAGCCTTATTTGCAAATATTGGGCAAATTCACAATACGCATTATAGAAAACATCAAATGTTAAAACGGTCATAACATAAATAATACACATAGACAAAAAAAACCACAAAATGAAGACGTATTTTGGTCACTAACTTTTTTAACTTTATATTAAATGATTTTATACTGTTTCATGGGAAACAGTTTAAGGATACTGTACTACCTAATTTTGTAGGTGAAATTCTAAAAGTGGAGTACTAATTAAACTAACATTCATTTAATGATCTATCCATATAGGTTAAGATTAACATTACCAAATCACCTTAATCTAAAGGGCTTTATTAGCATTATTTGGAAGGCATCAAATCTACACTTTAACCTTCCTAAGAAAGAGATGTTTAACCCTTATATAAGTTGGAATACAAGACAGTTCTCTCTCCATACAATAAAACCAATTCCTTATCAAGAAAACTGCCAAGTCCAAAACGGTAGTTGAAATTTGAATATTACATTTATAACCAGGCTTGTCACCCAACCAAGACCATGCGATTAACATTTTGTTTTTAATGGTAGTACTATAAACCCACCATATGTAAATTACGCTTACTTTAACCAAAATCATTTCTTAAACAGTGTTTAGGCGTAGTGCAATTGCGAGCAGGTAAAGTCGTTATCTAATTATAATGCACGCAGCAATAAAATCATTTCTGGAACGACCAAAACTCAAAAGTTCACCCTTCTATATGGATATCCCACATAGTTGCAGTGACAATATGAATAATAATTTAACATTGTGCTGTTGGTGCTATCAAAATAGTGATGGTAGTAGTAGTAAAAAAAAGAGAAACAAAATGAAGGATATTCTTCTAACACTGACTGGCCATCCTTTCAACATAAAAATAATTTATCAGAAGTGTACAAACAAGCAGCCAATGAATCCTGATCATGCAAAACTTATAGAAATTGGGTTAACAATTTTGAAGGAAAAGTATTTTAACAGCCTTTAATCAATTCCCAATTGTAATAAATACCAAGATTGGTAAATTTCATAATATCGATCATAGATTATTTCTTCTTCTTCGTTTACATTCGACCAATCAATTTCATTTTCAATTTCTTGGAATTGAAAAAATTGTAATTCTATATATCTTAGAAGTTCATTCCATTTCTTCATCTCTAACACCACATTATTGCTTTAATTTCAGTTGGCGCACCCTATACGCACTACGGGTGCAAGGTTTAAGTGTGTACTGTAACCAGTTTCTGTGTTTTGCATAATTAGTATCATTCGAGAGTTTAATAGCTTTACTCAATCTTCAAAAACAAAATAGGTAGTTATAACTCAAATGCTTTTGTACATGATTCGCTAGTCAAGTCAACAACACACAAAAATATGTACAAGTTAAGTAAAAAAAAATGTCAAATGGATAGCAACTGTACGCTTAATATTCAATACTTTTACCATCCTGTACATCAATGATATTGTCCTATTAAACTTTAAAACTAATCAGTTAGCTGCAATGGAGTCTTTTTCTGCAAATGTTTTCAACATTGATTAATTGAAAATTTACTTAGTCGAAATAAACTATTTGAAACTGCAAGAGTGTTTCACAAACTCGAGTTGAATTTTGAAAGCTTTGCTTGAAGTTAAGTCAAGGCTGGAGATTCATTGTTTAGCCTGTTTCTGGTTTTAATCACAGTGCGAGAAACGTGTGAAGACTATCGTTTTGTAGATGATGAAGTGGCTTACTTTTTTAGGTAATTGTACCAGTTATTTATGTTTTAAGGGCATAATGAGGTTTTTATGATCCGAGGTACTATTTCGAGCCCGAGTGCGCTAACTCGATGCCTAGAAAAGCGCTGTAGGACCATGAAAACCAGATATGTCCGCAATACATACAAAATTGTATGCACCATTAATGTATGGAATCCTTAAAATGAATTATAACGTCCATTTTTTTCAAAAGACATGATATTAGTACCGTTATCAAAGAAACGAGTACAAAAGCCATGCATGCAAATTGATAATTCATTTGACGTTTTGGTTTAGAAAAGCGCCGCAGGACAATAAACACTAGTCATCCCCGAAATGCATACAAAATGTTATGTACGATTAATATATTGAATATTTAAAATGAATTATGACGTTAATTGTTTTCAAAAGAAATACATTTCTGATTTATGATAGTAGGTATTGGTGCGTTACCATGAAAACGAGTACAAAAGCACGCATGACAAATTGATAATTCATTTGACGTTTGGTTTAGGAGAACGCCGTAGGACCATACAATCCAGTTAGGCCCGAAATACATACAAAATTTTATGCACCATTAATGTATGGAATATTTAAAATGAACTATAACGTCATTTTTTTCAAAAGAAATGATAGTACCGGTATCATAGAAAGGAATACAAAAGCATGCATGCAAATTGATAATTCATTTGACGTGTTGGTTTAGAAAAGCGCCGTATGACCATAAAAACCAGTTATGCCTGAAATGCATACAAAATTTTATGTACGATTAATATATTGAATATTTAAAATGAATTATAACGTTAATTGTTTTTAAAAGAAATATATTTCTCATATATAATAGTAGGTGTTGGTGCGTTACCCTGAAAACGAACACAAAAGCAGGCATACAAATTGATGTCACTCATGTGACTTTTTGGTTTAGTTGGTTTTAAATGCAATAACTGAAATATTTCCGGAAATAAACAGAATAAAATTGAGGAACTGTACCACCTAGCACAATCATGACTAATTGTAATAATTTAATTGTAAATATTTTTAAATAAACTTCTGTGCCTACTGTTTTCAATTTTTGACGTTTCATTATAATCCGTTGGATCATAATGATGTCCCCGGGCTATACAAAGACGAGTACAGAAATTTGGTTACAATTAGAGCTCGGATTTATATGCACGAAAATTAGTTAAAATATGCGCATATATATGCATCTAAAACCTTTAAAATATGCACGTGATTCTGTAAAATATGCACAAAAATATGCAGCATATAATAATATAATTATAACATAATTATAATATTAATGACTAGTGACTAATAAGGCAATAACAGATAATAAAAATTATTAATTACTTAGTTTATTGTTATTTACATTACAAAAACAGTTTATAATTATATATTTCTCTAAATTCTGCGTAGTAAACGATTGCCTTCTATCGGAAAGTATATTCTTGCATATATAGGATGATATAATTTCATTTTCATTTCATTTGTTTGAGTAGGTTAGAAAAAACATCTTTAAACTTTTGAAATAAACATTGCTTATTAACCTTAAGTATCTGGTCTATTCACCCATTCATAGACACCATCTCATTAAATTGCTATTTGGAATTTGGATAACAAATGTAATTAGCCAAACGACCAATAATAGTTACTTATTGCCAATGGCCCTCAGAACAATAACCTATTGAAAATTTGAAACTGGAAGATTTATTGCATTCTACCTTAAGGAGTTTCCTGTAAATAAATAAATATGCAAGAATACACATAATTTAAAATAATTCCATTGAATCTCCAAAATGGGAAGAAGAAAAAAAACGGCGAAAAACTTCACGAATGTATAGAATACATGTAATTTTTCATTTTCATTATAACAAACATTTAAATTGAAAAAATATACAATAAAATGCACGCAGTGAAATGTACAAAATATGCACATCACGTAAATATGCAAAATATGCAAAATAAAGTTGGTGTCAATCGAATTTAAATTATGCGATTCGTGTATAAACAAAATATTTTTGATGGCTTATTTATATTATAGAATATGCATTTTGCATATAATCCGAGCTCTAGTTATAATTATCATGGTATAATGCGACCGTGCATAAAATTCTTTCGGCCGTTACCATTGTCTAGGATATCAGTTGATCAACCAGCGCTTCGCCCATATCAAATTCAATTTTCACTTCTACTAATAAGACAACTTATGCCATTAGATTCCACGGGTTAAGTACAAGTTTATTAACTTTGAAGTATGTACTCCGTTCTATATAGTTCTTCAAATTATTTCACTGCCATTTCCCATATCCCACTCAATAGTTTGGAATGCTTCTACTTTGTGTCTAGAATTTAATATCAGTGTAGCTCGGTGCATACAATGTGTTATGTTTTATAATTTTGTCGCATGACGCTTTAGTAGAAAATATGAAAATGTATGAAAATGTATACTTTCACCATTATCACACATAATAAGTGTAAGTGAAAGGTTGTGAAAAACTTCAATTTCAAAATGATAGAAGCATTCACAAATATAAATATGACATCAAATAACATAATCCAGTTAAATCTAACAAAGAGATATCTTTATTAATAAGTGCAAGTGTTATTAACAATGAAAAGCATAATTCAGAACGTTTTTTGTAATTTTTTTTTTAAATTTTAATCTTAATTTCAACTACTTATGTTAAATTATAGTGCTGTGATAATTTAGCATATAATTGGTAGAGCACTTGGTTCAAGGTCTAGGAAAAACACAGCAAAATATTAATGCCTCTTATTTTATTCCAGTCGACCGAATTATGGTTACGATCTACCTTTCCGATTTGTGTAAGGAACGGTTAATTTCGATTATGCCATTCACAACATACAGTTTATTCTGCTTCCTGTTTCCAGTCGTCAGCATTATGGCATTTTTTAAGCAGTTGCAAACCTTCTGAATGAGGATCCATTAGACTTCCCGGAACATTGTCCGGGAAGTCTATTCCAGTCTTGTAATTACAATTTTGGAAGTAGCATTTTCAAATTTAAAGTATTACAAATCCAACCGAAATAAAAAAAGGTTTTTTTAAATTCGGAAAGCTTACCGAACAAACTGTGCTATAGCACCTTTGTACTAATCATGGCGGCAATAAATAAATCATTAATTTCATTTTACTCTTTTTTAGTTTCGCTGATCACTTATTTATTGCAACCTTTTTCTTCAGTAGGCCGCGAATGGTTCCGAATTCATCAAATCGGAATTCTATCTGTTATAATTCATGGCTTAACACTTCTCACAATTCTTGGCTTTAAGTGATGCCTTAGCGATAGGAGGCTAGTTACATTGCTAATATGCATCACTTGATTATACCGATAATCTAATAGGATGAGTCCATTTACGTGCTTGAAGGGAAGGGCGGTATTAACATGTTTCATAAAGCCTGAACACTAAACCATGCTTTTATTTTGTAAAATCAATCTTTCTTATTCTAAAAAGAAGAACTATTTGAATATAATATTATTAGTCTTTTTTAGGCGTTTTACCGTTAATGGCAATATTTATATTTGGAGGGCGGATTAATATGTACAAAAGAAGTCACATATATGCGCATATATATGCACTAAATATGTAAAAGATGTGCAGTCAGTGTGTTAAAATATGCAACATTATATGCAAAATATGCGTACCAAGAAATAATAAACAACCTATATTAAACAAAAACTTTTATTATGTGAAAAAGATTCTTAATGAAATTTAAAATATTAAGTAATAAAAATAATAATAATGCTTTTGTTTAATATTAGCTACAAATAGCCTCACGATCAGTTGGAGAATTAAACACAATATGTACATATTATTCTGAGTCATCGCTTTTCTGCCTATAACAATTTTACAATAAGGTGTTTCTCCAAATTGTTTAAATTAAATCCTTGTCGCCTATCAGATAAAATATATTTATAAGTTGAAAAGCTCCATTCGACATCAACAAATGTAATTGGAGCGTTTTTCAACACAGATACAATGTTTGGTTCGATTTCCAATTCTACTGATTCCCCAGAAATAATTTACAAGAACTTTGTACCCTTCATTTTTCTCTAAAATTTGATGGAGTTTTTTTTCAATGGCTTTACCTACTGGACCAAGAACTTGACTACAAGATATACTAAACTTATTTATTAATTCAACAGAGTTTGTAAGCGGAAGGTCTTCAGTCTCTAATTTTAAAATTGTTTCGAACACAAAGTGGCTTTCGCTTCCGTAATTGAGTGAGATTCATCGGCAAATTGTAAAATTATTTGTTTAAAGTCTTTAAAATTTTCCGAGCAAAACAGGGCGGCCTGTAGCAACGTACCCCACCTAGTTATTACTGGCTGAGGGGGAAGTTTTTCTTTGAAATGCTGAATTCTAAGGGGTGCCTTAATAAATAGTTTTTTTGCATTGTTAATCAAACTATTTACTAATGGGAGCTGAGATCTAATCTCCTCCGCTACTCTATTTAATCCATGTGCTAAGCATGTGTGAATTAAATTTTTATAAAATATTTTTAAATTTTGACTTGCTTTGACCATGTATGGCGCAGCATCAGACAACATTAATAAAACTTTTTGGGTAGGAACTCTTCAGGTAAAAAAAAATTTGCTAATTCCTCCCTGTATAAACCTACATATAGTTAAATGGTTCGTTTTTTCAAGTTGTTTGGAACTTACCAAAAATGATTTACTCTTATAATCAGGATGCAAAACCCTTATCAATGAATTCGCGCATTGTATCCACAAAGACAGAATTTACATAGTTTTTCGCTACGGCGAAATTATAGCAGTGACGCTTCATGTCAGTGATTTTAAGCAGCTTACCTTTTACAGGACTTTCTAAAGGCTTTCTTTCTTAGATTTTAATCTTTTATTTAAAAAGTTTCATTTACTGTGCTCGTTTGAGGAGATGAGAGAAATTTTTTTTAGTGAAATGTCAGATTTATTTAGAAATGCACAAATTATGCAATAATATACACATTTTACAAAAATATGAACATTGCAGCAAATATATGCAAAATATGCAAAATTAAATTGGTGTCATATAACTCTCATTAATGTGATTCACCTAGATACGGAAGGGTATTTTTACAGCATCAATATTCAAGAATATGCATTTTGCATATAATCCGCCCTCTATTTATAACTAGAGGTACAAGTACTAAATCTTAAACTGTATTAAGGTAAGGGGAATTTGTTCGAAACCAGGTTGAGAATTCCTTTACAACTTCGTTACATTTACGTTCAGAGCCACATGATCACAATGATTAATATTTAGGGTTTAACACTCACTCAGTATATCCCAAAGTATTTCTTACTTCAATCACTTTAAAATTTTTCCTGATCGTTTCTTAGTTTGTTTACTATTTTTTAATATTTCCAATGTACTCTATTTATTCCTTGATAATTTCTTAGTATCTCCAGACTTTTCTTAATATTTTTTTACTATTTTTCATCAAATATTCACCTATTCAGTATTTGTTAGTATTTCCTAAAGTATATGTGCCATTTTCAAAATAATTTACTAATGTCCATTCTTGGGTAAGTTTGTGTTTTAAATATGTCCGCTACTGCATAATGTTATTCTCCTTGCTAAAAATAAATAAATTTTAAGATAAAATTTATGAATCTGAATCAGCCTTGCCTACGACTTTATATTTGCTGTAGAGTAGGGTCAAGGCAGGAACTATGATGTGAAAGTGAGACGAAAGCATTTTTCGACAATTAGTGCACCGTATGTTCTTCTTATGTCTTACGTTTCGCAAAGGAACCAGAAAGATCCAGAATCACCGAACATATGTGGAATGAAAACTACCAAATCCAATGGGATAACATCCAGATAGTGGAAAAGAACCAGAACACAACTTGCAAAAACCTCAAACATAGCACAGTTAAAAAAAAGCAGGTTACTATAGAAATTAAGCCCCTGTGGATGCCAGTCATGCGCGAAGAACTTAGGCGGAAGACACCTGCGCATACGTTACTACGCAATATGCGCAATAAATCAACAAAAAAATCAAGGGCATGAATTCGATTCACATGCAACAACAGTTCTTCTCAGGGCAAAGCCTGATGATAGAAGCAGAATCCGCTTCCAAAACGTCGCGCCATAAAAACAAAATTATGCAAATAGACCGATTAACTCAACAAGTATGAGACCGCTGTTACCAAGCAACAAAAGACACTTCAATTAAACCTTATTCTGATTTGACACCTACAAAATGATTCAAGAAGCCTTTGGTGTATATTCATTAAATCGAATACTAGTTTTTGAAACCAGGTAAAGCAGAGATCTATATGTCAAAAAAGTCTAAAAATCAGATACACTTTCTTGAAAATCACCGTCAGACCATTTATGACGAAAAAGACCCACTCTGATAAACAAAAGAACATTTAGCTATGAACACTATCGCACATCACGAAATTATTTTTCCCTAAAGAATGGATGACTCCATACGCCATATTCACCTAATTTGACCTCGCGCTGTTTCCCAAATCGAAATTACACTTGAAAGGTCAACATTTTAATGAATAGATTCAAGCAGAATCACAGTGTCTGGACAAATTTTTTAAAAAATTTTAAAAAGCGAATGGTGGGGCCAGTGTATACTTTGACTGCAAGTTAAGTTTTAAGACTTTTAAAATATTTGCCCAAGGAGTTTTGGATACCACCTCGTAACTTCGGGAATGGAATTCTGTGTTACGGGAAATGTGCTTTCATGTAAATTTAGCACTTTTGAGTTAGTTCAAAATTTACTTTGGAGAACTATATATTACATGCGAAAAGTAGTTTCAAATTTTAGCACTAGATTTAACATAAAAAGCATGAAAAGCTTTTGAAATTTTGCGATGTTATGATTGGTTATAGCTTAACAATTTGTTAATTAAGAGTATAGCAAAGTTTTGTAGTAACATGCATACGTCATTAGCCGTTTTTCGTTAGAATTAAGCCTTAGCGTAGATTTGAAATACAGTCGAGGAAATGTAGGAGTCAAATATTTACTTTAAATTTGAGGTATTCCAGTAAAATGTTGGCTTGTTAGCTCTTTCTCTGCAACATTCCACCGAAAAAAAGGTTTGCATTAGCAGACCAACTGTGAATTTATTTTTCTTTGAGGAGTAGCAATTGGTAAAGACTTACTAGATGAAACGTTTTCAAGAAATAAGGTTGGGGGGAGGGAGAAGATAACATACATACTTGAACTGCTTCGCTACAAAATATTTTTTCAGTGTCAATGCGTTAAAAACATTCTTAATTTTTTTCATTAATTGCGATATGAAAGGATTGAAAGGATTTTCCTTAAGGCAACTTCCGTTGGTAGCATAAATTCAAAAAACCACAATAGCTTTTAATTGGTCATTGCATTAGTACGTGAATTAATTCACAAACTTGTTAAAAATAACAACATTGTATACAGGTCCACCATAAATTTTGGTTAAAAATAGATTTCGCTTACTGTAACCCCTTGGAAACATGTTCACGAGCTCCAATTGTTTGCTAAGCATAAAAACACGTTAGAATTGATTCAAAAATAAACGAAGAGATGCGCAAAAAATATTTAAACTCGTAATGAACAATAAACACGTAAAATAAAATAAAGTAAGATGAAAACTCGCCAATGTCCAGAAAACAATTGTTACGTGTAGAAAGCGTCAGTGTCCCCAAAAAACATGTCTTCCCTTATTTTCCTTTTATAACGCTTAAAACAATAAAGGGCCAAGATGTAGTTGTTACGGGCTAAATTAGCACTATGCGTCGCGTAAGCGTATGAAATAACAAAATTGTTACAAAATGCACACTTACTCCTAAATAAAACTCAAATTGGATAATTAATATTACGGGCGCCACCTGGTTCTGGGTAATAGTTGTTTAGGAAAAATGTTAAAAATCTTGAGTGATCGTGGAAAAAAAGATAATTGCACACTCGGTAAATTACTAACTCACAAAATTCGTAATATTTACTTTAAATTTCATACAATACGATAATGCTTGTTTAAATAAGCTCATTAATTTATTTGGATCCAAAATAATAAACAGATGGCTGCTAAATCAATTTTGAACATTCAAAAGTTTAAAATATTAAAAACGCTACCTAATGTTTGCATCAATAAATTATTTGGTGAAAATCAACCACTAAAACTTTTTCTGTCATTAATGTGAGAATAATAACTAAATAACGTCATACTGAACGCTAATGAATTAAAAATGCCCTAAACTTGTTAATTATAGAAACAAAATATTAAATAAACACTCATCAAGATCATAATGTTAGTCATGAAGTTCACCTTCCGAATTATGCTAACATAAAAACAAACGTAAACACCAAACAAAAAAATCCGTAACTACGTTACGGAAATTAATTACTTAACTTGATTAAAATACTTATCTTTTGGGTTTTTAAATTGTGTATTTTTCTATTTATATTTCATATAAATTTAAACGTTTCGATAACAGTTATCTTTAAGAATTACTTGAGATATTAAAAAACATGAAAACGCAAATATAAGCATGATTACATTTGCGTTTTCCTATTTTTTAATATTTCATCAACTTGTTTTTAACATCTCAAGTAATGCTTAAAAAATTACCGTTCACTGAGGACGATCACTGTAATTGTTATCGAAACGTTTAAATTTAGATGAAATGTAAATCGAAAAGTACAAAGTTAAAAACCCAAAAGATAAGTATTTTAATTATATGTAATTATCGTGAAGTTTATACATTTTCATATTACTTCCTTGCTCTACGCAATTAAAAAAGCAGTGTAACTACTATACATTCTCATAAATTTGATTTTGGATATCGTTTTATGCATAAAATTTAATATCAAATTACCCAAACTAATAAAACTGTGACAGAGTTACTCACAAAACCTTGTACGAATAAATCAGTAACTGTGCTAGAGTACTGCGTTATTAAATGCGATTCAATCTTCAAATAATTAAATTAAAGCACAAAATTCTCAAACAATAATTAACCTTAATACGGTAGTTACTACCACTAATTTTTACATTAACAAGTTTAATCCTCTAATAAATTGATTTTACAACAAAGTGTAAGTTAATTCTATTAACCCAGGCGTCAATCCAAAAAAATAACCGTAACTAAGTAAGGTCAGCGACCTTCAATATAAAACATTATTAAAATCTCTTCAAAAATAAACAAATTGTAAGTGTTTTATTATTTTTTCACAAACAAACTCAATTTCATCCTATTCACAAAATCGTTACTGAATACCCAATGTTTCTGTAGAACCGTGTCTAGTATTTTCAATACTATTTGCACTTACTTCTGCTTCTCGTGATTCGAATTGAGCTGCAGTTCATTGCATCATGCAAGGGGGCTTATTTCACAAATTTATAAATCCCATCGCATTTCCTATACTTTGAAAGCTTATTTCATAATGCGTTGTAAAATTCGTCGACATGTTGTTTATTAGCGAAAATTAAGGAATTTCTTTCAAAATACCGAGGTAGATCATCAGATTCACTCAGCGTCTTATTAGATTATATAATACTCGCGAGTAGACTTTATGACTTTATTTATTACATTATTCTATGTTTGAACGTAGATGAATCCATTCCTTTAAATGTATGCGCTACTGTTTCGCATTTTTACTTGCGAAGACCAGTAGCAAATGGAAGCATCCAGTGCCGTCCCTATTATTTGTAACCATTACAATCTAAAACAATTCTTTAAATATTCAAAAATTTAAATACAATGGCGCAATATGAATCTCACTTCGTAAACTGTTCCCAAAAAAATTCTCGTACGCAAGTACCTTACATACAGGATATGCTACAAAATAGTTTCTCAATGAGTCCTAAACCAGAATATCCTAATACAATTAATACAGAGATATATTAATGAGTCTCAAAAATAGTAAAGCTAAAGACATCTACGGCATTTCCACTTATCCTGTTAAACAAAATATTAGCCTTTATGTTGCACCTTTAACAAAGTTAATAAATGACGCATTTAGATCTGGCTGTTTTCCAAAATTACTAAAGGTTGCTTCCATTGTGCCCTTACTTAAGTCAGGGGATATAAACGAAATTGCCGATTATAGACCTATATCTATATTACCGACGTTTTCTAAGGTATTTGAAAAGGCGATGAGTAGGCAGATTTACAAATATTTTGAAGATAACCAGATTTTTTATTCTGACCAATATGGTTTTTGAAAACGTAAATGTACCTCGGATGCATTAATCAAATTTGTAAATACCACATTAGACTGTTTTGAAAACGGTGCATACACAATCGCTATGTTCCTGGACTTAACCAAAGCATTCGATTGTGTATCGCACAATATCTTGCTGCAAAAATTGAGAAGTATATATAATTTTAGCGAAAGCAGCGTTACACTAATCTCGTCATATATATCAGACAGATTTCAGCACGTTTCTTTCAATGGAATTCTGTCAAACCGACTTTCTATAACTCGTGCTGTTCCCCAAGGATCCATTCTTGGTCCTCTATTGTTTCTGATTTATTTCAACGATTTTCCAGGCTTTGTAAACATTTATGCTGATTGCATTCTCTACGCTGATGATACAACCCTTTCTGTAAATGAATAATCGTTAGATGAACTTATTTTAAAACAAAATAAAGTAGAAACCTTAGCGTCACAGTGGTTCATACCAAACGATTTAAAATTAAATGAAACAAAATCAAAAAACTTATTGCTTTCGCTACGTCCGCATTCACATGTAAACACTCAATCAGTAAAATTTTTAGGTATACAGATTGATCCACACTTAAACTTTAATGTTCATACAGAAATGATAAGTAGAAAGATTAGTAAAAATATTTTCGTTCTAAGACGTTTGGCGGAAAATGTTTCCAAAAATGTTTTAATAAACGCTTACTACTCTCTAATACACTCTGTAGTAAGTTATGGCATAATGGTGTGGGGAAATTGTTCCTCAGCAAGCATAGTATTTGGACTGCAGAGACGTGCAGTAAGAATCATAAATGCACAGCGATATCAGGATGATTGTAAGACGTCTTTTGTTGACTTGAAAATTCTTACAGTGCCATCCCTGTTTATATTGGAAAGTATATTGTATGCAAAAGACAACTTACACTTATTTAAATCGCAATCTGGTATACATGACCATTATACACGATCGCGAAATAACATCAGAACCAACTACTGTAGGTTATCCAAAACGCAGAAGGGTCCTGTATACATTTCTCAAAATCTCTTTAACTGTCTTCCCATTCAAATCAAAACTTAAAAAATAAATTAAAAGATTTTTTAACTATCAAAGTGTACTACTCATGTAAGGAATTCCTGTGTGATGATTTATCTACTCTAAATTGATTACCTTCCCACATATTATTTCATTTTAACGTAGATGTTTTTAAAAGTTGTTTAATGTTTGTTTTTTCTGTATCTTTGCTAGTTGTGGTATTTATTTGTTTTTTTTTTTTCTAAATTGTTTTGTATATGTTTTTTTATCGATATTGTGATATGACAAATGTAAGTGCTCTGCACAATAACACGCAAATAAATTATTATTATTATTATTATTATTATTATTATTATTATTATTATTATAATACGATAGTTACTGCTAAAATGCGGGTCTAAAAGGAAATAAGTTAACAGGTCAGCAAAATGAAATATATTTTGGAATATAAACTACAGAAAACCTGAAATTTGTCAGAGCAAAAAAAAGTCAAACTCACATTCGATGCGAAAGTAGCTACCTCTAACCAAAATAAACAAAAAGAAGAGAAAACGTCTCTTAAGGAGAAGTGTAAGTAAAATACAAAAGCACTTTTCGATAGCTGGGGTAGGGTCCCGCAAAGACCTTGTAGAAACTTAATCTAAATACAAAATCTGACAAAGGCTAGCAATAATAGTAAAAACATTGTAAATGCATGAGTCACATGTAGTTTTATAGAGTTCCCTCTAACACGCTATACAACCAATGTTAATATTTCTGCGTTGTACAAATGTACCAAAACAAATTAATTAAAATACAAATTGTTTGCGTTACCTACCCGACCATGACATAAAGCTAAATCACCCAAAAACCATAAATAAATGAGCAAAATCCTACAAATAAATATTTCCTTAAAAGTCCGAAGTGTATGCATTAACTTAAATATTTTACCCTAAAGGGCAGTTTCTTATGTCACAAGCAGTAATATATTGTAAATTACACCCTTTTTAACAGTAAGCTTGTACTATACAACAATACAACAATACGTATAACCCCAAAGCATGTATTAGTAAAAGTGAAGCACCATATATATATATATATATATATATATATATATATATATATATATATATAATGTATATGTAGCTGCTCAAGCTTTGACAGTGACGAGAAGACTACCACCTTAAAATCAAGTGAACAGTGTATAGACAATTTTAATTAATATTTACATGAATTACCTCACAGGTAAGTTTCAATTTAGTAATAAATTCTTACTGAAACTGCAATATGAGGGATACTATTTATGTATTGAGAATTGGCAACACTGGTATTACCAGGTGAAATTTGTCACTGTCATCTTAAAGTTTGACATTTTTGAGGTTATACGTACTCAGAACGTTTTGTCGTGCGAGCACTATTTATGTAAAATTTCATCTCAGCTAAAATATGGAATTAACTCGTGAAAATTTTCGAGCTATGATTTATTATGACTTTCGACGTGGTCTAACTCAAGAACAATGCATCAATCAACTGAATTCAACTTTTGGCGATGAAGCGCCATCCACAGCCACTGTATATTGCTGGTACACTGAATTCAAACGTGGACGTAGTTCGCTCACGGAAGTTAAAGAAGGTCGTCCAAAATCAGTCGTGCCGGCAAATATCGATGCTGTGCGAAAATATCGTCATGTGACATATCACGAAATCGAGAGATGTTCAAGCATTAGTATGACCAGCATACACAAGATTTTGCACGAACATTTGTGTGTTCGGAAGCTGTGTGCACGTTGGATTCCACATTTGTTGACAGATGCTCAAAAAAATGGTCGTGTCTATTGGTGCCGTAAAATGATTTCAAAATACAGCTGTGGTGCATCCAAAGTGGTATACAACATCGTCATAGGTGACGAGTGATGGATTTATGCGTATGAGCCAGAAAGAAAAGGCCAGTCCACAGTTTGGGTGTTTCAATGTGAACCAAAGCCAACAAAAGTTGTTCATTCTCGAAGCGTTAAGAAAGAAGCAAATGGTGGCGTTTTTTCTTCACGAAAACCGATCCTATGGTAACTGTGGCTCTCGAAAATCAAAAGACCGTTAATTCAGCGTGGTATACGACCATTTTTTTGCCTGAAGTTTTCGGTAAATTGAGAGAAACCAACCCTAAACGACGAATCATTTTGCATCACGACAATGCCAGCTCACACACATCACATGCAACAAAGAAGTATTTGGACACACAAAAGATCGAATTAATGGGTCATCCGCCCTATAGCCCCGACTTGGCACCCAATGACTTCTTCTTGTTCCCACTAATTAAAGATAAACTGCGTGGACAACAATTTTCATCTCCGGAAGAAGCAGTTGAGGCCTTCAAAACGCATGTTTTAGAGCTACCATCTTCGGGCTGGACAAAGTGCTTTGAAGGGTGGTTCAATCTCACGCAAAAGTGTATAGATCTTAAAGGCGATTATTTTGAAAAGCAATAAAAATATTTTTCATCAAATTCATTTCTTTATTCTTTCTATTCTCAATACATAAATAGCAACCCTCGTTCACCTTGGGTGATAATAATCATAGCAGTTAACTAACACATTCACATTATAGTACAACTTGCACACTATATAGTTTAAGGAAGAAAAACGTTGTTTATTCAAGTCCGTGTACATCCGTATGGATTTAAACAGCCCCGTACAGGCTAATATTGAACATTCGGGCGAATGGTTGTCGCATAATAGTAAATAGTAAAGGTACCCATCAACAATTTCTCATATTTCAATACTCGGGCATATTCGCTGTTGTTACCAAGCGATCAGTAAACAAGACGGAGGTAGGAAGTTATAGAGTGTATAACGAAACCAGGACTGTTTCTTAGATCGTGTCCGAAAAGGGATTCACTAAGCGTAAAGATACCTCAGGTTCCATCCAACTTAATTAAAAAGTACCCTCAGCAGAAGCAATTTTCCTAATCTAATAAAAATTGTTAATACAGTAAATTTTATATTTGATTAAATCGATAGGGAGAAGAAATCCTACTTATAGTAAGCGGTAATAAATAGTGACTAAAACCCTGTTAAATCGATGTGCAACACAAAATATACTTTATATCATCAGAAACACATTAAATACTCTTAATTTACTACATTTTTTAATTTTCAAAAGTAACACTTAGCAATGGCGTCATTTCATTTAAAGTGAATAACGTTTAAGATAAGCGGTGTTGCCACATTTAATTTAGTAAAATGAACCCGTTCATTGAGAAAACCCGGCAAAGCGTAATTTGGAAAGAAAACATGCCTAGGAAAACTCGATTGCTACCACAAAAGATACTATAGTTAAATTTAAATGAAACAAACGTATCTATGTTACCTAACAGCCAATGAAAAGAAAAATATTGGTAGATCGTAAATGGAACGTTTCATAATGTACTTTTAAAGTATATAATAATACACTGTCACGATATGATTATATATCCAGTTTAAATTTGCAAAATATTTATAAATTATCTTCAATTTAATTAATTTCTCAAGTTGTCGTTTATCGATCAAAACGTAAATAAAATCCCATTGAAAATTTCAATCGTGAATCGCTAGAACCGAGACGTGGGTAATTCCCAGAAAAGCTCACTCGGACCTTTATAAACTTTACCCATTACGTGTATATTAGTGCTTGCAAACATTTTAACACTGCATTATAATAGTGATTACTATTTATTTTTCTCTTTATATTTGTAGACCTAACCCATTTATTTTCATACTAGATAAACTAGTCATCTTGTTAAAATTTTACCCTACAACATCAACGACGCACAATGACGACATTGATTATTTAAATTTAATTAATAATAATTAGTACTTTCACGAAATAGGGACCTAGTTAACCCTGTTTGTACTACTTCTAGTTCACACAACTGTAATAGGGTAATTTTTAACCCGAAAATGTTTGTCTATTAAAAGTGAATTATGTACACTAAAGCTTGCTTTGCCACATATCGACCTAATTAACAGCTCAATATTCTCATTGTTTGAAATCCACAAATTTGCTGATTCGGCAATAAAAGGAAAGCCAACGTTACGATCTATATTTCCCAAATTTCGAACTCGCTACCCTTTTCTTAATTAACCTTACAGACCGCTTTTACACTTTGGTATGAGTTTTGTATGCTTGTAAGAGCCGCCCCTTCACCATTTTTTTTCTTTGCTTAACTGGACAACTGACTTAACAGATTGCGGTATAAACACCACTTAGCGGCTTAATCAGGAAAAAAGCGCCGATTACAGATAACATCTTTTGAGTTTGAGTTTGCAATTTTAACAGACAGTTAACAATTACAAAGTATTTTACAGAAGTGAACAAGACAGCTTGAAATAGACCAATTTCACTATCATAAAAACCCTTAAGTTTACTCCAAATCAAATTAACAATAAGAGGGCCCGCAAGGACAGTAAACGACAACTAATTTACTTCTTTTTTACAACCAAAGTTCCATATGGAACTTTCACTATCTATACAGGGTTATTCACGTTATTCGACACAGAAGATAATGGCCAAACGACTTGACTTTCAAAAAATTTTATTTTTTGGCGTTAATGTAGGCCTACAGGCGGTACATTTTAAAATTATTTTCGCAATGTACAGGCTATTCCAGAAGTATGAAACATATCAAAGTTGCATTTTTTTCAATTGAACGCCCTATATATTATTGCATGTTTAGTTTTTGCGATCAAAATAAGAATAAGTTTTACTAAGGTTTACGCCATTTAAACCTTACATGTTTGAAATATTTAGCATTTTCTGAAAATGTTGTATTAATTTTAAACTTTGAGTTCTAAAGTATTCACTTTTTCGTCAACTAAGCTTACTATTTGATTATGTATCATGACGTACTGAATAAAATACTAACTAACATATACAAGGTGGTTATAAATAATGACTCAAAAATTTTAAGTTTTAAATAGTAATAACCTGATTAGTTTAAATAGATCACCCTGTATTTTCTGTCAGCAACAGATGTAGAATTTAATTCCCTATCGAATACTATGACACTGTCACATATCTAACTCTACTTGTTTTCAAAGAAAATGCACATTTTCAGAAAGCAAGTTTATTTAAACAAATTTAACAATTAACAAGGCGCCTATGGAAATTTGACAACTCACAATTGCTGACATTAAAGAGCAGGTTTAGGCAAACAAATTTAAATAATGATATGTTACAATTTACTTACTAATTAAAATAATGATGAAAGTAATATAATGGTGGAAAAACTGTAAAAACATTTCTTATAGTAGGTGTTCAAAATGAGGACCGTCTGTCTCTAAACACAAGCATACCCTCTTTTCGAAACCTCAACCAACATTTGCTAACATTTCTGGGCTTATTCTTTGAAATGGTTCCCTAATACGTTCGTTCATATTCTCTGGTGTGATTGGAGGTGTCTTGTAAACGGTTGTTTTTACGTATCCCCTTAAGAAGAAATCCAGTGAAGTCAAGCTAGGGGACCGTGGAGGCCAATTCTGATATCATTTCTCCCAATCCAACGATTTTGATCATTTGTATTTAAAAAATCTCGAACCTCATGACGGAAGTGTGCCACCATCAAGTTGAAGCCACATTGTTGTAACAGGACTGGGAATTCTCTTGCTAAAAAATTTAAGACAATATACCATATAAATGTGCTTCAAAAATATAAGACCCACGGAAATATTGGCCTATTATTCCGCCCCACACATTTATTAACCACCTGTGTTGAAAAGGTTTTATTTTCGGCCACTCGGTCTAACGCCCACATATATAAAATTCACCTCCATTACTGAAGTCACCTTCGGAAAGTTCTTGATGGGGCTGGATTTTATAATCATGATAACTGTGCTTTTTAAGAATTGTAAAGACACTTGTTTAACTAATCTTAATGCGCTGCGTAGTTTGGTTTTGTCCTATATGTAGATTTTCGATCACAGAAGCAATTACCGCTTATTCTGTTTCGTCATTTTCTGTCACAGGTTTTATGTTCAAAGGTTTATCATAATGAACACTACCAGTTCGTTTAAATACAGCCAACAATCTTTCCATAACAGCTTTGTTTGGATGGTTTCTGTTGGGAAATCTTTGAACGTAAACTCGTGGCCAGTAAGGCGTTTTGGTTACATTCTCCGATAACAAGAATCATGTTAATCCGTTCTTCTTTTGGATAAACTCTCATTTTCACTAATTATCACTACAAAACAAAGTGAACGATTTACGGACAGACAGAACGATGCTTTCTGAAAATGTGATTCTCCTTGAAAACAAGAACAGTTAGACATATGGCAGTGTTATAGTATTCGATATGGAAATAAATTCTACATCCGCTGTTGACATAAAATACAGGGCGTTCTATTTAAACTAATCAGGTTATTACTATTTAAAACTTGAAATTTTTAAGTCATGATTTATAAACACTTTGTATATGTTAGTCAGTGTTTTATTCAGTGCGTCATGATACATAATCAAATAAGTGTAAAGTTTAGTTGACGAAAAAGTGAATACTTGTTGAGAACTTCAAGTTTAAAATAATTACCACATTTTCAAAAAATGCTAAATATTTCAAAACATATAAGATTTAAGTCGGGTAAACCTTAGTAAAACTAATTCTTATTTTGGTCGCATTGCGAAAATAATTTTAAAATATACTGCCTGTAGGCCTACATTAACTCCAAAAATAAAACTTTTTGAAAGCCAAGTCGTTTGGCCATAATCTTCCGTGAGATTAACGTGAATAACCCTGTATATGAAGAACTAATAAATATGCATACTTGAACATTTGTACTCAGCTTATTTGAAATACTTTAATGTGATTTTCATAATACGGCTTTGTTAAAATTCTAAGTCATTTTCGCGAGTTTTATATTTTCCGCGAAATTTAACGTTTTCATCAGTTAACAAATTCTTAAATAATTGAGCGTCTGTTTAGGATAGATAAACGATACCTAGACAAACCTAAGCTCAATAGAGAGCTTGAAATGGACGAAAGTACAGTGTGTAAAGCTTGTTCATGAAAAAGGAGAAAAAGTATTGAACGTTATGACTTATTTCACAGCGTCTTTTAAAAAAAGCCGTATGCGAACTCGAGATTGCTAAAATTCCATCCATATTCGCACAGTGGGGGTTAAAAGAGCAAGACTTTACGAAAAGATAAGAATTCGTCGAGACTATTTTATTAAAAACTAAAATCCTCATAATATTCGTCAGAAGTAGTTTTTAAATCTCCTGTGCCATAAGAAACGACGAAGTATTTTAAACAATTTCTATTAATTTTATTAATTTCTTTAATTCATTTTTGAACAGTAAAATGTCGAACCAGGAGATGGACACATTAATATTCTAAGAACCAGAGTTGCTCTTATCGACTAACTAGGCTTTAAGTACCAAAAAGACGGGGCTACTCCAGACAACGAGAATGATTTGGTTGGACTACTATACCAATCATGTGAAGACCGGTGGTGTGATAATAATACAGCGCACTATTAGCCATCAAGTTCACCTGATCTTACGCCGTTAGATTTCGATTTGTGAGAGCAAGTGATGGACTTGGTATATGAAATTCCATCGACAACACATGAAGATCACACTGAAAGAGTTAGAAACACAATATTGCTCTGTCAGACACAGAAATTAGAAGAGCAGCAAATCCACCTCTAGAACATCGAGTTAAAAAGTGAGGTAATGAACACAATTTTGAACACACTTTGTAGAAAACGCCCAAAAAATCTTTTACCTTATGTTAATTACTAATATTGCTGCAATTTTTTTGTACGAGCGCAATTCAGCGGCAAAACAATTCGGAAGGTAGAATTTAAGTGTGAGCCTTCAATATCTGAATAAATATTAATTTCATAAGAAAATGTGTAGACATATTTTTTAAACAAAATTTAATTTCATATAACTTTTCTTTATAAAATGGCTTAATATAAAGCGAAATAAATGTACAAATTAAATAAATATGATTGAAAATACTTAAACTGTATTATAGCTACTTATAAAAAAGGTTATCCTACAAAATTTTTTTATTAAAATTATACACATTTCTTTTATTTCCATTTTGTAGGTTGGAAGGTCGTGTGTTGTTCCACACCAGATATTTTTCCTTTTATGTATAAATTTAATTACATTTTGTTAATTAAGGACTGAGGTAGAAAAAACGTTAACATTGAAAAAATGGCATAGCTTTGGAACCGCTGCGTTAATTTTAAAAAAGTCACACTTCCGGATACGATATTTATTACGGAATCATCAACAATTAACATTATTTTAATCAGACTTATTAACACAAAGTAGCTTTTCCGGTATGTCCAACATCATGGATTTTATGATGATATTGAAGACTTTTTGGTTCACATTATCCTGAAATTTTCAATTGTTTTTGCTTCTTTGTTTGTTAACTTCAAGTTCTTTTTGACCAAAGCTCAGTAGCGTTCGATAGTCCCGAGTTCTGGAAAATTTGGTGGGTTAGCCTGCCTATGCACCAAAACGATGTAGTTGTCTTCATACCACTTCATGGTTGCCTTGCAATAGTGACAAGAGGCTAAATATGGCCAAAAGAAAATAGAGACCTTGTGTTGTCTCAGAAAAGACAACAATCTCTTTTGGATACATTCCTTACTATAAATTTCAGAATTTACAGAATTGCTTCTCTCGCCACAATTACAGATCACCTGCCAAAAAGAAACTTTTTGTGGAACTTCGTCTTGTTTTGGTCCGAAATTCCTTGGGTACGTTTCCTCGTCCACGAGAAACATAAAACTCTTGTCAAGGGAGTTGGAAAAAATTGCAGAGAACGTATGTCTCATCGTCCATTACGCAACAATCTTTGCTTTGAGAGAAATCATCTCTCAACTTTTTAGCTCATTTTTTGCCTCTGCTTTCTTCTCTGCATTTCTGTCTGGACTTGTTTGCACTGTGTACGATTTGAAGCCAGTCTTAACTTTAATTCTGCGTGCTGACTTTTTGAGCTAATTTCCGATTTGAGATGTTTGGATGCTTCTCCGTCTCATACTCAGTTTTCTGTACCTTCTGGTCGAGTTAAAATCTTTCTGGTCTGTCACTTTCAGGTTTCCTAGTGAATATGAGGTCTTCCTTGAAGTTTTTGATAACTTTTGCTGCCGTTTGTCTGCAAACAACTTTTGCAATTCGAATGACTGACCATAGAGTATTTTAATGACATTTTTTGAGAATCATTTTACGCACTTTCAACATTTTTGCCATTGTAAACCCAATTTCATTTGTACAAAAACAAAAATTGAATGACGTAATCTGACAACTATTGCAAAGCCTACTGCATTAAAATGATAAAAAGAACTGGTGTAAAAATTATTCCAGTTTTTCAATGTTAACCTTCGTTAACCTTCTTTCTACCTCAGTCCTTATTATTTTTTCAGTATCCTTAGAAAAACTTATTTTTTACTTTGTTTCCCACAAGCTTCCAACGTAATCTTAAAACAGCTAAAAATAGAATTTACACTTCAATTCACTATATATTTGGTAAGAAAATTAATAGAGAAATTATGATAAAAATAACATACAAATATCCAAAAAAATTGCTGAGATTTATTTATAGAAAGACGTGCCCCAAAAAATACAGACCGTTTTAAAATAAACATTTTTTATTTTAGTCTTTTATCTCTTTAATAAGTAAAAATGAAATTTTGATTTCACTGTTTTGTGTTTCTCCAATATGGAGCAGACCACAGTAAATATGAAACATTTTTTTTCAAACCGATGACCTGGTTTATAGAAAATGCAGTAAATGTATAAAGGTATGCACATTAATAGTCGATTAATTAGTGTACTCTCAAACTATCTCTTATAAGGTAAATAAAAGGGCTGATTAATATCTAAGTGTTTGCTTGATTATAAGTTGGAAAATTGTTTTGTTGTTTGCTTTGAATCAGATGGTATTATCCTTAATAGAAAACCGATGAAAGCGTATTTCATATTTAGGGTTTACTCATCATAGATAAATTAATAGATGAAACTTAATTCCCTGAAATTTATTCGAGTATTCGGGATCAAAAAATGAGAAAAGTTTGGGATACAACACTTTTTTTGTTGTATGATAAAATAATCTAATAATCGTATACACGACTGTATTAATTTTTACAAGATACAGTAAGACCGTTCAATATTTATGTTTCTCATTATATACCCTCCGCAAGAATAGCACACCCACAATTTGTTTTATCTGAAATTTTATTAACGCAAATAAACAACTTTAGACATTGTTTATTAGAGTATAATAAACTAATTAGGTAACCTTAGGGGATTTTCAAACTTATTTAATTTTTCTGTAAAAAAAAAACTTTACAAATTCTGATTTATGTTTTATTTGAAACATATATTTAAGGTTAAAAGGAAAGGGTAAATAGGTACGTCCTCAAAGAGGTTCTCACTTAACCAGGAAATGCTTTTAACAGCGTCCCAGTTACACTCACGGTTTATCCCAGAACTAACTCACTCAGGGGATTCGTTGCACAGTCACCATGTCGTAAATACAAACTTATTATTTTTACAATTTCAAATAATAAAAATATAATACTTATAAATTAATTTGAAATCCCATAACCGTTAAGTTTAATTATTGCGTAAGCCCTCAATTTACTAGTTTTTTTCAATCAGTTTAGCCCTTAAAGAATAATTTTTGTGTAAATAATGTACGCGTATATCACAGTTATAATCACATGGAAATAACGATTTATTGCGATATCTACTCTAAACATTACATGTTCTTTAATCCTCTACCTACATAGATTCGCCTAAAGATTTGAATGTGGATTTGTAAATTAACAACATAACGAATATTTAAATCAATTTTGAGGAAACTTAATTTTGGTTGATAAACCAGATGGAAAGTAATTAATTACAAAGTATATTCCAAACGAGGTATTTCAATTACGGCCACCTATTTTCAGCAGGTAATTAAAATCTTATAATAAAGTTACTTCATATTAACAATGATTAATGTTTTATTTTTATTTATAAATGTACTTTTCAGAACGAAATATGTAATTACGTTACTAATTCTATCTTACTAAGAAAGTTATTGATAGATCACCTCACTAATAGTAACCGTAAAGTACATTAACCTTAATCAACAGCTATTTATTCACTTTGAAACACGCTCAACACTGCACCTAACAGTTTAGTTTGTTGAGTAAGGTTCTGAATTTGGCACTAAACTATTTGATAAACAATTTTCATTAAAATTTATAGTTTTAGTTGTTTACTTGTATGTAATTCAAATTACACGGTAACTAGAGGAGTACTCTAGTTACTCTCTAATAAACTTAATATTTTCCCAACTTACTTGGTAAAATGCCATGATTTACTCAATTGAAAATATTTATTCTTAAATTTTCATATTCCCATAAGCCCGTTAATGTACTTTTTCAACTGTTTACAGTTTGATAATGATTATTTCACCATGTTTAAGTTGATAGTATCGTAGCAATAAGAGCAAACCAAATACACTACTAACTTTCAACCAACCTCATAACCTCATTACCTTTTATTAAACAGCTTACATGAATCAACTCAATAATTATTCTCGTAACTAGAGCTTTTTCTATAGATTTATTGGTGGAAGGCCTTTTAAAAGAAAGGTAGATCATAAAAATGTGGTGGTGCATGAGTGAAGAACAAACAATTTATCGATAATTATTGTAAATTTTGACATATCTAGTGATACACGCCACGTAACTTCCCTCCAGTGCATTGCATTTACTCCTCACTCATGATCAATTGACTACTTATTTTATAAGAATACTAAAAAGTTATCTTCATATGTTTTCATTATGTAACTTGAAATCACCTTGTAATAGAAAAAATAACACAAAAAACTTACTTTTTAAGACGTCTAACGCACTCATTCCTTGGACAACTCACTGCTTGGCTACTCGTTTTCCAAACACGAAAGCTTGCCTTAATACATACTACCTAAATAACCTGCTTTTAATATACTGCTATATTAGATCGTTTTCGATATTACATATCATTGTCAACCCAAGTATATTTATTACAATTAATAACTAGATTTTTAATAGATTAAATTTTGTTAGAATTACACCCAAAACGTAGTCACAGACCGCCATAATGAAAACGCCAAAACATATTAAACAAACTGTAACCACATATCATTTCTGTGCAATCTACCCAGCCAGCAGACTTGCAATTTAAAAGCGGAAAAATATTAAAACAGAAAAATCAACAACCGTTTTTGTTTAGTTACTAGTTTGCAACGTAAGTGATATACGTGTATAACAATGCAAATGGAACAACCACGTTAATGTTGATGTTGCGGTTTTGAAACACTAATTATGTTTCATTCCATAATATTCATCCCGTTATGGTCAAGTATTTTAAATTATAACATTTCCTTCATTAACGTTCGCACAGTTTCACTTATTTTGTTTATTATTTATAATCTTCATCAGGCCAAAGATTAGTTATAATAACATAAAATTAACAACAAAGAAAACAAGTCGTAACATTTTGAATTTGAAATGACATGATATCTATGTGTGAACTTTGATAACAATATTTAAATAAATATTTAGGTATCTACATTACAAATTTTTTTATTTAAACCATTCTTATAGATTAACATTACTTCTGTTTAAATTATTAGTATCGGACTTTATCGAATTTATAGAATCTGAAGATTAAATGAAAAAAAATGTTAAAATTGATTTTGTGGCCTAAAGAATTAAAACTAGAGTATCACTCCATAAAAGTGATTGCAAATTAAATAGAAATCGTTGTGGTTTAGCCAGTACACTAAAATTCTTAAGCCCTCAAAATTGATTTTAATAATAAAGTTTTGGATTGTTCCAATGATTATAAAGAAAGATTATTATAAGAAATGATTTATATTAATTCTGATATATGGGGTGGCGCGAAGAGTTTTGATTAAAAGTAATGGCGGATACAGTTATGTTAAAAATCTGAAATTACGAAGCTGTAGGTTTTGGATGACACTGAGTTCAAATATAATATTGTGTTGAATGTGGCACTTCCGGTTATACCGGAGGTAGATGTCTACTTTGTTATTTTAAATAGAACCTAATATTTTTTATTTTATTTTCGAATTCTACATGAAATTCTAGATAAAATTTGTGCACAATGTCCTATACCAAAAATGAAGTATTTTCGAGATATTTCGATTTTTTTTAAATTTTGGAAAAATCCTAGTCCACATTGAATAACGATATCTCCATTAATAACGAAGCAAGTGACGTTAAATTGTAACCAATAAACAACAAGCGCTTGCCCGTTAACTACATATATACATCTCATTAATATTTCATACAGGGTGTTTTAAACTTAGCAGCCAACATGCACAATTTAAATCGTTTATAAGTTGCTTACTTTAAACAGAAGACCCTGTATTTTATTACATTTTTCGCTGTATTTTTTTAAGCCAATTCGTTTGGTATCAGTATTCCCTATAACTAAATCCAACCACTTTTGAGATATTTCATTATCTTAGTTAAAACATAACAGAATAACAGAAAATAGCAGAAAGATATCCAAATCGACCAAATGCAACCGGTGATATTGTAAAAAGATTGCTTAAAAACTGCGTCAGTTTGATCAATTTAAGACAAAAATTAATAAAAATAAACCACTAGTGGACAGTGACATAAACGAAATTAGTGTTTTGGGTTATTTTACGGTCTCTCCAAATGCCTCCATTAGAGATTGTGAGAGAGATCTTACTTTGTCGAGGAGAACAATTCATCGCATTTAAAAAAAACACAAATGGAAACCATTTTCATATCATTTGGTGCGACACTTACAATTTGGTGATCTTCCTCGAAGGGTTTTTAATGAAGACCCAAGAGGATGGAAACTTTATAAAAAAAGTTATATGGTGTGATGAAGCAAAGTTTAGCAAAAATTGATTATTTAATCGACATAATTCCCATTTTTGGTCTAATGAAAATCCACATGTTAGTAGAGAACGTTATTTCCAAGATAGTTGGAGTTTTAATGTTTTTGTGCAATATAAGACGATAAAATTTTAGCATTAAAATTTTATGATGAAAATTTAAATGGTACAAGATATTGCAACATTCAAGAAGAAGCCATACGACCGGCGTTACATACTTTAAGAAATGGAGAGGCAGCTTGAGCTTGGTATCAGCAAGATGGAGCACCTCCTCTTAACTTTGGGCCTGTTGCTCAGCATCTTTACGACATGTTTGATGATAGATGGATTGCCAATCAGGGTCCGTTTCGTTGGTCAGCTCGCTCCCCTGATTTGGCTCCTATAGATTTTGGTATTTGGGGTTTTAAAAATCAAGTATTTTCCAAACCTGTTACGACAAAGGAAGATATAATGCAGAGAGTCCTACTTGCTTTTAATTCTCTAACACCCGACCATATTTCCAGAATTACAAGACATAACTTTAAATAATTCATAAATGTTTAGAAGTAGATGGTGCTAATTTTGAACACTTATTATAAAACTTTATTTGTTTAATATTACATTTAGTTATTTTTGTTTGTAAGTTATCTAATTAAATTAATACAAAATACCTAGTCAACGTTTTTAATGATATCCACAATTAATAATACTTTCAGGCTATTGGTTACTTTTTAGAATTAATAACTTATGGAAAAATAACAAAATATCACCTTAAATAATGGAAATCATGGCCTACCCTTTACTAATGTTGAAATAATTAAGTGTTGTTATGTTTTAACTAAGATAATGAAATATCTCAAAAGTGATTGGATTTAGGTATAGGAATACTGATACCAAACGAATTGGCTTAAAAAAATACAGCGGAGAATGTAATAAAATACAGGGTGTTCTATTTAAAGTAAGCAACTTATAAATGATTTAAATTGTGCATGTTGGCGGCTAAGTTTAAAACACCCTGTATGAAATATCAATGAGATGGATATATGGAGTTAACGGGCAAGCGCTTTTTGTTTATTGTTTACAATTTCACATCACTAGCTTCGTTATTAATAGAGATATCGTTATTCAATGTGGACTAGGATTTTTTCAAAATTTTTAAAGAAATTGAAATATCTCGAAAATACTTCATTTTTGGTATAGGACATTGTGCACAAATTTTATCTAGAATTTCATGTAGAATTCGAAAATAAAATAAAAAATATTAGGTTCCATTTAAAATAACAAAGTTGACGTATACTTCCGGTATAACCGGAAGTGCCACATTCAGAACAATATTATATTTGAACTCAGCGTCATCCAAAACCTACAGCTTTGTAATTTCAGATTTTTAACATAACTGTATCCGCCATTACTTTTAATCAAAACTCCGATAATAATAATTTAACAGAAGTTATGCTAATCTATTAGAATTGTTTAAATGAAAACTCTTGTAATCGAGGTATTCAAATAACTATTCCAACATTGTTATAATAGTTCATGCTTAATTTTATATACTTTTTTTCGTATTTGTCGGCCGAAATCTAGACAAAAACGAAAATGTCAGACATCTCTATGCACATCAACTACTAACGGTTATTAGCACTACACGTCACTAGAATTTTGACCTACTGATTCCACCTTTAATAAGAGATCTGTAAGGTGTCAACCATCGTAGTGCCATGGGACTTACAGTCTTACTTCATATCCGAGAAGAAGGAGTGCTTTGGTTTTTCATCTTTTTACGGCTACCTTGCCTCAGTTTGAACAGGTGCGGTTCGGGCGAGAGGCAAGCACCTAATCATTCCACCACAAAGGCAACTTTATGTTATTATAACTAATTTTGGTCCTGATGAAGTGTATGAATAATAAACTAAACATCCACAAAAAATTAAAGTAACCCTTATGCTGAATAGCGCAATAATTATGAAATAAAATTCATTATTAAATGTTATAGTTTACTGTTAATATTTGCATTCAGCAATTAATTATGGCATCAATTAGGTGATAGTTACATACACAATAGGATTTAAATCTAACGGCGTTCAATGTCTCGGTGGCGCGTTTAGTAGCGCGCCAGCCTAGATATCGTGGGTTCGAATCCCATTTGAATTATAAACATTCCATTTTAACTACTTATGTTTTACCAATACCAGATCAAAAATGATGTTAACGGTAAAGCATTTATGGGTAAACTGACATAATATAACCTTAATTTATCAACTATAGAAAAATGCTTTGAACGCTAATATTACAGAATCGTATACATAATGAGAAAAAACGTTCAGAGAGCTGAAAAATGTTTTTTATATTTTTTTTCGTAATGAGACCTCGAAAGCCGAAATTAATCGCACCATTGCTATTTGGGTTCAAAAATCATGTGTTTGGGACATCTAACACACACCTCACAGGATGTCAGGTGTCACATAACCGGAAATTTCATTTATAGTTTTTAGACTATAGAAAATTAGTAGTCAGATAGGAATCGATGCTCATTTTAGAACGAAAATGGATTCCATAATGATTTAAAGAAAATGGTGTTGGACACGTTCGATCATGCGTATTGTATTTTGGGCCCACACTTTTACTTACTGCACTAGAATGTTCAAAAGCTTGCACTCGCCTTGCTTTGTATTATATATTATATTTTTTTATTATTCTGCTTTGTGGTATTTAAATACTGTTTTTGTCTGTAATGCTACATTTTAGAATTCGAACTAAGTTTGGATAATGCTGCAATGGGGAGAGCGGGGATAGTTTGGACACTTTTGGTTTCTTGTTCAATATTTTCACAATAATCTTTGATTAAAGTCCGATAAATTGAGGTTTAATTAGTTGATTATTTGTCTTCACACTAAATGTTTTGTTTATAACAAAGATTCATTCATACAGCTACAAAAAATAGTTCAACACAAAATATTCTGTATGTCCAGGTTAACATAAGATCACATATGTAAATCTGGGGCGCGTAAATATCTCGTTAGAGAAATTTAATTGCAACAATACTTCAAAAGCACAATGGAAATCTTGTTTGTTTCTTGGAACCGGTAAGATGCAATTCCTCTTAAAATTGCACTTCATGGCCCATTTTTCGTTTATTTTGCCTATGAAATGCCTGGCATCGCTGGATTTCTTTCTATTAACTTTTATAATTGCGTAGTCTCCGTACGTTACATAATCATTTATAACATCATCATTCGAATCTCCAAAAATTTCAATTTCATCGCTACTACTGTCTCTGGTACTATATACTTCATCCTCACTGTCTGACGAATTCTCTACTATCTTTCTTTCAACTATTTTTAAGTCAACTTTAACGACTTTTTTTCATTTTTCTCTGGGGGCTATGATTGATTGTTTGGTCTTCCACCTGTAGAGATTTTTCGTGGAGCTGCCTTTGGATAAGGTTTAACTACTTCTGGGCTGATTAAGGTTTTGTTTTCGGAATTTGATTGATCTAGATTTGTTTGTTTACTTGAATTTGATGTAGACTTCAATGTTTTCTAATCCTTTAGAAATGCCACTCGACGCAGAACTGTCCCTATTGAGGATCTGTATATGAGTTACATCATCATCAGGTGGTGCTTGATACCGTAATAGTCGATCTGTTACAGAGGATGACAAAAAATCTTGTTCTGTAAAAATATTTTAGTCAAAGGGCGAAATACCCGTACATCGAAATCCTATTTAATATTTATAGAGATAGCTCCCCTATGCCAAGTTAATGGGCATATTTTGGGAAGATCGTAGATACTTAAAGTAAGTGCAGGGTTTGCCAGCAAAAAAAATGCTTAAATAGACCAAAAACTATTCGATCTAGTGGCTGAGTTTTGTTGGATGTATTGGCGAGGAGGGGGGTTAATGTCAACATCACAAGACCATTCGACTTGCATTATTCAATTGATTCAACAGATACATATGATTTGTAATTATCCAAAACGAGTAAAATTCTGCTTTCCAAACCACAGCAAGTGTTATTTACTAGATGTTTCAAAACTAATAAAAAGTTTTCACAAGTCATCTAACCTGCCTTACGGACCAGTCCCAAAGCACCTGTTTGATGGGCAACCCTTGGATCATTTTGTGCAGATGAAATCTTTGTCTTGAAAAACCCAAACAGGTGAAAATGCTGTGCCATTGGCACGAATTATTTTAGCCTGGGTCACTAATTCCCCTCTTTCTCTAGATGTCACTGGTCCAATTTGGTGTTGGTATTTTTTTCCAACCACTTTCTGAACTCGTTGGACAGTTGTGATTCCTGTCTGTAAAAACACAAGATGCAAGTCAACTAAAAGAATTAATAGAAATGATAAGAAAACATTGTAGTTTACCTCATCAAGATTATAGATTTGTGATGGATTAAAGTTATAACGTTGATAGAGCTGCTCTAATTTTACAAAAAATGAATCCACGTTATGCTTGTTGAAACTGGTCATTGTGGCCAGCCTAGTGGCTTCAGGTGGTCGTATTGAAAGACTTGGGTGGCGATGCAAACATCCAGAAAACCAATCACGTCATACCATTGCATTGTCCTGTCATACATGTGGTATATTTATTGAATTCTGTGTAGCATATTCATATGCCAATTTCCTCACTGATTTAGGCGTAAGACCGTAAAACATATTTGAACAGTTTATTAAATGTTCGGCTACAGAAGTCTCCATATCGGTTGAAAAACAGTTTAACTTTAAAGTTCGGTATGTATGACACATTTTCAATGCCCTCTGCTCTGGCTTTTTTCACATAATCAAGTAGTCGGTATCTCTTTACTTTGTAGGCCCCAGCACTTTTTCTGATTGATAAATTGCCACTGATAACAGCTAGAACTGCTTTTTTAAGGGAATCTTCTGGAAAACTACGAACGGTACGTTTCTTATATTCTCGAGGCATAATTCGTGTACAAGAAATAGAAATACTAAAATCTGTAGTATACGGGATACACCGGACACTAGAGGGATAGTTTGGACACCTTGTCCAAACTATCACCGCAGTGACTAATCCTATTCTAACATGTGTTACAAGAAATAATGATGTTATGGTCACGTGATAGAAGGAATTGTACAAGAAATAATTAGCTTACCTTGGTTGTGAAAGACAGCAATATATCAAGAGCTACTTACTGATGTTTATAGTTGAAAATTAACATCAAATTACTTAAATTGTGATAAATACACAACATATACTAAAATCACTCATAACAAACTGAAACCCACAGACTTTAGGCATTTTTATGCTGTAATGTAATCAAGTATTTGAATTCTAATCGCGAAATTCAAACCTGTCCGCTCTCCCATATATTAAATTCCGTTTCGGTTCATATTAATTTTCTGTTAATGAAATGTAATGTAATATATTGACGCGTTTATGATATATTATATATAAGAAAAGTAATACAGGGTTTTCGTAAATGCATGACCCCCACGTGAGCAATTTTAAATTTCGCGCTTTAAATATGTTTACTTAGGTTGGTAGTTGTTAGCAGGTCCTAAAAAATTACTAAATCGTAATATTTAATTTTATAACCTTATATTTGCGTTACTTCTGTTTGCTGTCTTTTCGAATTTCCTTTACATTTAATCAAGATTTAAAAAAGTTCTTTACAAAAGTTAACGTTACGAAGTTATTGTAATCTAAGTTAGCATTTTTTAAGGTGGATTGTCATTTATCTTAATTTGAATTTGTATAGTGATACTGTACAATAACAGAGTTCTCATCAGAACAAGATGCATTTATCTTAATGGCACATTCCGTAGTGGCACCCAAAACCCTAATGGAACTTGGAGCTATTAGTTGCAGTCCTGCATTGAGCAGTTTTCAGAGGCTTTTCACGATGTTAATATCGAATATGATGTATTTAAAAAACTTATGTCACGTCTTATTACACGGTATGAAAACAAGCACTGTATTTGCAAAGGCAAGTCAACTGTTTTAACCAACCGAAAAAGTACTTAATGACATTTAACAAAGAATGCAACAAAGTCCTAAAAAATCTATTCCACAACTATCCGCTCAAACAGGTACGATTAAATATACTGTGTTTATGTAACCAGAAATATGAACATTATTTTTTACAGATTTGTCCACTGGTACTTGCCACAAAGCTTTAAAAAGGACGTTACATATGCATCCTTACAAAAATAACATACACCCGACCATTATCTTTGAGTGCAATATTGTCAATGGTTCAACGAACGTTTACACAACAATAATTTATTATTATTGTACAAAATGACCACATTATATTTAAAAAATCAAGAGTATGATGTATTATTTATTGTTATTTTGATACTTATTAAAAATCGAATATAATTTTATGTTATTTTACAAAATGACCACCATCGGATTTAGAAAATTAAGAATAGAATTTATTATCTATTGTTATTTCTAGGCACAAATTAATTCTTCGCTTCATATTTTCAAACACACGTTCAAGTTCAATTGGAGTTATATTGTTTATTTCTTGTTGTATTGCTCCTTCCAATTCTTGGAGAGTATGTAGTCGATTTTTAAATTATATTAGTTTTAATTTGTCCACACAGAAAAAAATCTAAGGGCCTGAGGCAGGACTTCTTGGAGATCAAAACCCGTACTAATTATTCGTCGCTATAAAATTGTTTCCAGATACCTAATCGTTTCATTAGCGATGTGTGCAGTTACTCCGTCTTGTTGGAAGAAACCTAGTTGTTGCTCATCGTCATGTAAATTTTCGTCAATAGCTTGACGCAGAATATCACAATATCTTTCTCCATTTACGGTTTCATAAAAGAAAATAGGCCCAATTATCCTGGTTCTGACATAGCCACCAAACGCCAACTGTTTAGGAATGTAGAGGTGTTTCGATGTAAATGTGTGGATTTTCTGCTGCCGAATTTCTGTAACTTTTCGTTCCCATAACTCGACTTCGTCTGAATAAAATATTGTCCAACAAATTATTGTTGTTTAAACGTTCGTTCAACCATTGACAATATTGCACTCGAAGATTACAGTCGGGTGCATGTAATTTTGTACAGCAGAAATTTTGTAAGAATGCATATGTAACGTCTTTTTTAAAGCTGTGTGGCAAGTAGCAATGGACAAACTTGTAAAAAAATTATGTTCATATTTCTGTTTGACCGGATAGTTTTAGAATAGATTTTGTAGGACTATGTTGCATTCTTTGTTAAATGTCATTAACAACTTCTTCGGTTAAAACAGTCGGCCTGCCTGTTGACTTGCTTTTGCAAATACAGTATTTCTTTTCATGCCGTGTAATAAGACGTGACTTATGTTTTTTAAATACATCATATTCGATATTAACATCGGAAAAAGCCTCTGAAAACTGCTCAATGCAGTACTACAACGAATAGCCCCAAGTTCCATCAGGGTTTAGGCTGCCACTGCGGAAATGTCTCATTAAAATAAAGGCATCTTGTTCTGATGAGAACACCATTGTTGTACAGTATCACTATATAAATTCAAATTAAGATAAATGACAATTCACCTTAAAAAATGTTAACTTACATTACAATAGCTTCGTAACGTTAAGAGCTCTGAAAAGAACTTTTTTAGAAATGTTGATTAAATGTAGAGGAAATTCGAAAAGACAGCAAACAAAAGTAACGCTAATACGAGATTATCAAAGTAAATATTACGATTTAGTAATTTTTTTCGACAAACCTAGAGCAAATATATTTAAAGCGCGAAATTTAAAATTTGGTCACGTGGGGTCAAGCATTTGCGAAAACCCGGCAATTAGTTAATTTCAATTTTAATAACAAAGACGTGGAAGAACAATGTTACACAAATTTGTAATGTAAATAGCCAAAATGTTTTTTTTTTGCTCATTTTAGTTTAGCTTCATGCATCTAACGCAAATGTTAAAGTTTCTAAATGGTAAACTTTTAACAAGTATTTAAACCTAAGTGTAGGCTTAATGTTTTGCATTTTACAACAGAGCTTCGCAGATGCTTAATTGTTTAAATCTTCAAAGTTTTCAGTAGATATTTTGAAAGTTAGTTCCATTAAGATATTTCTAATAGTTCCCACACTTAAGTTATTATTTAAATTATTCGTGTTGTGTATTTTATTACTTTTATAAATGATTAGTATTTTCTTAAGAGAAACTAAATATTTGAATGAAACCCTTCCAATTTTTTGTGTTAATGGTGTTTTCCAAAACCTCTCAATGTTAATTATATATGAAAAGATTTTTAGAAGCTCTGAACGTCCATTAAATAGCTACATCAGGGTTTGCGTTCAATTCCATTTAGTATAACATGTAGCCAGTGGTTTTCATATAAGGCCATATGTCATTTTTACGATTCGTACCGAAAATGTTCGTGAGATTAATATCATTTTGAGTTGTAGAGGTGATTTAGAACGTACGATAGGGTGAACTCATATTTTTGGTTCATATTTTATAATTCGGCGCTTTTAAAAATATATAAATGAAACCTAATATCCTTTAAATTCTAATGGATCATTTATGCTTAGAAGTTAATGTGACCGCATTTTAAAATAAATGTCAATATTGTCAAATTTCATTAAGGAAGTTCTCATTTTTTTTTTAATTTATTAAAGTTAAATCCTCTTAGAGAGAAATTAAAAATTTTAATGTAATTCTGAGAAAATTGTGAAGTTAATCAGATTTATTTATTTGATGGGTTAGTCCGTGTATTCAATAAGCAGGCCGTAAATCAAGATAATTGATAAATTAAGGGAAAAATTGGCTTGGATATTAAATTTTATCGAACCGATAGATGACTCAATCAAACTTTTATACAAGAAGTATATTACTATATCAAATACCGCGTTCACAATGTATACTAGGTGTAATAGATAACAGTATTTATACTTTTTAAACTATGTAAAACTAGATATTTGTGGTTTATAAATTTGAAGAAACTCTACTAAATGTTTAATTTCACAATCACATATTTTTATCAAGTGCTGTTTAAATGATTAAAAATTGGCATTTAAGATTAGTTAACACGTTGACGCCACGTGTATCTTTCCCACGAGGTCAGTTAGGTGTTTATTCCAAACAACTATGCATACAAAGCTTTGGCCTGAGAAACGGACACGAAGTAAAAACAAAGTTTCCTAAAGTTCTCATTTAGACTCTAAACAGGAACGTATATAAAACTTGTAACGTGCAGAAATCAATATTTTACTCATTTACATCGATTTCCTCATTTACTGTATATACTGTATTATAAAGTATCTCTGTTTTGGCAAATAAAGGATTTGCATTTACTGTTTACTCGATAATTCCTTCAATAATATTGATTTCCTTTTTCGATTGACTGTATTACAAGAAAGTAATTATGAAAGTTTAAATCGACATGGTAGTGCCACCTATCGGACTTTTACAACACTTCTGCGGTTTCTACACATTCTAGGTAATGTTAACGGGTTAGTTTGGTTAAATACCGCTACCGGGAGGTACCGTAATTGAATATACAATCATCGAGGAAGTGATTTTATTTTTACAAAAATCAAACATTGATTTGGTAACATTGATATTTTCATCGATTTCCGTTAAAAACGTGCACGCATGTGGTTGTTTAGTCGCCATTGACTAAAGAGTAAAAGTGTTGTCTTGAAAATGTCCAGTTCTTACATCTTCATGCCAATCGACATTCTCTGAAATAGAAAATTTTAATTAATCATTCACTTTGGGATGATGATTATTGATCACTACAATTAGCGGATGTAAGTAGATAACAGTACTTTACAGCCATGGGTAAGATACCGATATTACTTCAATCTTTGGTAAGATTTAACTTTCTTTTAGTATATGAACTCTTCGAACTAAATAAACAGCTGATAGTTTAAAACGAGTAATTACAACTTTTGGGGCTCGACAGACATCATCAAGTGGTAAAACAATTGGTGGAGTACGACTTTGCACTTACTCGTGTTATTTTATTTTAGCTCTTTCGTTTCCTTCGTTCTTCCATTCTCTCGCTTGTTACTTCCTGCGATTTCTTCGTCTTTACGTTCTTTTGGATTTTAGTTTGTCTGGGTAATTATTACAATTATGGTGAGTGGCTGTACGTTGTCAACTGGTTACTGACGTGGAATCATTCTAACCTGTAACTAGGACGAAACTGTGGATAGCGGGATATAGAGGTTACCTTCTCGTCAACCACGTCAGGAGATATATATATATATATATATATATATATATATATATATATATATATATATATATATATATATATATATATATATATATATATATATATACCCTAGTAGAAAATTTATCGTTTATAATTTGCTTTGTTTGGCATAACGGTTATGGTATGTGCAGCACTCTAGTATCATTCACTATTGTGTAATTACTGTAAAACGATGTGGACGATAATTACTTTATGGGTTGGTTATAATAAAATAATGTGGACTTACTTTTCACGATAATATTTTGAGCCACACCTAGGAAAGTATTACTTTGTCATCCATTTTATTGTGTACTGAATAACAGTAACTGCTATCGTTGCGCAGAAGTTTAGTTCTGTGACGTTATACCGGTTGTGTGCGTAATATAGCTCAGTGTAGTACTTTAGATTTTCGAGCGGGAAAAATTGTTTTTATTTGTCCGTTAGATTTTAAGCATGTTTTAAAATTGTGGTGGAAAGGGTTCAGTCTACACACAACATAGATTTAATTATCTAGTTGTTAAACGTTGCTAATGTACACTACGTACACTGAACAACTGTTAGATATATACGTGTATTTCTATTCATTATTTATAATGGGTTTGTGAAAATTTTTGTGTTTTGTAAAACAACAGCATGTCAAGTTGTCAGGGTTATGATCAATGTATAGATATTTTTGGTTGTCTTGAGAGATCTTTCAACGAACCCCAAAAGTTTATTAAACATTGAACCTTTGGATCACTCCATTTTGCCATTTGGGTGGGAATAAAAATAAAAAAGGTTACTAGCGGAATTGTTATTTCTCTCTTTGTTCCCCTGTATCCTCCTGTATCAAACTTAATTTTACAATTTTTCAAAGCTTGTGGCGCTCAAATCTTGCTTACTGTACTATTTACGTGTCTTGCAACGATCTTCTCTCACTAACCTAAACATATGTAATATTATCGACGCTCCAAAACTACCCACGCAATCTAAATGCTCTGCGACTAATTTGTCGTTAGACTGAGTTCTCAGCTGAGCTCACTAACTTCGACCTTTTTATGTTACGTGGTAGGTTAGACACGTTGCAAACTAAAATTTAATAAAAAAGCAATTACTTATTTATTTAAAAAGTACACAAAAACGAAATGTAACGAAAAATAAAATAAAATAAAGTGATTCCTAAGAAAACACCGAAATACTATATGTAGCATTAAAACCGACACAAATGAGGGTTGCCTTTGCATGTATCGCATATTCTTATCACTTGTGCAGCCACTTTTTAGCGCTTTTTTCCGTCCACAATTTTGCCGTGTTTCCATGGAAATTTGCACAGCGAGCACGATTTTTGCTACCATGTGTAACTAAGTGATGAGTAACCCAACGTTTTCTTTTCTTCGTAGCATTTTTCATTGAGTCTGGGTCTTCTAAAAGTGACAAAATAACACATCTCTATAGTCTGTGATACTCATGTTACTGTTCACACTAAGATTATGTAAGCAAGAAGCATTTACAACCGAAGAACACTTCCATTATTAAGTTTCAATACCACTTGTTACATCTTCTGAGGGCGGTAGATTATGATGCTAATTGTGAATTGATCACTTACATCCACCGGAGATTTTCTATTATGATAATCTACAACACATTTGCGTTTAGTTACCATCATGACAAGTAGATATCATTCTAACATCTCGTTTGTCACACCCCTTTAGCACTATTACACCTTCAGGAGATTCTTTAGCCACAATTTCCCCTTGCGGAAAAAATTGCCTGTTGGATTACCAAGTTCTTACTGCGTGTGTTTTATGCCCAAGAAGCTCGTATGTATGCTTGAGTAAAAATTATCGAGATAAAGCGTTCGAAGGCCTCGTGTTAGATTTAAAACAACTATAGGAAGCTAAAACATTTGAATTTTCAGTTTATATATATATATATATATATATATATATATATATATATATATATATATATATATATATATATGGACGCATTCCAAATGTACCCTTCGTCTGCACAAAGCTTCTACATCTTTATCTCATAACAGTGTCTTTTTGAAGGTATATGCTGTCTAAAGCTCAGTCGTCCTCTAAAGGGTATCCTCGTTTTATCGATACAGACTGATTCATTAGGAGTGAAAGCACTTTGAAAATTAAAAGTTTTTCAATCTTGTGAACGCGATTTCCAGGTTCAGCATTGTTATTATCCGGAAAATGACAAAATTTCAACAGGAGTTTAAATCAACTACGGCACATTACGATTCTTCGTAACTCTAAGGAAAACAACTTATTTTTGGATCAATAGTTGGAAAATCCAGGGAACTTCACGACGCCCATGCATATAAGTAACTTTTCCAAGTAAACTTTCACATTTCTTTATGACCAGTGAGAACCACAATCGTGAGTCTAGAAACAGCTCAAAATAATCTATTGACTCAATTAAGGCGAGGATTCCTGCAACTGTTGGGTTTATTCCACCTTTTCCAGTAAACGAATATGGAGTTGCAGTTCTAGCTCCTGCTGGGGATGGTAATCGCGGTGGAGGTGGTCGCATTTTCGGTGAAGAAGAAATATCCTCATCATGTGGGATAGACGAGGGCGGATAGTCGGCATCGCCGTCAGAGCCTACGCTGTGATCGCTCATGGCAGCGTCCTCGTCATATTTATCCTCTAACATCTTCGCTGGCTTGGCATCTGTGACATAATTTGTATCCATTTTAGATCAGTTAACTAGTTAACCACAAAAAAGGGATTATTGCTTTTATTGTCTTAGAACACTTTCATTTTTCTAAACACTTGGGATTCTTACTCTACTATCTGGAATAACAAAAAGAACTAAAAATATGGATGTATCTCCCCCGGCCTAGCACTGAAAATGTTTAACCCAGGACCCGTGAATTGCGAGAGATACACCGTCTAAAAACCAAAAAATTGCAAAAAACATAATAATATGTCATATTAATTACTATTACAATATTTTAACAACCAATTTGTAATAAAACACTCTTGGCTTAAGGCGACCAAACGCAGAAAATCCATTGACAATCAAGATGCTAATGTATTTACGAGTATTAAATACATCCATGTAAAAATCATCAAAATGTACTACTATCTATCTCAAAATAGTTAACTTTGGATTTATCAGCAACGTTTGCAACATTAGCTGGTATTAACTGTATATTTTGTGTTTGGGGTTTAAATATAACGTTATACATTGAAATATGTTGCTAAGGTTACACGTTAAACACAGTATGGATAAAATGAATTTTATCTACTCTTTTATGTAATCAAAATGTAATGGAGACTTTAGCGTACATAAAGGGAAATTAACATCTTGTTAAAGGCAATTTACTCATGCCTAACGCCACTTGTAAATTAACATTCTTCACTCAATATTAAAATGCTCTTTATCGCCTGTATAATAAATTACTGTCATACTAGTTTTCCCTCCGGCTTCAATCGCACAAAAGTACTAGGCGAGTTTATCCCGCATTTTTCTTATTGAGCTCTGTTTAAGTTGTGTATATATAAAATTTTGTTTGATCTGACAGAGTGACAGTTCAGTATTAAAGTTTTAATGTCATAGTTACATTTTTCAATTCAGTATTGTAAACTTATATAAAACTAGATGCATAGATATAACAACATTAGATGTTACATGACTACATGTATATGTGTAAATACTGCATGGTTACCTGGAAATTTCAAATTTTGAACCACTTCCGGGTTGACCATCAACTCTTTCTTTTGTTTTATTGGCACCGTGATCTACGAAATACGAAAATATTTATTCCACACACTGACAAGCAATAACAAAAAAAATCGCCACCACCAGACAGATATGGCGAAACTACAAGGATTGCTTTATTCTGCATCTTCTGCGGCCGAGGAAGGGCAGCATTTTTTTTTAATAATTAAATATTAATTGTTATGCTTAAATGCCCATTCAGGTCTAAAACCAATTATCAATAAAATACCGTGGTTAAATGGTTAAAACACTTACAGCACCTTTTTTTAGTTCAAGCCTGATATAATACAAAAAAATGGGAAGATAAATGTACTGGTAAGACTGTTTATAGTACCTACCTACATAAATAACAACACTGCCTACCTCGTCGTCGTCACTACTACTGGGTGATTGATAATCAGGAACTTGAAGTTGCTTTTCTTCATCATTCCGATCATTACACAAACTGTTATTATCAATTTTACGGAAAAATTAATCGTCAAACATCAAAAATAATTGTAAATACTGTTAGACACGTTGTTCACAAAACAACAATTCATCGAATGACAATCCTCCGCTAAATTTGTCTATCTGGAACGTGGGGTGCCTCGAGGATTTATCTTGGGACCCTTACGACGCTTATGGCCTCCCACGTTGAAGTAAATGCTGCTATTAATTTGTGTAATGGACTGCTTAATCAAGCTAAAATATGATTTAATTTAAATGATATGGTTTTGAACAGAGATAAAACTCAGAACTATATATATATATATATATATATATATATATATATATATATATATATATATATGGGGTCATACACTGTGCAGCAATAGTGTTTTTGCCTTGCAGAGAAGAGATGTACGCATTTTAGCCAGTCGACTGTTAATAATCAGCAGTATAAGGTACTGCTGATTATTAACAGTCGTTTAAGGACCTTTGTTTATTGTCCTGCTGCTCTATTTATGTATATTATTGTCTACGTTACGTTACATTTAACTATAGCAGCTTTCACACGCGAAGTGAGATACACTCTCATGACACTCGTTATAACGACGAATTAAATACTTTTTTCTTTAGATTATCAAAATATTTAAATGACTTTAAACAAAAATGAATTATAGAGAATTAATAAATCACTTATTTTATACCACAGTAGCGCTGGGTATAAACCAGTCTTAAATACGTATTTGTAATTGTAAGAAAAATACAAACCATACCAGATGTGGTTCATAAAAAAGTACAGCTTTGTAATAAACCCCTTTCTATAACGAAGCCAAACGTAGGCATTATCATAAGAACTCATTTTATTAGCTTAAATGGCAAAATAAATAACTAGATCAAGTCCGTAATCCAAAGTGTACAAAAAAAATAAACACATAGATTAAATAAACAAATAACTATCTCTAATTAGCAATCAAAATTCTAAATTAAAGATAATTAAGTAATTTTTCTTTTCTCAAATAAATAACAGCAAGTACGGTAGGAAGCACGTGAACCAAAAATTGCTAGGAAACAAATCTAATTTAAATACGAAGTGACCGAAAATAAGTATATATATATATATATATATATATATATATATATATATATATATATATATATATATATATATAATAATATATATATATATATATATATATATATATATATATATATATATATATGTGTGTTGGTATACATGTATGTGTACGCGGTAGGTATCCCCATTTATATTTATGTATTTCTTGTCTCTCTCTATTTTCTACTTCTTACCTCCTCTCTTGTCGGGGAAGTAGGCAAATAAGTGTCAGCACTGACCGGTAGAAGGACGATACCGTTAATAGGGTATGCTACATCGTCCGGGGCACGATTTGGCTAGTAACAGGTCTCCCTGCTAATTTAATTACTAAAAATAACAATTCTAATGCCTCGGATCAACCTGGCTACAAGGGGCGGTCAAGGTCGAAACAGACAAGCCCCGTTGTTAACGACAATGCAAGGAATGAATGGCGGGTTGGTACGTGGAATGGTGTATGTTTAAGAATTTGGAATTGCTAATGAATGAAAGACAGTTTGATATTCTGTAAGTATCGGACACAAAGTGCAAAGGAAGTGGAGTGCTCGAGAGTGAAGGAGCTAAAAGAAGGGTTAAACAATACGAATTGGTATCCCCTCGGGTAACGTGGGTTAGAACGAAAGTGGAGTTTCTAAAAAATTTTCCCATTGCATGCTATGCGCCGGTGAATAGAGAAGAAGATCAAGAATGTGAGAATTTCTAGAATGATGTAGAGAACGTGTTGAGGAAAAGCGATTGTATGAGGTGTACAGATTAAGATACAAAGAAGTGAAGGAAGTAGCGAGAATAAGTAAAGAGGAAGTGATGGCTGTGGAAGGTGAGGAAATGCAGAACGATATTGAGGGAAACATAAGACTCCACTTGAATTGGGTCAAAAATACAAAACGTGGCCCAAAACAAAACGCTGCAGGAGTGATAAGTACGAGCAACGAAATAGTAAGATTGTGAAGTGATGAAATGCTGGCAAGGATATTTTGAAAGCTGTACAGTAGGGAGGAAAATAAGGGTGAAGAGTTAAATAAGAATAATGTAGAATAAATGGTCAATGAAAGTGAGAAGAATATTTGATTAAATGAGGTAGAGAAAACAGTAGGGAAGTTGAAAAACTGTAAAGGAGCAGTCGTGGATGCAATCACTGGTGAAATGCTAGAGTATGGAGGTGCGAAGCTTATACGAAGATTGTGTAAATTCTTCAATGTATGCCTTAAGTGTGTAAAAGTGCCGAGTATTGGAAGAGTGCGATCACTGTACCACTGTATAAGGGTAAAAGAGTGATTGCAAGAACTACAGAGGAATAAGCCTGCTCAGTGTACCTGGTAAAGTGTTTGGAATAGTACTGATTGATAAAGTACGAAAAACTACACAAACTAATATGTGGGATGTGCAGGGTGGCTTTATGCCAGGGAGAGGATATGCTGATAAGATGGTTGCTCTCCAGCAGGTGACCGAAAGGTATTTAAGTGTAAGAAAGAAGCGGCACTATGCGTTTGTAGATCTAGAGAAATCATATGACAGAGAGAATAGGGAGAAGCCATAGGAAATATAAATGTATATGACGTAAGTAAAGGTCTAATACACGAAACAAGGACAGTATATATCGATAGCCGGGCATGCGTTAGGGCGAGAGGAGGTGTGAGTGAATACTTTAATATTGAGCAAGGACTACAACAAAGCTGTGTGATGACACCGTGGATGTTCAACGTATGCATGGATAAATGTGTTAGGCAAGCAAGTATCGATGCAAATGATATAATGGTTGGTAAGATAAATGTGCCATTTCTGGTGTATGCAGGTGACACGGTCATGACCTACAAACTGCTCTAAGAAAATTTGATATAGTCTGTGAGAGCATGGACCTAAAGGTAAACGTGGACAAAACTAAGATTGTGGTGTTCAATAGGAAGGTGAAAAGGAGAGTAAAGTATTTACCATGCATGATGAAATTGTGGAACATGTTGTGGAGTTGGTATATTTGGATAGAATGTTCTCTGCAGGTGGTACAATGGATGGCGGGATTGGACGGCGAGTCAATGCTGGAAGGAAAGTGATTGGAAGTATGTTCCATTTCCCTTTCATTTTTTGTGTCGGAGAAATTGGATGGGTAATTTGCAGTCTTGCTACTATTTTCAAACTGGTTGGCCAACGTGTTTGCGATATCGACCGGGTCCTCAGTGATTATACTTTGAGAAATTTGTATGGCATGAATGTATGTACATTTATATTTTCCGTTGGTTTATTTGATCTTTTTCCAAGTGTTGTTTGTATCCGAGCTGGACGTAATGGTCGAGGTATATTTGTTCCAACTTTTCCGCTTACTCTCAAGGACAACCCGTCTACTAAGAGCTCTGGCTGTCTTGAAAGCGACGTGATTGTCGATAGTTGGTTGCCTTTGATATTTCCTAAAAGCAGTCTTTTTATTTTTAACTGCTTCCAACTATTTTTAACTTCCACCATGGAAGAGGATTCTTCACCGGCCTGTTTCCCGACATCGGTATGCTGATTTCTGCCGCACTCAATATTGCATCTGTGATTGTTTTAATACACGATACTTGTAGGGATTTGAAGATTCTGACGAAACATTGACCAATTTGCTTTAGCAGTGAGAAATCTTTTAATGACTGTTCTGTCTGGTACGCTGATATCGGTCTCGACCATTATTGGAAAATGGTCACTATTGTGTAAGTCATTAATGACTTTCCATACAAGTCGCGATACTAGAGTTGGTGTTACTAGGGTTAAGTCGAGTGCATCGAAAGAATTGGAGCGGGCATTGTAGTATGTAGGAGATCCGTCGTTAAGGAGGACTATGTTATCCCTAGTCAACCAGTCTTGAATAGTGCGTCCTTTAGCATCATTCTTCAAAGAACTCCATAATGTGTTGTGTGTATTAAAATCTCCAACCACAAGGAATGGTGTCGGCAGTTGTTCATCAATTTCCTCAAGATCCGAAATCCTCCAGTTACCATCAGGAAGGTAAATGTTACATATGGTTATCTTCATAGGTACATCCATTGTAATTGCTACTGCCTGGAGATTAGTATTTAGTATTAGCTGTTTATACTGTATGGCATTTCTAATAATCACGGCAACACCACCCGACGCTCTTCGGCGAGTAACATGGTCTTTGCGAACAATATTGTATCCCGAAGAGAATACGGTTGGTTAATATAGAGGTGCGTTTCTTGAAGACATATGCACATGGGGTCGAACTCTTAAAAGAGCATTTTTAGGTATGTATAACGTTTCACAAGGCCTCTAGAATTCCATTGCATAATACAATGTTTCGACTCGAATGTTATAGAAAATTTAAAATTTAAAATCATATGATAAATTAAAAACACCCACGAACAAGTAAATAAATAAAATATTGTGTAAATAGATTTATGGACTAACAAATATAAATATCACAGAAAGAACGATAAAATACGACACTAATAAATAATATATAAAACAGATTTATCACATCTGTCTTATCACAGGAAATATCACAGATCTTAATCAATTATTTCGGAACATCATAGTAACTATCACAGCTAATTTCTGATCCTGATTCAGGTTGACTACTTACTTTTCTACGCTTGCCCTTAGGCCATCCTTTTTTCTTTTTAGGATTTTTGGCCTCTACTAAAGTCTTTTCATCTACTGACTCAGTACTCGAGCCTGTAGATCTTGTTCTTGTCAACGATGTTTTCCGTTTGGTACCCCATTGACTCTGGAATCCGAAAAGCTTCAGGTTGCACTACAGGTTGCGGTAACGACTGCTTAATATATGTCATCAACATAGAGGTAAGCGCTTTAATTTCGTCACCAACTATTTTTTTAATTTAAGGGACAAGATTCGGCTGGGTATAACTGGTAGATTGTGCGGCGACATTGGAATACGAGTTGCCCAAAGTAACAGCACTATCAGCCAATCGTCTCGCGTCTTGGTATGTCACCCTCCGCGTAACTTTAATCTCTTGAATTTTTGTTTCACGGTTGTAGACCTCACACGCCCGAGAATTTGAGGATGATTTCCTATACAGTTTGGGCAGATTATTGGTACTTCACGTCGACTCCCTTCATGTAATGGTTTTCCACATACGCAAACTTGTGGGTCTTGACATCTTTGCGTTGTATGGCCAAACCTCTGACAGCGAAAACAACGCATGGGGGCTGGAACATACGGTCTTACACGTAGATTATAGAAAGTTGCATTTAGTGTCTTCGGAAGATCAATGGAGTTAAACGTTAGTATTAGATTAGGAGTATCTACTAGATTCCCTTCGACCTTTGACTTAATGCGTATGACAGCTATAACTTTTTCTTCCTTTAGTCCTTCAAGAATTTCTTCTTCGGTGCAGTTTAAGAAATCCCTACAATAAATTACTCCTTTTGAAGCATTTAACGTCTCGTGTGGTCCGACTTGAACATCGAAGTCACGCAGTCTCTTGGTCTGCATCAGTCGCCTTGATTGTTCATTAGTCGCCGTTTTGATAAATAGCATGCCTTTCGCCTTTTTAACTTCTTCCACTTTTCCTATTAGTCCAAACAGTGCTTTTGATATAATAAACGGGCTTATCTTGGAGAAATCTCCTTCACTTCTGTCTATAAGCAGGAACCGGGGATAGTTATCCTCCTTTTCACAGCTTATGCGTGGTAGCGAGGGAAAGGATTCTCTCGCTTCATTAGCACTTTTATTACGCTGGTTGCCAACAGCGCCTAGTTCAGAGGATGGGTCCTCTATTATTATTACTATTATTGTTGTTATTGTTATTGTTATTGTTATTATTATTATTATTATTATTATAAAAAACCGTTATTACTTTAATTTGAAATTTAGTGCTTTGGAACCTTTTTGTATTCATCTGGTTGAGGTATTAAGAATATTTAATACAGTTGCATTTACTGACTGCACAAATATTATAAGCGAAAACATACCAAAGCAAAAATAAGGCAAATATAAGTGCTTATAAAAGATTATAAATTGAAAAAATATAATTTGCTTACATAGAAATCTTATCTCATTACATAAGTTAAACATTCCATTACCATGATATTTAAAGTTAATTTTTCACCAAATTTTCTAAGAAGATAAATGTCAAAAGGAAATTAATTCTATGTCTACATCTGTTAACTTCAAGGTTAAAAACTCTTAAAGTTAGGGAAAGCAAGACTTTTAATTAATTTGACATCTTGCAGCTTTTCAATAAAGACGAAATTTGCATAAGCAGAAACGCGTTCCGAATTTGCGATTTGGTCGTAGTCACGATTAGAGTTAAACGATTATCCCCTTTCTGTTCTCGCCGTGTTCAAAACATAATAACGCTGCAACATGCAAAATGTCCTTTGTTTAATGGTGTAACGTTCGTTGATATTAATACAATGTGACATTTAATTTATGACAACATAAAATCATAAAGAGAGGCATTTAGGTGTCAGGCTGCTTACAATTTATGAAAAGTACATCTACATCATTTTCATTACCAAAACTCTCTCCAGCCGATTTATCGAACTTGGTTTCAACTGATAACGTAAAACAAATTTACTAAATTGAAATTTTTTATGGATAACAAACATTCAAAAAGGTCGAGCTGTGCTCACAAAATTTATTTGTTAAATTATCTCTGAAACACTTAGCGACTGGCTACTAAACACGCTCCAACTGAAGGGGGGAAAAGACTACCTACAATATTAGAGTTCTAGAATCCTGATGTCTGTTAAGGTGACAAATTAATTAGAACACACGTAAGTTACCTCCTTTTGAATTCTACAATTCGTCTAATCTACGCAATATTTTTGTCTGAAAAAGAAAATAATGAGAGATAATTTTCTGGAAAACATATTACAGTCTTCGTTCCAGAATATGAAATTTTATGTAATTTATTTTTTCGACCCTTATTTTTCAGTTTCTGAATACTGAAAATGGGGAACGTAAGCGGATTAAGCTTAAAATGTAACAATAAATAACATTGACATGAAAGACGTAACGTCCAAAAATGTTTTTAAAATGTGATTATGTTCCTTCACATATTTTTTAATAACAACAGCGTGATTAACGTATCTATATCTTATTTAAATGCTTATTTCAAGTGTTTATAAGAATATTATATATATATATATATATATATATATATATATATATATATATATATATATATATATATATATATATATATATATATATATATATACCGGGTGGTCCGAATTTTATGCTCATAACTTCGAGGGCGTATTCTACTTTAAAAAATAATATAAGTTTTCGATATAAACATATATCCAAAAATCATTCGTTTCCAAGATACAGGGTGTCAAAGTTTTGTAAAATTTTTCGATTTTTTTTAATAGCTTACACAGTTTTTTAGATATTGATTTGAAATTTGGTAAAGTTATTACCTTATCAAGAAGCATTAATTTGAGTATTTTAAATTTTTTTTAATTCTACAGGGTGGTCCATATTTGGGGGTGTCGGTACCTTAATCCCCCACAAAATTTTTTGTAGTACGCCCCTGGTGTATTTTGATTGCAGATTTAGATTTCTTATTCAATTTAGAAAAAATTTTGTCTCTTGAGTTTTTTTCGTAAAGTGCACGATTTTCGAGATAAATGAGAAAAACTGTTCAAAGACATAGGAATTTTAGTTTACCGCTTTTTCTCATTTTTCTCAAAAACAATGCGTTACTCGAACAAATGTAACTTATGAAGAATTGTTTAAATGTAATTGACATACCAAGTTTTTTTTTTAAGTCAGTGTCGCACCCCGAAGAAGTTTGGGGGGAAAAGAGGTTCTGAAACCCAAAAAAATAGGATACCCTGCTAGTAAATCTGCGAAGATAATTAGAGTAGGCTATGATGCATAGCAATCATTTGGTATCTGACATTTTTGACAACTTAAAACGTAAATAAAGTTTAATTGCGTTTGCGTGTAAACAATTCAGTTGAATTTATTTAAGTGTTTACGTGTTTTTTAAAATGCCTAATGTGTTTACAAACGCCGAATATGCGGACATACATTTTATTTACGGTTTCACTAATGGAAATTCTTCTGAAGCGGTTAGGGAATATCTTCGGAGATTTTCCAATAGAAGACAACCTGACATAAAAGTGTCCAGGGAGGTACATCGTCGATTTAGAGAAGGTGGTTTAATAAAAAACGTAAGTGGTCACGATATACGGAATGACAGACATAGACCTGAAATATTGCGTTTGTTTAACAATAATGATCGCTTAAGTTCTCGTGCTGCTGCAAGACAACTGAATGCTCAAAATCTACAGGTATCCAAAAGTAAAGTTTTACGAACATTGCATAAGGGTAACAGAAAATCATTTCACTTACAACCTGTGCAACATCTAAGTCGTGGAGATATTCCAAAACGAATTGAATTTTGCAACTGGATTATAAGATCGGTTGAAAGAGACAACTCATTTTTACGGAAAATATTGTGGGCGGATGAGTCTACATTTACTCGCCGAGGGGTAGTAAACTACCATAACCTCCATGTTTGAAGCAATCAAAACCCACATCAAATCAGGTCGCGGTCCTTCCAGACCGAATTTAGCTTAAATGTATGGTTGGGAGTCATTGATAATATCTTGTGCGGTCCATTTTTCCTTCCCCCCCGGGTAAATTCACAAGTATTTTTGAATTTTCTTGAAAATGATTTGCCCATTTGTTTGGAAGATGTTCCGCTAGATTTAAGGCACTAAGCTTGGCTACAAATGGATGGTGCACCAGCACATTTTGGAAGAAACGTACGCGAATAGTGCGATATAAATTTTCCGCAAAAGTGGATAGGACGGTTAGGAAGAGATGTGGACCATGTACCAGCAATAGGGCCAACCGCCTGGCCGCCTAGGTCTCCCGATTTGACCGTTCTCGACTTTTTTTTGTGGGGGTATCTTAAAGACGTAGTGTATGCTACTCCCGTTGATACAGAAGAGCAGCTACATGCGAGGATCGAGGAAGCATGTGAGACCCTGCGCAATAGACCACATCATATATTCGATGCTGTAAACTCAACATATCGTCATTGCCAAATGTGCATTAATTCAAATGGATTTCATTTTGAACAAAATTTATAAAATTTTAAATAATATGTATGTACATATTTATTGTAGTTAATTAAATAATTGGTGTTTGTAATTTCGTTTATTAAAGTTAAAAAATCTCGAAAATCGTGCACTTTACGAAAAAAAATCAATAAACACAATTTTTTCTAAATTGAATAAGAAATCTAAATCTGCAATCAAAATACACAAGGGGCGTACCACTAAAAAATTTGTGGGGGATTAAGGTACCGACACCCCCAAAAATTGGCCATCCTGTAGAATTTAAAAAAATTTAAAATACTCAAATTAATGCTTCTTGATAAGGTAATAACTTTACCAAATATCAAATCAATATTTGAAAAACTGTGGAAGCTATTAAAAAAAATCGAAAAATTTTACAAAACTTTGACACCCTGCATCTTAGAAACGAAGGATTTTTGGATATATGTTTATATCGAAAACTTATATTATTTTTTAAAGTAGAATACGCCCTCGAAGTTATAAGCATAAAATTCGGACCACCCTGTATATGTGTATATACAGAGTGTTTAAAAAAGATGCGGCAATATTAAAGAGGTGATTGCTCAGGTCATTTTATACAATAAAGTTCCTATAAACATAGGTCCTCAAACGCTTTGTTGCCGATCTACAGCGTGTTGAAGTTTAATTTAAAAAAACAGCCAAAATTAGATTTTTCCAAAACGGCTTGAGATATCATAAGGAAATTTTACGCGTGTCAATAGCTTTGGGAGACGCATACTTTGCAAAACAACACGATGTTTCAGTCGCACCATTAGCTCGTATTTTTTCAAGAAAAAAGTAGGATGCCGCTGATTTCTCTAAAAATAAAAAATATTTTTTAATTCGTTGTTTAATTGTGAAGCAAAAAGCTCTCTTGACATTTTATCGTACGACGTACCGTTTTTGAGTAAAAAAACATTTTAGTGTATGTCCATTTATTACAGAAAAAAAGTTTTAAAAATCAAGGGTTTCATTCAAGGGCAAAAACAAATATTTCACCAAACCAAAAATTACAAAAACTGTTCAAAGTGGCCACCTCGAGCTCGGATGCAAGAATCCAATCTTCTCCTCATTGACTGGCAACGAACTCTCTCAAAAACACCAGGATCTGTTTTAATTGAGTTGCACCCAGCAATGATCCGATTTCTTAAGTCTTCTACGTTTTCCAATGGAGTAGCGTACACCAAGGACTTCAAATATCCCCACAGGAAAGATCAAGGGGATTTAAGTCCGGGGATCGTGCAGGCCATAAGTGAGGTCCACCCCTGCCAATCCAACGATTTCCGTATGCTTGAGTTAAGAAATCACGAGCTACTTGACTAAAGTGGGCTGGTGCGCCATCGTGCATATACCACATTTCATCTCTAATTGCTAATGGTACGTCCTCCAGAAATCCAGGGTAAGTCTCCCGGGTAGAAATACCGGTCACCAGTCACCCACAATCCCAATCCAAACGTTCAAAGAAAACTGATGTAGAAAACGATCTTCAACAATTTCATTTGGATTTTCTTCGCACCATACATGGTTATTATGGAAATTCCGTATTGCATTTCTTGAAAAACTCGGTGAACAGAATCAACATCAGGAGGGATTTGAACCATTTTGTGCAAAAGCCATTAACAGAATGCAATGCGAGAAGGAAAATCAGCAGGAAGAAGTGCTTGAACGCGTTGTATATGGAATGGCTACAACCAATTTTCCTTAAGAATGTGCCAAATAGTCCCATTACTGACATCCAAAGCGTCAGCAATTTTGCGAGTAGAAGTACCTCGATCTTCTTCAGTCATGTCCAGCACATCCTCTTCAAGCTCTACCTTTCTTGCTTAATGTGCCTGTTTCATAAAGACGCCGATGAATACATTCGAAAGTTTTTCTATCAGGAGCAATACGGCCCGGAAATCTTTCAGTATACAACCGGCTAGCTTCTAATGCATTCCCATCAGCAAGGCCATAAATGTAGTGCATGTCGGTCATCTCGGCATTCGTATAGCGATTCATGATAAGTAACTTCAACAAATTCGACACATACGAAATTATTAATCACGAGACTCATTCAATATGTCAGTGATATGTCAGTGAATAATACAGGAATGTTTAAAAATATTTTTGTACGCATGATAAATGGACATGCACTAAAATGTTTTTTTTTTGCTCAAAAACGGTACGCCGTACGATAAAAAGTCAAGAGAGCTTTTTTCTTCACAATTGAACAAAGAATTAAAAAATATTTTTTATTTTTAGAGAAATGATCGGCATCCTACTTTTTTCTTGAAAAATAGCCTGTGACGTGCCAATACGCGCGCCAATGGTACGACTGAAACAAATTTAATTTGACTGTTTTTTTAAATTAAACTTCAACACGCTGTAGATCGGTAACGAAGCGTTTGCGGACCTATGTTTATAGGAACTTTATTGTATAAAATGACCTGAGCAATCACTCCCTTTAATATTGCCGCATATTTTTTAAACACCCTGTATATATATATATATATATATATATATATATATATATATGTGTAATACATAAAGTCGCAATACAATTGACCAAGTAATTCAAATATGCAATAACATACAGGGGGTTTCATTAAAAAAAATGCAACTTTAATATAAATCGCCCTGTGTAAACTTTGCGATTCAAGTAAAAATATTTTAGGTTTGTAGCCTTAAGGATACCCCACCACATCCCATCAACAAACGTTATTAAATAAACCCACAACTTCTACCCACGCACTATTGACCCTCCCTGTATAGTTTGGATTGGTTTCCTTGTAGAGAGGGAAGCATTTTAGTAGCCTTTGTGTGATACGTTCATAATTATTTGTACAAAGAAAAATAAAAATTAAATTGAAGAAACCATCGAAAGTAATTTCTTTAATAGAAATAGAAAATTAGGGTAACATTTTATAAGGTTGTCTTTTACGTAAACTATTAGTGTTTAAAAACATTTTCAATTTAGCATGTGTGTATGTATCCCAAGATACACTGCTTTTAAGCTGTGTTAGTAACTGGCCATGATGGCGTTAGAAAACAATCAATGGTTACAGAAATGTAACTATTGGAGTTATACAAACGGAGATTAGTTTAATTTATTTATTATTGATAAAATTATTTCAGAATATATAATGTATTTGCGACTCGATATCCGCGAAAGGGGAGCCTGTAACCCCTAGAGAGTGCACCCCCAGGTAGCGGATATGGGAACTCCCTCACCAGCCTTGGCTGGTGGGTAGGTGGGAAATAAAATACCACCCGCAGACTAACAGACAGGGCGGATGTGCTCTTCAGCTACAGGGAAAGCCAATTTTATAGAAGTACTCCAAATTCAAAACCCTGGTCCTTAAACCACGACATACACTACGAAACAGGAAAATGAACTTTGGAACTTGGAACGTGCAAGCAGACATAATATGGACATCACAGTTAATCACAGAAACAAAGCGAAAGGGTCAAGGATCAGAAAACATCGGAGAATATTATTACTTCTACAGCGGTGTGGCAGAAGAGCGTGGCCATATTAATACGCAAAACTAAAAAAACTCCTAACTTTATTGGAAGCCATCAGTGAGTGGCTAATAAAAAGGAAGACACTAACAACCATAGGAGTATACGCAGTAGATGATGACGTACTGATCGATGTTAAGCATGATTTCTTCGAGAATCATAATCCGGGTAGACCTAAACACTAGAATAGGTAGAAAACAAAATAGTACAGTCATATGTCTATATGGCGAAGCCCATGTAATAATGATAGTACCATACTCATAACCCTATACGAACAAAAAAAATAACAAATAGATTATTTCAGCACCGGGACATACACAGGGTGTGGCGCGAAGAGTTTTGGTTGAAAGTAATGGCGGATACAGTTATGTTAAAAATCTGAAATTACGAAACTGTAGGTTTTGGATGACGCTGAGTTCAAATATAATATTGTCCTAAATGTGGCACTTCCGGTTATACCGGAAGTAGACGTCAACTTTGTTATTTTAAATGGAACCTAATATTTTTTATTTTATTTTCGAATTCTACATGAAATTCTAGATAAAATTTGTGCACAATGTCCTATACCAAAAATGAAGTATTTTTGAGATATTTCGATTTTTTTTTTTAATTTTGAAAAAATCCTGGTCCACACTGAATAACGATATCTCCATTAATAACGAAGCTAGTGACGTGAAATTGTAACCAATAAACAACAGGGTGTTTCAAACTTAGCCGCCAACATGCACAATTTAAATCATTTATAAGTTGCTTACTTTAAATAGAACACCGTGTATTTTACTACATTTTCCGCTGTATTTTTTTAAGCCAATTCGTTTGGTATCAGTATTCCCTATACCTAAATCCAACCACTTTTGAGATATTTCATATTCTTAGTTAAAACATACCAACACTTAATTATTTCAACATTAGTAGAGGGTAGGCCATGATTTCCATTATTTAAGGTGATATTTTGTTATTTTTTCATAAGTTATTAATTCTGAAAAGTAACCAATAGCCTGAAAGGATTATTAATTGTGGATACCATTAAAAACGTTGACTAGGTATTTTGTATTTATTTAATTAGATAACTTACAAACAAAAATAACTAAATGTAATATTAAACCAATAAAGTTTTATAATAAGTGTTCAAAATTAGCACCATCTACTTCTAAACATTTATGAATCCTTTTCATTAAGTTATGTCTTGTAATTCTGGAAATATGGTCGGGGGTTAGAGAATTAAAAGCAAGTAAGAACTGTATTAATGGAAGGGAAATCCCAAAAGAATGGAAGACATCCTTCATATCTACTATACATAAAAACGCCAAACGCGACGAATGTGACAACTATAAAGTCACCGCGGTGACGAACTCGGTTACCGGAATATACGGAAAGCTGATAAAACACAGAATATAAAACGAATACAAGTATATAGAAGCTGAAGAACAAGTGGGTTTCAGAACGGTAGACAATTAACCATCTTTTCTGCCTTACACAAATTATTGAAAATAAAATGGCCGTCAACTAAGAGATACATCTATTATATGTTGATCTCAGAAAGGCTTATGACAGCATACCACAGTATAAACTGTAGGAAGCAATGGAGAAAAGGAACATAAGCATGAGTTTAATCAAAGCAACGAAACAAATGTATACTGAAGCTAAAGCAAGGATAAAGACTGGAAATACCCTATCGAAGGGATTCGAAATTAGCAAAGGCCTAAAGCAAGGATGTTTTACCAACACTATTTAGGATATATCTGGAACAAACCCTAAAGCTCTGGAAGCGCAAATGTAAAAACATGGGACTACCGAAACAACAACACAATGTGCAGATTGTCATTTGTCAGATTCATAAAGATATGGAATACATACATGACAAGAAAGCTAACGGAGGAATACGAAAATGAGGACTAGAACTTAACATCAGGAAAACAGAGTATATGTGCATTGATGGAAGATAACAGGACCTTATCTTGGAAAAATAGAAAAAGAATTAAACGCTGCCGCACATATAAGTACTTGGGTTTGACCATCACAAACGAAGGAAATGTGGAGGAGGCAATAGGGGAAAGAAACGACCTGGAAGGAAGGCAGTCACCACTCTCAATAGTATCCTTTGGGTCCAATCAATATCTAATAGTAACAAGCATATGACATATAACACAATCGTCAAAAGTATAATCACCTATAGTAACGAAGTTTGACCATTAAAAGAAATGTACAAAAAAATTCTAGGGAACAGAGATGGATTTCTGAACACGATCAGCAGGAAAATCTAGATTAGATAGAGTAACTAATATGAGAATAAAAGAAATCATGAAAGTACACAATAGTAGATGATAATGGAACCCAACAATTTAAATGGTACGGGCATATTCAAAGAAAGACCGAAGATAGACTCCCAAAACAAATCCTAATGCGGACCCCACATGGGAGAAGAAAAAGGAGAAGGCTTGGAGACTTGGAGAGAGGGCATAAACCGGTAAATGAAAAAAAGAGGGCTGGAGGAAAATCTAAGTTAGCAAACGTATTTTATGTCTTAGTGGTTGATTAGAGTTTCTAAGTTTTTTGGTTAATTATTTACTTTTAAAAAAAATATGTTTACCAGTATTTTTGCTAGTTGAATTGTGCCGTTTTCGCCATTTTCATGAACCTGAAAAACATGTTAGTTCCACATAGATTCTAAGCGCTTCGACTGACCGAGTGAAGAATCTTTGTTGAAAATTATGCTTACTGTACGTGTTTGAATCATAACATTGTATATCTATTTACTTCAGAGGTGAAAGAACTCGACTTAAAAATTAAAATATGCATCAGTCTCTGAAATGTCACAAATAGATTGAGCATGTGTTTTGTAAAGAATGAAAATTATTTTGCATTAAAATGCAACTGTAAAATTCAAAGTCATTTTCTGATACAAAAATATGAAATATTTAAAATAACTGTTCACTGTTCATGATCAGTCAGAGAGAAAGAATAAAATATGCTCACGCCTGGGCGAGAACGAGAGAGACAGTGTGCGGAAACACGGCTGCGCGCAACCAGCGCCGCGAACGTGTTCGCAGAGCGGCGTTTATCGCGTCTTCGCTACACACACGTGCCGTTCGTTCATACTCGTGACGGGCCGATTGCTTAGTCACGAAATGTGAAAAAATAATAATTTGGCTGGGATAATTTGTGCAAAAATTGAATTAAAATCGGGTTTGTAAGGCCTCTCTTTTATAAATAATACGAAACAATTTTTGACTTGATTAACTAGGATGAAGATTGATAAAAAAAAATTTTTTTCAATTTGGTGGATGGATTTTCCTACCAGGAATCGGCAAAAATAGTTAAAAAAATGACTGAAATGTATGAAATTTTCTCGTTCTAAAAAATTCTGACAATTATATTATTGAGTGAAAAATGTAAAAATAAATTATTGCAGATTTTTAGTGATGAATTTTCATCGTAAAAATGGTTAATAATAGCAAAAAAATCGGTGTATGATTTTTGGCACCATGTTCTATCAATTTAAAAATCTGAAAAATAAATGGTGAATTCCTTTAAATTTGTTCATGATTAAGTAATTTGTTTTTATCAGTATTCAAAATTTTAGAATCGTTCTAATATTTAAATTTGGTGCTCTAACGTTAATAGAACCGGAGATATCGTCAAAAAATTGAAAAACACGTTTCTATTTTTTTTGCGGGTAGTGAACTGAAACTGTCGCAGAGAGCCGTACTTTTCCATGTACTACATGGGCGTATTGTATGTTTTCTAAAACTTTTGGGGGAATTTTCACTGTCTTGCCCGACTAGGCCTTTTCACTATATGATCTTTACGGCGATGGTTAATGCAGTGATTACCAATCGCTAAAGGGTTAGTTAAGCACCGTGTACCTCTTAAACCTGCTTTATTATCAGATTTCCTCATTTAATTAAACATCATGTATACACTCAGTATTAGTACTAGAATTAGATATTGATATATTTACGAAAAATGTTTTTTATTTATTTTAGATAACAATTTGTATTCCTTTTGAAGCCAAGGCAAGTTTGTTCAATTTAGATTGCGTTATGCCTTTGCACCACTTAAAAAAAATTTTAAAGCTTAAATTTTTAATTAAATTGAATTCAAGACAGACTTTGATCAAATTGAATGCAGAAATTGAGTATTTACTGCGGGCCATTATACTTAGCACACCACTTTTTCGTTTAGGAAATATCTATGGGCGGGAATTGGTACCTAAAAGAAATATTTTAATTGAAATATTTATAAATATACCATGAATATCAATTTTCAACGCACTGTGAAGCTCAGAAGAATGATTTAAAATATGTTTTCTTTCGAAATAAATTTCAAGCTAGAAATTTCCTAGAAATATGTATCACTATGTAATTTGGTAATTAAAGCAAACATCAGCAAATGAAGAAAGATGCCGAAGTTACATTTCTATGATGGAAGATATAAACTAAACGTGTTCTTTGTACACTGTGAATAATCTGCAAGTTAAGAGGAATCTGTTAGGAACAAAGATGATAAGAAAGGTTTAATATCAGTAATAAAATTTCAGGTCAAAGAAAACAAATTTGAATTTGAATTGTTTTTAAGAAAAAGAACTCTGTGGAAGCACGTAGCGTTCAATCAATAATAAATAATTTACACTTTTACTGATAGATGGTATACATCTGTTAGTTTGTACACAATGTTGGAATAATCTCTAGGAAAATAAGGAAAACTCAAATAGTGCTTTTCACACTATATCATTGTAGGAAAAAAATATTCGTAAAATAAACTGGGCTGAAAAAAACAAGTACTTTCAAAGTGTTATTTTTTGTAATACGTTAAACCTACCTGTAGCGACTGAAAAGATTATTAAACGCTTAATATGATCCAAAGCTAGATTTCGAATTATTTTCTTCAAAATAGAGGGACTTTCATTCTAAAAGCGTTGATTTTAAAGAAACTAAATTCTACTCTTTTTTTTGTCACAAAAGGGAAATTAATTACTTCCACATCCAACGGATGTGTCTGTGTCTGTCTGTGTCGGTGTCTGTCTGTGTCTGTGTCTGTGTCTGTGTCTGTGTCTGTGTCTGTGTCTGTGTCTGTGTCTGTGTCTGTGTCTGTGTCTGTGTCTGTGTCTGTGTCTGTGTCTGTGTCTGTGTCTGTGTCTGTGTCTGTGTGTGTGTCTGCGTATGTGTCTGCGTCTGTGTCTGTGTCTGTGTCTGTGTCTGTGTCTGTGTCTGTGTCTGTGTCTGTGTCTGTGTCTGTGTCTGTCTGTCTGTGTCTGTGTCTGTGTCTGTGTCTGTGTCTGTGTCTGTGTCTGTGTCTGTGTCTGTGTCTGTGTCTGTGTCTGTGTCTGTGTCTGTGTCTGTGTCTGTGTCTGTGTCTGTGTCTGTCTGTGTCTGTGTCTGTGTCTGTGTCTGTGTCTGTGTCTGTGTCTGTGTCTGTGTCTGTGTCTGTGTCTGTGTCTGTGTCTGTGTCTGTGTATGTGTCTGCGTATGTGTCTGTGTCTGTGTATGTGTCTGTGTCTGTGTCTGTGTCTGTGTCTGTGTCTGTGTCTGTGTCTGTGTCTGTGTCTGTGTCTGTGTCTGTGTCTGTGTCTGTGTCTCTGTCTGTGTCTGTGTCTGTGTCTGTGTCTGCGTCTGCGTCTGTGTCTGTGTCTGTGTCTGTGTCTGTGTCTGTGTATGTGTCTGCGTCTGCGTCTGCGTCTGCGTCTGCGTCTGCGTCTGCGTCTGCGTCTGCGTCTGCGTCTGCGTCTGCGTCTGCGTCTGCGTCTGCGTCTGCGTCTGCGTCTGCGTCTGCGTCTGCGTCTGCGTCTGCGTCTGCGTCTGTGTCTGTGTCTGTGTCTGTGTCTGTGTCTGTGTCTGTGTCTGTGTCTGTGTCTGTGTCTGTGTCTGTGTCTGTGTCTGTGTCTGTGTCTGTGTCTGTGTCTGCTGTGTCTGTGTCTGTGTCTGTGTCTGTGTCTGTGTCTGTGTCTGTGTCTGTGTCTGTGCCTGTGTCTGTGCCTGTGTCTGTGTCTGCGTCTGCGTCTGTGTCTGTGTCTGTGTCTGTGTCTGTGTCTGTGTCTGTGTCTGTGTCTGTGTCTGTGTCTGTGTCTGTGTCTGTGTCTGTGTCTGTGTCTGTGTCTGTGTCTGTGTCTGTGTCTGTGTCTGTGTCTGTGTCTGTGTCTGTGTCTGTGTCTGTGTCTGTGTCTGTGTCTGTGTCTGGTCTGTGTCTGTGTCTGTGTCTGTGTCTGTGTCTGTGTCTGTGTCTGTGTCTGTGTCTGTGTCTGTGTCTGTGTCTGTGTCTGTGTCTGTCTGTCTGTGTGTCTGTGTCTGTGTCTGTGTCTGTGTCTGTGTCTGTGTCGTGTCTGTGTCTGTGTCTGTGTCTGTGTCTGTGTCTGTGTCTGTGTCTGTGTCTGTGTCTGTGTCTGTGTCTGTGTCTGTGTCTGTGTCTGTGTCTGTTGTGTCTGTGTCTGTGTCTGTGTCTGTCTGGTCTGTGTCTGTGTCTGTGTCTGTCTGTGTCTGTGTCTGTGTCTGGTCTGCGTCTGCGTCTGCGTCTGCGTCTGCTCTGGTCTGTCGTCTGCGTCTGCGTCTGCGTCTGCGTCTGGTCTGCGTCTGCGTCTGCGTCTGCGTCTGCGTCGTGCGTCTGCGTCTGCGTCTGCGTCTGCGTCTGCGTCTGCGTCTGCGTCTGCGTCTGCGTCTGCGTCTGCGTCTGCGTCTGCGTCTGCGTCTGCGTCTGCGTCTGTGTCTGGTCTGTGTCTGTGTCTGTCTGTCTGCTGTCTGCTGTCTGTGTCTGTGTCTGCTGTCTGGTCTGGTCTGGTCTGTGTCTGGTCTGTGCGTGCTGTGTCTGTGTCTGTGTCTGTGTCTGTGCGTCTGGTCTGTGTCTGTGTCTGTGTCTGTGTCTGTGTCTGTGTCTCTGTCTCTGTCTGTGTCTGTGTCTGTGTCTGTGTCTGTGTCTGTGTCTGTGTCGTGTCGTGTCGTGCCGTGTCGTGTCTGTGTCTGTGTCTGTGTCTGTGTCTGTGTCTGTGTCTGTGTCTTGTCGTGTGTGTCTGTGTCTGTGTCTGTGTCTGTGTCTGTGTCTGTGTCTGTGTCTGTGTCTGTGTCTGTGTCTGCGTTGGTCTGTGTCTGTGTCTGTGTCTGTGTCTGGTCTGTGTCTGTGTCTGTGTTGTGTCTGGTTGTGTCTGTGTCTGTGTCTGTGTTGTGTCTGTGTCTGTGTCTGTGTCTGTCTGTGTCTGTGTCTGTGTCTGTGTCTGTGTCTGTGTCTGTGCCTGTGTCCGTGTCTGTCTGTGTCTGTGTCTGTGTCTGTGTCTGTGTCTGTGTCTGTGTCTGTGTCTGTGTCTGTGTCTGTGTCTGTGTCTGTGTCTGTGTCTGCTGTCTGTGTCTGTGTCTGTGTCTGTGTCTGTGTCTGTGTCTGTGTCTGTGTCTGTGTCTGTGTCTGTGTCTGTGTCTGTGTCTGTGTCTGTGTCTGTCTTGTCTGTGTCTGTGTCTGTGTCTGTGTCTGTGCTGTGCCTGTGCTGCTGTGCCTGTATCTGTGTCTGTGTCGTGTTCGTGCGTGTGCGTGTCGTGTGTGTTGTGTTGTGTCTGTGTTGTGTGTGTCTGTGTCTGTGTCTGTGTCTGTGTCTGTGTCGGCTGTGTCATGTGTCTTGTCTGTGTCTGTGTTTGTCTGTGTATGTGATCTGTGTCTGTGTACTGTGTCTGTGTCTGTGTCTGTGTCTGTGTACTTGTGTCCTTTACGTTGTGTCTGTGTCTGTGTCTGTGTCTGTGTCTGTGTCTGTGTCTGTGTCTGTGTCTGTGTCTGTGTCTGTGTCTGTGTCTGTGTCTGTGTCTGTGTCTGTGTCTGTGTCTGTGTCTGTGTCTGTGTCTGTGTCTGTGTCTGTGCCTGTGCCTGTGTCTGTGTCTGTGTCTGTGTCTGTGTCTGTGCCTGTGTCTGTGTCTGTGTCTGTGTCTGTGTCCGTGTCCGTGTCCGTGTCCGTGTCCGTGTCCGTGTCTGTGTCTGTGTCTGTGTCTGTGTCTGTGTCTTTGTCTGTGTCTGTGTCTGTGTCTGTGTCTGTGTCTGTGTCTGTGTCTGTGTCTGTGTCTGTGTCTGTGTCTGTGTATGTGTCTGCGTATGTGTCTGTGTCTGTGTCTGTGTCTGTGTCTGTGTCTGTGTCTGTGTCTGTGTATGTGTCTGCGTATGTGTCTGTGTCTGTGTCTGTGTATGTCTGTGTCTGTGTCTGTGTCTGTGTCTGTGTCTGTGTCTGTGTCTGTGTCTGTGTCTGTGTCTGTGTCTGTGTCTGTGTCTGTGTCTGTCTTTGTCTGTGTCTGTGTCTGTGTCTGTGTCTGTGTCTGTGTCTGTGTCTGTGTCTGTGTCTGTGTCTGTGTCTGTGTCTGTGTCTGTGTCTGTGTCTGTGTCTGTGTCTGTGTCTGTGTCTGTGTCTGTGTCTGTGTCTGTGTCTGTGTCTGTGTCTGTGTCTGTGTCTGTGTCTGTGTCTGTCTTTGTCTGTGTCTGTGTCTGTGTCTGTGTCTGTGTCTGTGCCTGTGCCTGTGTCTGTGCCTGTATCTGTGTCTGTGTGCGTGTTCATGTGCGTGTGCGTGTGCGTGTGTTGTGTGTGTGTGTGTGTGTGTGTGTGTGTGTGTGTGTGTGTGTGTGTGTGTGTGTGGTCCCGCGCGCCCCTTGTGCAAATTTTTATTTTTTATATATTTTTTACTTTTAATACGGAATTAGTAATAGAATTGTAAGTATGTTTTATCCCTATGATTTTTCTGTACAACAAACGGTTTACAATATATTAGCAAAAAACCGTCACTTTAAAAAAAACAGGTTTTTCCTAAATATCTCCGGAACTACTTAACATATTCAAAAAGTGAAAATACCATTAGACAGGAAATAAAATTTCTCACAAAAAGTGTTTTTGCAATTTTTTCGAAATATTTACAAAAAAAATAAATTTTGGTACCCGTCCACACGATTTTTTTTTAATTTTGGCATTATACAGAAAATCAAATTTTTGATCGAAAAGAATTCTTGAAATTTTTTTTAAGTTAATAGTTTTCGATTTTTAAAATTTATGATTTTTTGCTAATATCTCGAACTTAGTGTGAACACAATTTATCAAAAAGAGGTTAAAATATTTTGACGGTATGTTAGTTTAAAAATAAATTTGAACAAATTATATTTTAGAATTTAGTAACAAATTTATAAGCTTCACTTAATCATAGCTCCATTCTTCTCTATCAGGAATGTTAATGGTCTAGGCATAGACGCAACCAGGTTTTGGCAATACACTTGTATTAAATTTTTCCATTCCATATTTATGGCATTTAAGTTGGTATAAATTAAATGACATTAATCGAAATATTCTTGATGGGTATTGTCAAGTAGACAGGTGACAAGTATAACTGAATTTACGATTGAAAAATTTTCATTTCCACTTTTTTTTTAATTCAGCTGAATATTTTACTTAATCAAAACAAAATGTAAGCGTACAACAAATAGTGTAAATGTCATTATGACAGCATAATTTAAATTTTTGATGTGGAAGTATTGATACAATTTGCAGCGTTTTTTAAACACGTGTTTAACAATATTATTGGTACCTAGTAGTTATAATGGTCAACCATTCTAAAAGTCTTCTAAATACTGTAAAAAATTTAATTTTTAAACGGGTACGCGCACAATCGAACCATATGAATAACTCAAAAACCATAAATAAAGAACCATGTGGTATACCGTGTCATTGATGGTCGATGGTAGGTAGAGATTTATGGAAAACAAGACATAGGAATTTTCTGAAAATTTTGCAATATGTGTAATTTGCTCTGCTGTATCGATCTAAAACATTTTCAACGACGCGATGTTGCCGCTTCTACGCAAAAGTAATAACAGCATTCTTATAATTAATGGGACACCCTATATATTATTTTATTTATAGAATCGCAATTTCTAAATAGTTTCCTGTACCTATCTACACCGGTTTTCGAGATAATAATTTTTTTTTCTCCGAAATATGATACCACTAAAATTTTAATTTAGCTGCTATTTGAATCCATAGAAGGCTGAAATTTTAGACACAGTTTGCACAAGCCTTGTATTCTTATACCTACCTAAATAAATTTATTTCATGTTTTACAGGGTGGTTTAAAAATGATTTTGACTTGACACACATAAAAGGTCAAAACTTTATTTTATCAAATAGAACACCCTGTATATTATTTCAAATTCTGAAAGGTAATTAAATTTCCTTTAAGTTGATGTACCTTAGTGGCATACCTAACTCGTCGAGTTTTCGAAATAATCGCAATAATTCTTAAAAATCACATTATCTTCACATAATTTATGTTAGTTGGCTATGGTACGCCATGTTATTCAACAATTGCTTAATTATTTAATGTGTTTGATAGACGCCGAAGTTTTAAAGTTGTACTTGTGATTTTCCAGTTAATATTTATTTAAAAACAAGTTGAAATGGAGCGAAATAATTACTCATGTCAAATTTTGATGAATCTATTTATTATTCATGGGCAATGTGACACCTCTCTGTTAGGGGTAACACTTCAATAGACTGACCCGAAAAAAAGAACCACCAAATCCCATTTCACAGACCCACAAGTCAACATAATATCCACAGATCACATTCCCACTGTTACACAACCCGGAGTATTCGTTGAGCAGTTTGTGGATGACACTGCCTTCTGGAAAGTGCATACGAACAGCGGAACGGCGTCCCGCCTTATATTCAAAACCCTCCGGAACTTTTTCAACTGGGTAAACCGGGAGAGAGTTAACCCAACCAAAACGCGGCGATACTCTTCCGATATCCAAACTACCACGAAGACAAATCCCCAATTTGGCCGACAGTAACGTTTCCATATCCCTCAACAGAATCAAGACGCTGCTTACCTAGGAACCCGTTTCACAAAATCCCTAAACGGGCTCCCTGGTGTACAAAGAATACAAAATAAAGAATACAGGATACAAAACCGAAAAAACCTACTGGACGCTCTCCGAGGTCGAATCAGAGGTTGCCGCCCTAAAACACTAAAACCGTGCCCACAAAACATGAATACGCCCTGTTATAGTTTCCCGAGCACAAATATCCACCAGATTCAATTCTCCTCCATCAGCTCCTGTGAACGCTGAATACTTAAACGCATACACCGACTATGGCTTATATTCCATAATAAGCTAACAATACGACACGCACACGTACCTTCCATTACAGATAGAATACAAGTATTACAAAGAAACTTTGCACACAGGAGAATTTTCGGCGACACTCCTCACAAGTATCGCTCCATTCTCACGCAACAAAAAACCTAACTCAAATTAAAACACCCCCCGCCATCCTAACCCAACTACTTAATAACCTCCACGAGGAGCAAAATCCCTGGATAATACAATAACACTAAAACATGGAAACACCAACAAAACAAAAACAGAACACCAATAAATCTTACGGGACTAATTATTGCAGTTGACCCAACGACATTTTATTGAATTTTTATTATTAACTAATTTACAAAGGAAGCATTCTAATTCAATTTTTTCTACAAAAGTAATTACAAGTTCTATTTAACACTCTTTTTAATAGTTTTTAATAATAATCCTAAAACTCGCCAAGATCATAAAAAGGACCTTCTTCAAATTCTGCCAATTCTTCATTCAATTTTCGAACAGCTCTTCTTTTTTTCTCCTTATTAGATTTGGAAGCCTCTTGCCTTGTACATTCTTATTTTATCTTCGTATTTTAGATTGTCCTGAGTAAATACCAAATTTCTCTCATTCACATTTTGGGTCTTGCCAGACATTTTTCTCTAAAGAGTGGTTTCAATTCATTCATGATAACCTCAGGAAGATGAAAATGATCAGCATAGCGGTAGTCTTCATCACTTTCAATTGCTTTTTTGTATTTGCATCATTCTAGAGAACAGATCTTATGCATGGTATCGTTGTCATCCGAACTCAGATGAAAATATTGTAACCATACAGCCTTTTTCAAACTTTCTAAACTGCCTGTATTGCGTCTTATTGCTAGTTCATAGTATTTTTGGATACTATCTATAGCCGGGTCTGTCAACCTATCTCGACCACCCAGTAGTTTTCCATCACCAAGTTTTTTCTTACCAAAAGTGGCTTTGAGCTTCGTAAGGCGAGAACCCATCCTCTTTTGGGGATGCCCACACACTAGTTTTTCTTTAACTCAGTGCTTTCCACAACTTTTAAAAAGGTTCTCCGTTTCCAAGATAGTTGCATACCTTACTTAATAATTTTGTAACGATCTGTGGAATATTGCATGGGTACCTGCTACTTTCATTGAGCCACTAGTTCCAGAAAAATTAACCTTGCGCACATCAGTGTGAATATTTATTTATTTTATGTGGCAAATACAGAATTTGGACAATATTTCAGTATCCACAATTTTTCCATTGGCCATACTTGTAGCCGTTACTATTCCATTTAGAGAGAAATGGCCTCTCTTCTGCCAAGTTCCGTCAATAGAAATTGAAATATCTCGGGATTCTTCATTTAGCCCTCGCATTTTCAACTGCAGACCGCATAGATTCTTCAGCTATTGCTTGTGCAGCAGGGGAAATGACTTTTATGTGTTTGAAGAACCTAACTAGCGGCATAGGCAAGTTCATCATTACACAAAATTATTTTCCTGCAACGTAACCTTTCCCAATTGTACAGAGTGCATAAACCATTCTTATATTTATACTTTCAAAACTTTCCTCACCTGTATGGTCGCGTATTTTCCTTGAATGTCTTGATGGCAGTCCATTTCGATTCATAACCGCTAAATTTATTGTACCACCACAATGTTTACACACGCCAACTGACGATGGTGCTTGATTGATTTCCTTAACGTCAACAAGTCATACATTTTGAGTAATCAAACTCTTCGCATGAAGGTTTGTTAGGAGTAATTTCTGAACCAGAAGCGCTCAGTTTACCTTCATTTGAACAACAGTTTGTTGTGATGGCAGATTTAGATTTTCTGATCTGTATTTACGGGTTGATTTGGAAATTTTCTTCTTCCCTCAAAAAAGAAACCTTTTCTTTTTGATTTTGGCATTGTAAATAAAATAAAAAATAAAGTAAATCAAATAAATAAAAAGTAAAAACTTCGAAACCGATTTGAAATTTTAAAAACAAACTCAAATTAAAATATTTAGAAATAATAGAAATTACATTATTGCAGGTTACCGTATGACTAACAAAACAAAGTAAAAAATAATAATAAAATATTTTTTATATTTGTTGGACTTGAAAGAAAAAGGTATGAAAAAAGTTATATTTTAGTTTTTCGGTTCTCCTGAAAAGTTTACTTTTTTTATAGAAAACCACAAAACATCACGATGATTTTTTTCTTTCGTTTTTTTATTGTTATATTGGCAACACACAGAAGTGAGGATATTTCAAAAATCAAAGTGCAAAAAATTTTATTGTTACGTTATTAAAAACAAGTACAATGTAGTAATTTTCAAACACTCGTTAAAAGGATTATCAGTAGAGTCTCAAAGAGTGAGAATAAATTGAAAATATGGAGAATTATTTTCTAATTTATCGAACTCTCGTGTAGTATTCGTTGGATTATTTTTCACGTTACAATCAGAAACACGTTTTCAATATTATATTTTTATTTTAACAAATTAAAGTTTCTGACCTTACAAATTGATGACAAAAGTCTAATCGAAAAATACCTTGTCGTTCAATAAAAACATAGTCTCGCGGTAATAATGTACGTAGATTATTCCCACTATAATAAGGTTTTGATTGGCTAAAACGTACACACATGACTGAAACTGAAAGTTTTTATTGGTTCTTAGAAACGTCAAAAATTAATACGTCATAATGCATTCTCATATACGTAAACAAATGTTGAACGAAATTTTGTAATAAGCAGCTTCAAATTACAAAATTAAAAAAACAAACTAATACTTTTTTTATATAATTTCAAAATAAAAAAAATAATGACCAGTGGCGCACCGTTTTTAGGGTGCAAACTAGTTCATTTTTTAATTTATAAACCGATTTTTTTGAAACTCGGGTATTGGGGTTTTTTAAGATTGGTAAGTATAAATTATTTGTCATAATTTAAAAATTTAAAATGGCGAATCAAACAAGGGGGATTATCATGTTTAAAAACCAATATGACTCAAAAATATGCCCCGCCACTGGTTGGATTTTGATCATTAACGAAATTAACCTAGATTTTATGGCAAAGAATTTTTGTACCAAATTTCATATCCATAGCTTTAATAGTTGTTTAGGCCATCAAACGTCGAGAAATTAAAAAAAAAAATTGAAAATTTAAACCGGTTATGTAGCTTTTATACGTACGCATATGAAGAAGCACCCCTGAAGATTGATTTTTAAAAAGCGGAAAGGATTTGATAAGTTTTGCCAATGCATAGAAACTAATAAAACAGACACCGTCACCGAGAGGGTTCTGCTGGCTTATTTTCTTAACGAGATAAGTTACTACGTATTTAAAACAGATATATTTTATTTGTCAAAGATTATAAGGCTTTGTTATTATGATGTACGAACTAAAACATAAAGAGCTAAAAATGCTGTTGTAAGCAAGTTTTCGAAAGGCATTTTAAAATAAATTAGGATCTAATTTAACGCGCTATATTTGTGATGAAAGATTCCTTTAAACGAAGAAAAATTATTATAGATAAGTTGCTAATATCTTTGTAATTTTAAGCACTGTGTTCATTCTCTATTTATTCTTCTTATTAGAGAGTTAATTGCTATATTATTGCCCTCCAACTTTTATTTGCTTTCCTTATAGCTATCTAATAGTCTGTTTTCTTAGATATCCTTGATACTTCATTACCACTAAAATTTAATTTCATTATTGTGAATTTGAATATTGTAAGTTACATAAACATAAAAACGAATAGAGAATAAAAATTTTGTTGTCGTGTACTTATACAGATGTTTTAACAAAGATATTACTTACTTAATATAATTAAGTACAAGTATTTTTCCTCTCAACATGTAGTGTTGAACGGGAAAAACATACATTACTTAACATTAACAGGTTTACAGTTCTTAAACGTGGCCTAAACGAATCCTGGAAATGCACATAGCTAGCCATGCAGCTAGTGGTCAAGGAATGTCAGCGTACCGCATGGGCGTAGAGTAAAGTCAACATCGGAAGATACCAAGCTGCGCAAGAAAAGTGACGTCAGAGTGTAAAGCTCAACAAAAAAATATACGTTTAAAAAAATAAAAGTTTAGGTTATGTTACTTCGCGTTTGTTGTCCAAGAATACAATTTTAGTTGTAAAATTTTTGAAATAATCATAAACTAGAATCATATTTTATTTTCATAGTTTTTTTAAAATACATTTGCCAATAACAATTAATCTCCTGATTTTTGGCCAGATTTAAAAATTAGCAGAGCATTCTTATAAATCCCATTTCACCACCTAAAATAATGATAAATAGCAACATATTTACGTTATAAAATTAAATAAACATACCAGCATGTACGATTATAAGGCGATTTCCTTTTCCAATAGGAGATTTAAGACCTGCGCTTGTCCCATCTGTCCACGAATATGGTATCGTATAAAACGAATGTATGTATGTTTCATCTAAAATTTACATAGGATTATGCAGTATAATGTATAGTTTATAATCTTCAAAACTAACCTGTGTATATAATTGGTCGTCCTGCTTTCTGATAATTAGTGATCGAACGTATATATGCACAACGCAAAGAACGTATTTCATGTCGTTCTATTATAATCTTACGATGACCAGATGTTTTTCGCCACCCACATAAAACCAAAGATAAGATATGATTCAAAATTAATCATTAAACTTACCTGAAGCCTATTTTTAAAAGTAAACTTTTAAATGACGTTTTCTTTCCCGAATGTCCAATTGTTTCGTCATCTTTAATGAGGTTATGAATTCCTTCGAATATTACAAAATAAAACGTTGTTATCCAACTGCTTTTTACCTAAATTGATACTTTTAAAGTATTTGTAATTGTTCTAGATTTGATTACATTAATATAACATGAGATTAATAATTAAAGTAACTTACTTATAAGTTCAATACAGACAGCGGATAGTAACAAACAAATTTGATACGCCGGAAAAACAAAGAAGTTATAAACAAAAGATCAGCTGGAAAGTAACGTTTTTGGAGCGCACAGTACTAATATCTGTGTCATTTTCCAATCATTACTGCATCTTTATCTAGTTTAAAAATCCGTTACTGCGCTGGTGTCTTCCGATGTTTATTTTACTCTAACACGGGCAACTATTTACTGACTTCCAAGCTGGGGATTCTAGCTTATATAGAATTACGTAGGGCAAGTCTGGTGTAAGCGAAAAGGTGACCAGAAGTAGAACGATACCGTTAATAGGGAACGCTGCGTCATCCGGGGTACGCCCGGTCTGTTTGAAATTAAATTACTAATGAGGCTAATATAGTTGTTTTGGGCGTTTCTCTCTACGAGGAGCTGTAAGAAGGAGGCGTCGTTGTTGGGAATGACAAGTTGGTATGTGGAATGTTAGAGGTATGTGTGAGAATTACGAATGTAATAATTGAAAGGCAACTTGATATTCTGTGTATCAGAGGCAAATCCAAAGGAAAGAATGTTGTGGAGATAATTAATAATTCTCTGGTGCTATGGTTAAGGGTTGAAACGGAAATGCATGGTGCAAAAGGAGTTGGAGTTATTGTCAGTGAATAAGTGAAAATGTGTATTAAACGGTATGAATTAGTATCCTGCTGCGTATTGTGGATTAGAACTAATATAGAATTTTGAAATACTATTTGCTATTGCATTTACGCACCGGTAAATGGAGAAAACAAGTACTATTAAATCCATGAAATTCTCTTTAAATTTATAAATAAAACAACGTAATTAACAAAGGATACAGTTTTTTTTTTAGATGCCAATTTGACGGGGAGTTTTCGAGGTCTTCTTCATCTGAAACCAGCTCCCTAGTCGTATTTTCACAGTTTTCAATTTGACATTTTCCACAAGCTCTGGAGTACAAGTTTTTACAGATGCATCGTCCAGAGCAGTTGCGCCTGACCATTTTAAGAAGGTTTTCTGGTGCTGGACTAATGTCTATCACCTCTAGAAGAAGTTTTCCATCTCTAATTAGTTGGATCCATGTCATCATTCTTTCCCAACCACTGCATCACTTGTAAGTATACTCGACAAAAGTGAAACTTTGTAGCTGATGGTGTTGGAGGTAATCTTTCGGGCTTCACAAATGTACCTGCAGTTAATAATTTTCTGCATAGGATGTCATGACGTGGTGACAATAAAGACTCAGTTTGTCCTCCGTGAAACATTGAAACCATTGCTTTGCATCCTGCCGTTTCCACAATATTTGGATCAGCGTTTGGAGTGCAAAATACTTTGGAACAAATTTGCAAGACGGGATCTCATCTGATGACATTTTGAACACTGACTTCTTACCAATTCCAGAAATTCTTGATGTAGTGTCACAACCAGAAAATGCGTTGGCAAACAACAAATCGTAGCATACCTTGTCACCTAGTAACTGTTTCAAAACTTTAATGTAATGTACATTTGTTTTTGCTTTACCCTGGTCTGATCTAAAGTAGAGATCTTTGCAGTCTTTTGTATCGTGGTATAACAACAATACCAGTATGTCTGTATCTTCTCCAATAAGGGCTGTTGAAGAGGAAGCAGACACTTTTACTGTTGCTTTCACAATATCAACGTCTGCACCATCTTCAGCGTTAAAAACGTGAGAGCCTTGCTGACTCAAACTGTCAGCGATAAAGTTGATGAGGGCTTGCTTGTTCTTGTCATTGGAAAGAAAATCTTCCAGAAAATTTAGTGCCTTCCCTAATATTGACATCGTTTTCAGCGTAAGTGGGCATTGTCCATTGTATTTGGTCGTCCATTATATCCATCAAACAAAACTATGATGTAAAGTGAAGTTTGAGTAGTCGTTAGCTATTGAAGTGTAAGTTCTTCTAACTTGAATGTAATCCAAATATCTTATCTTTTAATTTTCACACCTCGTAAATAACTATAGCGTTGTGAGAAAGGAATGAGATCACATCTGATCTTACAGAATAAAATGCTCAATTTTTCTATTCATATATTACAATAAAAAAATAAGGACTGAAATAAACAATCAGCGCATTGTCCAAAACACGTTAAATATACTGACTTCCATGAAAATTAAAACACCTAGAATTTATTGAACGATTTTATTGAAATTTTCAACGATGTCTTTCATTAGAACAAACAAACGATTAAAATTCGAAAACAAAAGAACAAAAACTAAAAATGTTTTTTCAATAATGAGCTGCTCCGCCAGGATTTGTAATCAAGTGATCTATAGCTGCCTGTGGTATATCAACCCAACCTTCTTGAATCCGTAGCCGGATATCGTGTAAGTTATCTGGAGGGTGTGGTAAATTACTCAGTCGCCTACCGACCTCATACCATACGTGTTCAGTGGGAGACAAATCAGGCGACCGAGCAGGCCATGGGAGGACGGTAATGTTAGCTTCTTCCAAAAAACGTGTTGTAGCCCTTGCCGTATCCTGTTGGAAAATGGGATTTTCTAGCCCCTGAAGAAATGGAAGCGCAACGGGTTCTAGCACATTGGCAATATAACCAGTGGCGTTTAAGTTACCATCAATGAAGACCAAGGGTGATCTGCTACAGTAACACATTGCACCCCATATCATCACTCCTTGTGTGAGGGCTGTGTGGCGTTCCACAAAAAATGTTGGATTTTTACGTTCTCCACGCATCCGTCTGGCCCTCCTACGACCATCGTGGGCGCACAAGCAAAATCGGGACTCGTCACTAAACACAATTCGATGCCATTCTTGCGCCCAATTCGCTATTTCGTTGCTCCATTCTAGCCTGCGTAAACGGTGAAGTGGTGTAAGAGGAAGACATAAAAATGGACGACATGAACGCAGCCCATAAGACCTTATCCGGCGATAAACAGATGACATTGACATTCTGGGTCTTACACCTCTCATCCAATCATTTGTAATCGATCGAGTTGTTGAAAATCTGTCTCTTGTGGCCAAAAGTCTTAAGCGACGTTCTTCTCGATCTGTAGTCCTGCGTGGACGTCCAGATCCAGGGCGAGGTTGTTGCACTCCTTCCTCAGACCATTTGGACCAACATCTCAATACCGTTGTAACATTTTGGTTTACACAACGAGCAATTTCTCTTAGCGAAAGTCCGGCCTCTCTCATGCCAATAATACGACCACGTTCAAAATCAGTCAATTGGGAAAAATGTTGATGTTGACGTACTCTTGGCATTGTTCCCAAGTTCCCAAGTTCAGAACAAACAATTTACAAAATTGACAGTTAATTACACACTGATTGGTTTATTTCTTCAAATTTATTGTTACTAAGGAAAAAACAAAAAAAAACTACTAGCTAGATTTTATTCAAATTTTAATCGTTTGTTTGTTCTAATGAAAAACATCGTTGACGAAAATTTCAATAAAATCGTTCAATAAATTCTAGGTGTTTTAATTTTTATGGAAGTCAGTATCTATCTTTCTTACGTCAACTTTCTTATGTAAAATTTCTAGAAAAGTTGAATTGGAAAAATAATATTACTGAAACCACAAATTTGATTAATTTCTGCAGTATGAAATTTTACTATACAGTAATCCGCACATAATACAAATAGCACACAAAATGTAGTGAAATTATCACTGCATCTGAGTCGCCCATGGGGTTCTTATGCAAAACTGAACAGGAGAGCGTATTTATCCGCTTGATAAAGACAATTAAGAAAAATAGTTAAAATCACAAACAAAAATCTACCATTTACAGCAGGTTCCTTCATTTGTTGAGGGTAGTGGTGTGCGCGAATGTAACTCGCAAATATTCGGGTGCTTATATTACAAAATCCGCATAAAAATGCGATAAATAGTCGAAAAATAAGGAACAGTACTAGCATTAAACACTAGTTCATCTTCGACCGACCCGTAAAAAATGTCACTTCTGACAAACGACACACAACACAACAAGGTTATTGAGGTGGTTGAAAATTGTTCAAGATTCCCAAAAATGGTAAACGGGAAAAAATCCCACGATAAAATTCAAATAACTCCGATAGGACGTAAATTCAACGTAAGTTCAATCCACACCCAAACCACCTCGCGTGCTAAGCGCCCCCAACTTGCTTCTACCACATCTCTACTAAGACTGAAAAAATGGAAACAGTCCTCTGCCACCTCTACAAAAGTACTTAGATTAAATAAATTAACAATTCAACACTTCACATGAAAACTCAATGATACAAAAAAACACGGAACTGTCGCCAACTAAGGAAATGTAAGAAACGTAATACTACCCGTGACTGTAAACTGGGTCAGATAAGTTCTCAACGATACTTACAAAAGCCAGACTATCACTATTACATCCGGTCGACTTTATGTAAACCACTTAATTGAAATATACCAAGATTCCAGGCGCTAACCTATGATATCACAACTTCTCAGGATGTGAAAATTAAATTTAGCAAAAACGATCTACACGTTTACACATTTGTACTAAAACAATTTAAAAAAACATCTACTACCTACTAGCAATCTTAAATAATAAAATCCATCAATATATTGAATTAGTTTTTATAAGTATTTTACGCAATTGCTCTTAAGATTTTCGCACAATGTGGCGAAACCCTCTGAAAAAACCTCACACAGGGTAGACGATAACAGGAATCGAACACATTACCTCCGGAATTCTAACTAGTTCACAGACCTACTAGCTCTGTCACTCACAGGAAATACGTAATAAAGCTCCACATTTTAAGAATTATCCTTATAATATGGAAACATGTTAATGTACTGGAAAGACTTTTTTGTCACTTCTGACAAACGATACACAACACAGCGAGGTTATTGGGGTGGTTGAAAATTGTTCAAGATCCCCAATAGGGTAAACAGAAAAATCCGCACCCAAACCACCTCGTACCCTAAGCGCTCCCAACTTGCTTCTGCCACATCGTAACTAAGACTGGACGAAAAAATGGAAGCAGTGCTCTGCCCCCTCTACAAAAGTACTTAGATTAGGTATATTAACAATTCAACACTTTACATGGAAACTCAACGATAAAAAAAATACGAGGCCGACGCCAACTAAGTAAATTTATGAAACGTAATACTACCGGCGACTGTAAACTGGATCAGATGAGTTCTCAACGATACTTACAAAAGCCAGGCTGTCACTATTACATACGGTCGACTTTATGTAAACCACTTAATGGAAATATACCAAGACTCCAGACAATAACTTATCATATCACAACGTCACAGGATGTGAAAATTAAATTTAGGAAAAACAATCTACACGTTTATAAATTTGTACTAAAACAATTTAAAAAAGTATCTTTACTACCTACTAGCAATCTTAAATAATAAAATCCATCGATATGCCGAATTAATTTGTATAAGTATTTTACGCAATTGTTCTTAAAACCTTATACAGGGTAGACGGTAACAGGAATCGAACCCATTACCACCGGAATGCTAACCAGATCACAGATCTGCTAGCTCTATCATTCACAGGAAATACGTAATAAAGCTCCACATTTTAAGAATGATCGCTGTAATATGGAAATATATTAATGTACTGGAAAGACTTTAACAAATAAGGTTTACGACACTTTATTTTCCCTTCAAACGCTTTAAAAAATGAATATTCAAAAACTACATGATTTGAATATATGCAGTTAAAGCAAAAATAATGAATTTTTAAAAAGTGTAATCATCTAGATATAATATATGCATTGCACTTTAACAGGAAGGAAACGTTATCATTATTGATGATTGTTAAGTTTCCTCAAGTTGTTTACATTAAAAGTGGCATATTAGGACTCCTACATTACACAGTTTCACGCTCAAGGAACATCGAACTAAGATTAATGGACGAGCTCTAGTGTTCTTTAGTTACCTTCCACTTCTTCAAAGATTCTTTTTGAAGCAACCAATTAATTTTGTTAAAATTTACCATTAAATAATGATTTATAAAGAACTCATTCGTATTTATTTAGTACTCTAATGAATCTGTGATTAATTCAATTTATTTCGATTTTTTGTGAATGAATGAATTATTCCGAGCATGTCTGCAGATGAAAAATATAAAAGCAGGAAGGATTATAAGTGACGGAGGAAGTTAAGTAGATAAAAAGGAATGAAGTATTTCAGAGTAATGCGTGTAGGGGGAAGCGGGTTCCATCGTTACTGTTACCCTTAAAACGTCTAGTGGTTCTGAGCGGTTCTGTCATATTATCGCACCGTCGATAAAAGCATTTGATAAGATCGCTGGAAAGAATAAAGTTTGTTCCGATCGTGCGAAGAATTTGTACTAAAAGTTGTGCTTTTCAACTTTCCGCTTCCTGATTTCGTAATCCGTTTTAGATCTTACAGATTTTCTAACTTATTCTCAGATTGTGTTCACATACGTATATATTTCTCTATCCAATATACAAAACAGTATTATTTGAAATATAATCCTTTTTAGAATTTCACTTCAAATCATCTCTTTTAATGAACACGTGTTATATTCCCGAGGTATACGCTCTTGAAAAATTCATACTGCAATTCATAAATAGAAATGAACATACGTTGGTAATATGAAAAACTTTTTTCGCATTTGGAAGTAATTTTTATTCAGTCGTGTCGAAAGTAATTTTGTTATAACGTTTGAAATTGAAGCTTTATCCGGATTCTAAATTTTGATAATAATCAGAAGTTATATTTAACTGAAAGGCAGAAGCATTATCACGTATAACCAACTCGAGAAGTTCTAATGTGATATGTAAGACAGTTTATTTGTAAAACACGAAGTTTTGCTCTGTTTCATGTTTTTACTGTTTGCACCATGATTGTTTGCTCTCTCAAAATAACAATAAAATATGTAACACAGATTCTAGTTCTCCAAAATGGGTATAATCTATTATTTTTATTTGCCCCCTAGATTTGGGAGTTATTTTTATGAAGTTGGTATAATATTTTTCACTAACGTCAAATTTGAATGGTTTATTTTCACGGTTGATATGTGTTGCATTTTTAAGTATTATTATACAGTGATCCGTAGTCTCTATCTATTTCAATTAAATGTGGCAACTGTTAGATTAATTTTGACATATAATCAGATTGAATGTTAGTGATAACCGTCTAATACCAGCATACTTTCGGTGTAATAATAAAATAAAACACCCCAAATCTAGGGGGCAGATAAAAAATAGATTGCGTGCTTTGGGCTTTCTGTTTACTAAAGGATTATTCTATTAGAAACTCAAGGGTGGAATTATAACCGTAAGTACATTATACAAGGTGTCCCGGTCTTTACAATGCTCGTTCACATAGAGTACACCTCAAAATAAGTCGATTTAAATAAACTTATTTTAGTCGAAAAGTTGATAATAACCATGCTACAGGGTGTCAAAGTTGAACATAAATCACATAATATCATTCGACTAATTCGAGCTAATTTCACGAATTTGGTATACAGGGGTTTCTTGGGATGAGAAATTCAAATTTGCGAACGATTTTGTTGTATCTTCTAGAAGGCGCCACAAATGACGATTGGGAGACTTTAAAGTCACTATAACTTTTTGTGCCACGGTGTTATTTTGGGCTTAATAAATCTTTTTCCCATCCTTTCCAGTTAAGAAGAGTATACTTTATTGAAGTCGCTAGAATCAATCCTTTCCGTGAAAAACTCATCTGAGGCTGATGACGCATGTAAATGGTCAAAGTGAGTCAAAAACTATTACAATGTATTCCAATTTGTTTTAAAACTCTAGCAAATGTAATGGTATATTACATACCGAAGCGGAAAGTGTTCAATTCCTGTCGACAGAAGTATAGTTCATCAAGAGACGAAGCCTCGAGGTGAACTAGTTCTCGAGAGAGGGGAATGGTACTTTTGCCGAGGTTTGTATACGATTTTATTCACAATTAAAGAACAGGCAACATTATATAGTTCAAATCAAAAAAATTTTGAACACATTCATCACGGCTTCACGTTTAATATTGAACGTCCTGACAATGTGACTTTTAATTTTTACTTTAATGAAAGCCATAAATGTTATGCTTGTTGTTTGTTTCCAGCTATTGCTTGCGTTCACTCACCATTTGCGCACGTAAGACGAAATGGTTACATACTCTTGACCCTTTATTAAAATTGGCAAGTTGTCAATTTGACATTGATAGTTTAAATCGATAGTAGCTCCCCCATTGGTTAGAAAGTGGTCTATTACTGACCGCTTCATCTCATTACTCCTTTTGTTGTTATTACTGACCGCTTAAAGTAAACCCGTAGATTAATTCACTTTTCAACCTTTAAAGGGTTAGAAAAGCGGTATGTTACAAACTAATTATGAATAAAAGATTTTTACTTGTTTCAGACATTGTGTACTCTGACACACTCTCGGTATTTACTTGACAATATCCAAAAACCAATATCGTTATATTCTACATTGGTATATTGCCATAGTTACAACTAAATAAAACACTATACTCCGTTTAACGAACAGATTCAGTAAATGCTCCTCCTACAAATTTGTAGGTGCGTGCTGATAACTGCGCATAGGCCTTGTTTACAACCATCAAAAAATTACTTTCTGGGTGTACAGTGGTTGAATTACATTCAACGGTTCTTTAACGTATGCACATGAAGTAGTCCCTAAATTGTATAATTATGTAGTTTTAACAGTAATCAAATAATAAATATATTTAGAAATATAAATATTTTAAAATTACACATTTTTACGAATCAAAATTCTCTGTCGCCAATGAATCGGTTTTAATACGGTTTGAAAACAAACATCTTTAGTCTATGGGAATGTTCACATGCTGTACATAACTCGTTAATGTTTACCAACCTGTCAAATCCTGAAGTCAAGTTAAATTGTCAGTGCACGTATTTTGGAAATCGAAAAATAACATTAATTTATTTGTTTGTAAACGGTCATAAGTCGGGCAGGTAAATAGTAAATGAATAGAACCTTAAGCTTACATTTCATTTTTATAGGAATTTACAAGTCAACTCCTTGTTGATGTCACAAGTGTTTGTTTATCTAAACAAATTGCAAAATACAATTATGTTACACTTGAGAAAAACCCCTTTATTCTTTAATAATTGCCACAAAAACTTTATCAAGTAGTGCTTCAATTCACAATTCTTCCTGTAGCTGCATTTGTATTTTTTACTAAGTCTGCAAATAAAGCACAACAGGTGTGTTTTTGCTATCTCATCGACAACTAATTTAGGAGCAATAGCAGCTTTTGTCTAAACGTCCAAGAACATTGCGAAACCATTCTTCAAAAACATCAGCTGTCATTTCTTCATAATAATCGCCAGATTTCTTGGACTCGAACAACACCAAACCTTCATCAACAAAACCGTCTTCGGAACCAATGTGGAGAACGATAAGGCGTTTTCCTTTTCCCGATGGATCCGTAACCCCGTTGTTAATCCATTAACAAACTCTTTCCTCGGAGTTAAGATGGAATACGTCAATTACCTATAATTTAGATGACGTCATAATTATCTAACATTAAAAAAATGTTTAAAAAAATTAAATTAAAATGGCCAGTTGACATTTGACAGATGAACTGTATGTATTTGAAGCCCTAGAAATGTTGTAAACAATTTTGTCAAAGCTGAAAAATTAAAACATGTTTTAATTTTTCAACTTTGTATTTAATTATGTGTGATAATGGTGAAAGTTTACATTTTCGTAACCCTGTCAACTAATTCTATAGATTTAAACCTTCTGATTGCTTATTATTACACACTAAATTTTTACGTTTCTCTGGAGTTTCTTAAGTTGGGAGGACTCAAAAATTCTGCACCAATTTACGACATCATTCAATTTGTGACGCGTTATAGATTCCCATTGTTCCATCTTCTTTAATTATTTCCTCTTATTTTGTTTCCCAACTACAGATTTTGCCTACTTAGTGTTATTTAAGCTGTATCGGAAAATGACACTCACTAGAACATCAGCCTGTAAAGGTAAAGTGTATTATACCGACATAACTCAGTGGTATGGGTGCGATACTTGCTCATCAATCCAAAACTGCACTTGGCACAACTCAACAAAGTCAAAATCAGTAAAAAAAAAGTGTGACGAAGTCGCCACCTATTAAACAGATTTATAGCGGGGAAAACGCCATGAACTAAATCTTGATAATGGCCTAACAGGAAACCATAATGTACACTCGAAGAGAAAACACTGACCTTTACCTATAATGTGCAAAGCTCACTTAGACTTAAGTAAATTTTAAGCTTTTTCTCTTAAATCCGCAAATATTACGAAAACTAATCCTAAAAATTCATTGTACATCTTCGGTATAAACTTCCACGTAAAACTATTTACTCAATAACAAGAAAAAATGATAACTTGTCAACACAGTAATTATTTCTTCAATTTAAGAGAAATATTCGTCACAAGAATAAACAAAACACGATCGAATGTTTAAAAGCTCCGATAATTTAATCAAGCGTCTCTTAATATTCATCGACACAAACCAACAAAGCTTTACGTTTCAGAACGATAATGGCTTTAATTTCTATAACTTTAAAATTAGTCGAAATAAACTCAACGTGCTTTTAATTTAGTGAAGGTAAATAAATGCCCAAAAATTACACTACAAATAACATGATTATGATTAATAGAACAGCATACAAAAATGTATAGGTATAAAGGGTAAGACAGCGGGTGGTAAATAAAAGTAATTCATCAAAAACGAAACCTAACATCTAAAAAAACAATCATGCATCACATATTCAACAGCAGTCGCGAATGTCAAGAAGAAGTAATGTCAATTACTGGTTCTTGCGTAAGCAACACCAATCCATATACAGGGTGGCCCACCACACACGGCACGCTTTCTCTACGAAAAACGGTTGAATATTTTTACGTTTTGTACGTATGACCGTTTAAAGTACAATTTTGTCATTTATGAAATCTAGAGCACAAATAAAGGTGAGTTACTGTTAACGTTCCTATACCTAACATCAACAGGTTTTCAGATATTTTTAGATATTGGAATAGAAAATTTAAAGAAAATCCATTTTTTCACCATCGTTTCACAAATATTGTTAAGTGAGGTATAAAGCCAAAGAGTAAAACTGGCCAGCACGCTCCCCTGATTTAGCTCCCTGTGACTTTTTCCTCTGGGGTTATTTAAAAAACAAATTATACAACAGTGAAAACTCGTTTAACAGTCTGATCGACTTAAAAGAAGCAATCTTAGCAAACAGCCACGAAGTCTCTCAGTACATGCTCGCAAACGTTCGGCGAGAGTTCTATGATCGACTTGGATATTGTTTAGCTGCAAACGGAGATTTATTTGAACACTTGATCAAATAGTAGAAATGATGATTTTTTGTTATTTATTTTCCAATTTTCATAATTAATTTGTTTATTTAGAATATCATCCTCTTGTTTATAACAGACTTATTTTATTTGTGCTCCTTATTGTATTTATCCTGACACTTACATGGCTTATTAACGTTGCCGGTTACGAAAAAGCCCCTAAGTTTTTCCTAAATTTCTCGAAAACGGATGAACCAAATGTAAATGCAATTGTAACATAAGAAGCAGCCTTTTTTCCTTAAGAAGTTTTACATTTGACATTTTACTGTAAAATAATTAGGGGAGCCAATATTTACAATAGTTTATTTTAACACGGGAATTCCCTATGTCCAGAAATTCAAGAGACACAGTGTAGATCTATAAATTTACATAAATTCGAGAAAAGTTTCTAACGCAAAGTTTTAAAGCACGGTGCACAACGGGGACGCCGGTTAAATCTAGGTTAAGATTTTTTTCTTCTGATCGGTACTAGGGTAAATTGGAAATCCCCGACTTCACTTACTGAACTTGAGTTTCTCGATAAAACGGTACACAATAATTTGCTAGGGGTGTAACTATAATCCACGACCGCGCAAAAGCGATGATAACATAGCACCGGTACTGTACAATCTTAACAAAATTGGCGGTACACGTCTTCATCATTCAACCATCCATGCCGTTGGGTGTCGGATGCCCGACAACAATAATTCGTTAACGACATCTTAATTCTTTTAAACTTTTATCAAGATCTATACTTCAACTAAACTAAAAGGGAAGCAGCCATTTGCCCCCTTTTCTAAAAGTACTTAGATTTGATAAATGACAACTCACGATTTCACATGGAAACTCAACAATAAAAACAGAAAGCAAAACACTGTCAATTCAGGGAATGCACGAAACATGATAACACTACTAACTAATGTAATCTGAGTCAAATCAGTTCTCTACAATATTTACAAAAGCAGGTTAAGTCACTATTTCATATGATCGACTTTATGCAAACAACTTAATTGATATAAACTAAGAATCCCAAACGATAAATATGATAATATCAGTGTGAAAATGACTGATTAAATTTAGCAAACTAACCGGTCTACGTATTTATACATTCGTACAAAACAATTTAAATCTTTGCATAATTTTTTCATTAAACAATTCTTTTCCACTAGCAATCTTAAAATAATTCATCAACGTACTGAATTAATTCCTATATTACAAACAAAAAAAAAATATTACTCAATTTCTCTCACTATTTTTAAACAATGTGACAAAATGCTTATAGAACTAAAAAACCCTTCTTAATGTGTGTATGCAACAACGGTACTATTCTTTTTTTCTTTAATTGCGTTATGCTTATTGCTTTCAACTTGCCATATAGCTTTATTAAAGGTGTTTCCATTGATAACACAGAAAAGCTTAACGTAACTACGTTAAAAATATAGACCTAAACACAAGGTCAGTAAGCTAGTTTTGTAGTGTGGATTTATTTTCTAGCTTTACTTATAATGCAACTTACTGGAATGATAGTAAACTTTACCATACATAAGAAAAAAATGCTTACGGGCTCTGTTCCTTGTATAGAATTTTCCAATGAAAATGCTTTCAGTATCAAAAACGAAAACAATTAATTCCAAAAAAATAAAGTTTGAGAATCATGATTTAAAAAAACGATACGATCCTATGAAAAAAAAGCGGCTACAAGAAAAGAAAAATGAAAAAAAATTCTGATACCGAAAAAAGTTTGAAACTTCTGCCAATAGTAATACATCAAATTTCCTATGTTTAATAAAGTTTACGATTATATCAGTAAATTCCAAAGCCTTCTGGCTTCATACTAGGTAGGGAATGCGTAGATCTAATGATTTAAAAGTGTTTAAATGTGGAGAAGAAGCTGTACTGTGCGTAACTGAGTGAACAAGACCAAGGTCTGAGTCACTTTGTGTGTGATGACTAAATGTCTAGTAAAGTCCCGTAAAGGGAGTAAAAGCAGTGTTTGACGATAGGCGAACATATGTCAGGATGAGAACGGACTTCGATACTTTAAAATCGGTCAAGGAGTTAGACAAGGTTGCGTTATATCACCACGATCATTTAATTTTTTAATGAATAGGCAAGCACGTACCAATGCAAATGGTTTAAAAGCTAGTGACGTGAATTTATGAGTTTCAGTGTATGCTGATGGCACAGTTTTACTAAACATAAATGCGATTGAACTCCAAACAATGCTGAGGAAGCTTGACGAACTCTGTGAGAGTGTGGATCTAAAGGTAAACGTGGGTAAAACAAATATGGTAGTATTTAGTCGTGAATATGAAAAAGAGAGTAACGTGTTTACTCAACATGATGTGATTGTAGAACAAACTGATGAGTTTGAGTATTTCGATAGAATGTTCACTACAGGAAGTAAAGTAATTGGCAGTATATGAACCATAATGAAAAATAAGGGTATAATCATGCTTCAAAATAAGTGATATACCATAGCGTATTTGTCCCGTTATTGCTGTATGGAAGTGGCACTGGGTACGTCAGTAAAACACCCATGTAAGGTAACAGATTGCGTATCAAATTTTTGCGTTCCTGACGATGATGTTTCCCTTTATACAGGGTGTTCCCTAAGCACGGTACATAACTGCAGGAGCGCATTCTACCACTAAAATAAAGGCAACTTTGCTCATAAACTATGTCTAAAAAATGCTGTGTTTTGGAAGTACAGGGTGTGAAAGTTTCATTGAAAAATTACAATTTTTTTAATATTTCCATAACCACTTGAGACATTTCAATAAAATTTTGCAGTGTTTGAGAGTTAGCAACGGTGCGTATTTTACGCTAAAACCGGCGGATTTACTATAATCAGTGGCGTTCAGGGAGGATAATCTTTGCACAATTTGAAAGAAAAAAATGCGGTACACCACTGTTCCTAATCTTTCTAAATTTTTTTTGGATTGTCTGTTCCATTGGGACGAAAAAATGACTCTCGTCTTTTTTTCCTAACACTAGTCGTTTTCGAGTAAAAAAATAAAAAACATTGTAGTGCTCCGTGATATAATAACCAGTGTTTATGAATGAGTCTCGTGGCAAACTCATAATAAACCTATAAAGAAACTAAAGTTTTTTGATTGCTTTTAATTATTTTTAAACTGTCTTAACAATGTACAACAAAAAAGTTATTTAAAATTTTTTGTCTAATACTACGGCTTCAGCCTTAAAAAAAGGAATATTTGTATGAAGGTATGAATATGTATTTTATTATCCAGTTACCTGTTTGGTAGTGAAATTGTTGACATTTTACTTGTCACCGTATTGATCTTTGTGTAAAGCATTCAAAACATAAAATGAATAACTTTACTCACGTTGAATTGTCTCAGATGAATTTCATTTATGGCCTAGCAAATGGAAATTCAGGAGAAGCTCGGCGAATTTATCATGAACGTTATCCGAATAGAGTAACGCCATTTGCTAAAACATTTAGAAAGCTACACGCCAGATTGAGTGAAACCGGCAGTTTGAAGCATAAGTCGGAAGTTCCTGGTAGACCTCGAACAGTAACAACGCCTGTGCTAGAAGATACTATACTACAAGAAATAGAAGAAAATCCTTCTACTAGTACCAGAAAGATAGCACAACAGCTTCAAGTAAGTCCAAAGACTGTTTGGAAAATTTTGAAAATTTCTCTACTATTTCCGTACCATATACAATGAGTACAAGCTCTGTTTCCACGCGATTTTTAACCAAGGCTAAATTTTAGTAGGTGGATTCTCCATACAATGGCTCATAACAACATTTTTTTTGACTAAAGTTTTATTTACTGATGAGGCAACTTTTTCGCGAGAAGCTATTATTAACTTTCATAATGAACATATTTGGGTGGACTAAAATCCCCATGCCTTCAGTAAACATTTTCACTAAATGTATGGATAGGCATTATTGGTGATCATCTTATTGGACTACACTTTTTACCCACCCGACTAAATCGTAATTCGTATAGTCAGTTTTTAGCCGACGAACTAAACGTTCTATTAGGAGAGGTGCCTCTGCAGGTGAGAGCTAATTTATGGTTTATGCACGACGGTGCTCCTGCTCATTTGAGCCTTGTTGCACGTCAATACCTAGATAACACTTTTCCTAATCGCTGGATTGGTTGCGGAGGTCCTCCCGCTTGGACACCTCGCAGTGCCGATCTCAATCCTTTGTACTTTTATTTATGGGGACACCTCAAGTCACTCGTGTATAAAACACCTGTATTAGATGAAAATGATTTAAGAAATCGAATAATTTAATGTTGTAATGGCATAAGAAGTCTTTGATGAGACGATTGCAATCGTGCGTTTTATCAGAAGGTTGCCATTTTCAACATTTACTTTAATTCTGTGTCAGTGGTGATTATTTTTATGATTGCTATTTGTAATTAAATAATAAAAAAAATAAAAATGGCGTTGTATTCATTCTAGAACATTTAATTACGATACATTACAATTTAAGATAAATTTTTTGTTGTACATTGTTAAGACAGTTTACAAATAATTGAAAGCAATGAAAAGACTTCTGTATAGGTTTATTATGAGTTTGCCACGAGACTCATTCATGAACACTGGTTATTACATCACGGAGCATTACAATGTATTTTTTATTTTTTTACTCGAAAACGACTAATCTTAGGAAAAAGACTAGAGCCATTTTTTCGTCCAAATGGAACAGACAATCTAAAAAGAATTGAGAAAGATTAGAAACAGTGGGGTACCGCATTTTTTCTTTCAAATTGTGCAACGATTATCCTGCCTGCACGCCACTAATTATAGTAAATCCGCTTTGCTAACACTCAAACACTGAAAAATTTTATTGAAATGTCTCAAGTGGTTATGGGAATATTAAAAAAATTGTAATTTTTTAATGAAACTTTCACACCCTGTACTTCCGTAACGAAGCATTTTTGAGACATAGTTTATAAGCAAAGTTGCCTTTATTTTAGTGGCAGAATACGCTCCTGAAGTTATGTACCGTACTTAGAAAACACCCTGTATAGTATAATTTAATAATTTGTAAATAGAGTAACACCAAGTATTATGGCATACTAACTTTAACGTGTTATAAGCACATCAAATCTTTCAGGTAATTAAATTGATCTTTAAAGCTTACTTAGTTTTGTATGAACATTTTATAAGAATAACTTCAATTACCTTTAGGGTGGAAGTGTATACTTTTTACCATAAGGTTGTTGGTTTAATAAATATTATCAAAAAGTGATTTAAGGGCTCTTAATTTTTTAGCCGTTACTCCTTACTTTATAGAAAGCTTTTATCAAAAATATTTTCTAAAATTTCGTTGCCTTTAATAAAAGTTTCTTAGATTATTCCAATAACGTTAATGGTTGTCAAAATTTTAACAACAAATACTTTACCGCTATTTATTAACTGCCTTCGTTTGTAAAAACATTTTAACTATAATTCGATATTTCAAACATAACTCTAAATATAAACATCCTTAAAATTGGTTACGTATTCGTTAAAGTATCTCGCACACACGCATACGCACGCGCGCACGCGCACACCCGCCTCCCCATTGTCCAACACACCCAAACAACCAAACACCCACATACCCACACACAAACACACTCAAACACCCATACACGGACACACACAAACACGGACGCACGGAAACACGCACGCGCGCACACACACACGCACCACACACGCACCACACACACACGCACACACACACACCCACACACACACACACACACACACACACACACACACACACACACACACACACACACACACACACACACACACACACACACACACACACACACACACACACACACACACACACACACACACACACACACACACACACACTCACACACTCACACACACACACACACACACACACACACACACACACACACAACACACACACACACACACACACACACACACACACACACACACACACACACACACACACACACACACACACACACACACACACCACACACACACACACACACACACAACACACACACACACACACACACACCACACACACACACACACACACACACACACACACACACACACACACACACACACACACACACACACACACACACACACACACACACACACACACACACACACACACACACACACACACACACACACACACACACACACACACACACACACACACACACACACACACACACACACACACACACACACACACACACACACACACACACACACACACACACACACACACACACACACACACACACACACACACACACACACACACACACACACACACACACACACACACACACACACACACACACACACACACACACACACACACACACACACACACACACACACACACACACACACACACACACACACACACACACACACAATCAATGCAGTGCTGTATAGTGAATCGATAATTCGCTCTAATAAAACAAGTGAGTATTCAATAGACTCGCAGTTCTAAACCTAAATAAATTGAGAGCAAAGGCTTGAGACCTAACTGATTAAGTGATACTTAAAGGTACTCACCAAATTGAAAATCTAAACTGAATAAATCTATAACCTTTCGTCTATAACCTTTATTGCCCAACAGCAAAAGCCAATTACAGAGCAATCTACATCATACAACATACATACAAAAATTAATATTGATATGTAATCAATCAATGTGAGTAGAATTATATGTAATACCAATGAATAATTTATGATAACAATAATATATAATAACAATAAAAATAATGGCCATAAACAGAGTTAAATGACTATAAACACCACATAGAATAAGATAAGCTAAAAACAATAATTAACTAAAAATAGAAAGCCATCATCAAGTGTTATGTCGGTATCCTAACAATTATAGCCAATTTGCTAAATAGAAATAAGATACCTAGTTAAAATTGAAAAAAGCGTAACCAACACTTGATGCTTGAGAAATGCAGAATTAAGCTAATTTTGTATCTTAAGGAATGTGCACAGTATGCAATAAATTTGACATGCACAACAAACATTGTTTACAGTAATAGATGCAGTTAATAATAATCGCCCTGTATAGTGCAGGTGAATCAAAGCTAAAGTCGACCTTAACGTGGATATCATATAGTTGCAATTATCTATGAATAATGGTTTAAGTATATTATCAACCCTGTACATAATTATACATATAATCGCAAAGATAATATCCCAATTTAAATTTAAACACACTTAGCATAAGCAAGTACTGACATTGTCCAATTTACATACTAAATTTAATTGCAATTATCACTATTCTTTAATTGAATCAGTTTACTAAAATAGTCACCACTAAAATACAAAAGGCACATCTGTCTCAATTAAAAAAATATATTAGACAAGTGCCATAACTTATTAAATTACATGATTACTAATATCTAAGACTAACTTAGAAAAAGGGTCGAGATTTACATTGAATTAATTTTCTATTAAACATGAATTAATAGTATGTACTTATTATATTTAGAATTTACATCAGTTCTACATACATAAAGACAAAATTTACATCGATTGGGGCTTGAATCTCGATAGCGCAGTTGGTTAGCGCGATACTCTAGCAAAGTACAGGTCGTAGGTTCAAATCCTACTGAAGGTAAACTTTTTATTTGTGTATTTAGTAAAATTAATAATATTTTTTAATAGTATGTACATTTCACCAGAACTAAACTACTGCAATAAAGAAGGCAATTAGTTTGCAACTCAAAGTTTACATGCTTATTTATATGTAATCAATGCAATGGTAAACCAGATAAAAATCTTACTTGTTATCTATAAATTTCCTAAATTCAAATTCCATGAAATTCAATCTACAGTATCTTATATTGTTAATCAAGAGATTCACATTACAAATATGTCTTCCTCTGAGTTTGTATAGCTTAAATGCTGATTCCATGCCGTCGTCCATTTATCCACAGACCTCTGAAAACTTCGATTCGCCCGATTTGCTATTTTTCTAATACAATCTTCACGCTTAACTTTCTATACAAAGAAGTATGTGTCTTCTTTTTCGGAGAATAAGAAACTCAACGTGACTTGATTCAAGCATCCTGTAAAACTACTATTACATCTATACGTCTCCTAATCTCAGTAACTTTTCAGACTACTTTGATTACCTTAGTTTGTCAGTTGACTACCTTCTGTCTCACTTTTCATCTTGAGATATCTTGATTCTGGGAGATTTCAATATCTATAACTCTATTTGTCTTCAATTTTCGGGGCATAGTGCAAAACCATTTACTATTTCATGTGATCTCATACAAATGATTTCCGAACTCACTGGAATCACTGATAGCTCTAACGATGCTCCATATCTTGCTTATAAAACTTCAGTTCTTTCCACATCAGGTCTATCTCACCATTATCTAACAGAAATAGCTTCTGTTATTTCAAATTTTGCTGTTGTTTACGACACAGCTAGAACCTTATTGTGTTTTAAGTTAGCTAAGCGGAATGATTTATGGGACTTCTTTGCAAACTTCCTTCCTTACTGTTTTAACTCGTTCTCGTCTTCAAAGGTTGCTATTGCAGTATCTGAAGCCTTCCTTTTGATCAAAGAGTTATACATTTCCAAAAAAAAAATGGTACAGGTTATTCTCTTTCCGAACCCTGGTTAAATAGGGCATATGCAATATCTATGAAAAATAAATCTTATACCAAGTGTAAATCCAATAAAATGGTTGAAAGTCACACACTGCATTAATCATAGGAATACCTACAAAAGTGTTATCACTAACGCGAAAAAGTTGTTTGAACAACTAAAATGCAATGATCTAGTTAAATGTCCTTTCGACAGTCGTAAACTTTGGTCTTTAACTAAAGCCATCTGTCAAAAATCTTGATACATCTTCATTTCATCCGATAACATCCCTTGACGGTTATCTCTATGTCTTCTAGAAAAATGTTAATTGTCAAAATGGAAGTTAGCAAACGTTCAACCTATGCCCAAAAAGGGCGACAAGACGCATCCCCTTAACTGCCGACCAATTTTGATCACTTCCACTTTGTCTAAAGTGACAAAAAATTCAGCAATCAGCAGCTACTTTATTTCTTGAATCTACCCAATTCCTTAGTAATCGCCAATATGGTTTTAGTCAGGATTGTTCAACTGGTCACCTTTCATATTTGACCCAAGTTTGGGACAATAGATTAGAATGACCTGGTAGCATAAGATAGTGGCTTTAAATATTTCAAAAGCATTTGACCACGCTTGGCATAGTGTTTTGTTGCCAAACTCAACTCATTTGGGATAACTAATACGCTCGTGAATTGAGTTTCTCGCATTCTTGATAAAATTACGTAGTTGACGACTTATTTAAAAAAAAAGTTAGCTTTAGCGCGGGCGTGCCACAGGGATCAGTAAGACCTCCTACACTTTTTTCTGCTGTACAAAAATGATCTTACTTCTTCTACGATTAACCAGATCTATTGCTTTGCAGATGACAGTACTCTTTATATTAAAACCGAAATGGCCATTTCAATCCACAAAGACGTTTAACGTATCGTTGATTGAGGAACTTATAATCTAGTTAAATGTAATGCTTACAAAACTCAGGTTACCTTATGTCCGCCAAAAAAAGGTCGATCATTTCCTGTTGCAAGCATTAACGGCTCAGATCTTATTTTTTCACACTCTATTAGTATGTTGGGAATGATTGTATCTCCAAATCAATCAGGGCTTGACCATCTTCGGTCAGCAAATAAACTAACTACTGGTAAAATAGGATTTTTGTACAGATATAAGCGGTACTATACGTCCCGACAACTCTGTCCAGAATATAATTCTCGCCTCAAGATTGGTGCTGCCTAATCCGACTAGTTTCTATTTGGCATATTTCAACATTTTTTCTTTGGTTATTTCCATACGATGGTTATGCAGGTAGTAAGAGTTGATAAAATATGTTAAGTAGGTTTTGTGAAGTTTGGGTTTGTGGAGTTTAATACACTCTTTAACCTCATAGACCCCTATCATGATAATGACGTCGTGCACCCTTCGTGTATTATTATTTTTAGTTTAGTAGTGACTACTTGTTATACATTTCACTTTAGTTACCCTCATGGAGTGGTAATCTCACATGAAATAAAGGTTTTATGGTGTAATGGAAATTTTCTTTTAAATGTCACCCTTTTTACAAGCTGAAATACCTGAAACACTATAAATTCTTTTTTCATTATAATATTCATTGTAAATAATTATTTTTTATACAGATTAACTTTCGTGAAATACTATTCAGTACTAGTGAATCGACGAATCGCTTATAGATACAATCAGTGCTAACCCGTTCACATTAATACGCCCGAAACAATAACCGCACCTCAATGAAGCAGACAAAATATAATCTACCATACGCAATACTAGAGATTTACACATACATAGTGATCAAAAAATTCTATAACCCCGTAGACCCCTATTACGATCATCAACTCGTCGTAGAAGTTAAACTAATATTCCGTCATCGTAATAATAGGCTACCTCCTGACGCGAACATAATTTTGAATATCTTCGAAGTTCAGAATTTGCACCATTTGTATGTCACCGACATTAAAAATTTTTTCATTAAATAGGTTACTTACTGAATTTTACAGAATTTCTCATTAAAACTGAAACTAATGGAAAAATTAATAATATTATATTTTTCCTCATATATTTTAGCTCCTATTAGCGGTACTTTCAATACCACATCCGTTATCATACTGCATAAATTTTTATAACTTAGCAATAATATTCGTCATATCGCTCTCAATTTTTTAAACATTTTAAACTTTAAAGTAACATTCGCTGTATTACGCACAAACATCTTCACAAATCAAAAACTTCAAATTTTTCAAAATTTACTAATGAAATGATACCATAAAATTGAGTAACTTGGAATTGTAATCTACCACAAAATACACCTAATCTTTTAAACCTGATTTAGTTTTGAAAAAAAATATTTTAGAGTAGTCTTTAAATGTCAATATACCTTATTTTACACATAATATAAAATGAAAATTTTGCGTGAAAATACCAAATCGTTATAAAATGTTAATGCAAGTTCCGGCAATTGCACGGATCTTAACATTATGCTACTAGAGGAGTTTAACAAAACGACTTTTAATTAGAATCGATACCTTCCCTTCAAATACGAACTGCCATCAATATTATGAGGCAATAAACTAGAAAAGCAAGCAAAGAACAACATAATTAGATTTGTAATCTCATAATTCGATCCTAAACGGAAATATTTTATTGCTATAGATACTAAGGAACAAGGTCTATAAAATTATAGCTATCCACTGTTGGAGCAACAAAATTATCACACGTAATTTAACATAAACATGTAACTAGAAATAGGTGTGAGTGAGCTGTACAAAATAAATAATGAATGAAAAGTTTAGATAAAGTTGTTTAGTGGTAACTAAACTAATTAAACATTCCATGAATTGCGTAATTTATTCTAGGTAACTTAAATGGCAAACAAATTATCCTCTTCATTTTGCAAGAAGATAATTAATTTAATTAATCATTGTGTCAGGGTCAGCAAAATTAAGCTATCTGGCTCTTTATTTTCAACATTTACTAATATGTCAAGCTATCATTTGTGACATTTTGTTAATATTCATTTTGAAATCTCATTAGTCACTGTTAAAAAGTACCTACAAATTTAATATTTCATTTAAAATATCTAATAGTATAGTGCTTTCGGTTTTGCAACGTATGATTAACACCAAATTACGATATAAACACATATGAAAAAAAAATGTTTAACAATATAAAAATGTTAATAGTTGATGCATGATTTTGTTTAATCACCTGAAGCGTGCTGTATCGTTGATACATTCAAGCAAAAAAAAATAATGAGTAAAGCAAACTTTTCAAACACTCCAGGTTTAATTAGCGCCATAGTTAAGAAGGGGTTTAGATCTTATGTTTTCTTCAGTAAGATAACAATAATCTCACCCTTTTTATAGTGTGAATTAGTTAAATAGAGAGTAACTATTTTAAATAATTCCGTAATCATTCAATTCACTTCTTGGACAAGTAATTTACACCATCCCCCTTAAAGTGTTTGTTCGGTGTTTTACTTACAGTCAACTGATCTTACGGGAGTCAGTTTTAGTTCAAATAAAATTATCATAAATAATAGAGTTGATCCCACGTCGGCGGTTAAAATTAGTCCGTATTTGTGGAACGTATCTCAAGAGTTTAACCTTAATCTTATACATACAATTAGATTTGCCTGGCATAACGTAATATTGTTTTAAATATATTTTACTAAGCAATCTGCTCAGTGTAGAATCTGAAACTAATATACTAATTTGATACTTAGGTACACTGCAAAACCTCCGAAAAGAAAGAAGTAAAGTTAAATAATATTATTTTTATAATTATAATTTATAATATTATTAACGAGAATACTATTCTTTATCGAATCGTCAGTCGTATGGAAAGGAAAGAGTGATGTGATTGGTATTTTTTTTAAACGATTTTTGGACTAGTTAACCTAAATTTTACTAAAAAGCAGAAGTGGCTATAGTTTCAGAATCTGGTAAACAGTAATGTACATAAAACACCAAACTTATAATAAAATCGTACATTGTTGTATTACCACGGTTAACACTTGCTAGATGGCTAGAGTTAAGTATAAAATTTCCTTTTAGAACAAGGATCGAAAATGAATAGCCGTTACTGAACCTAACCAGAATAAAGACAAACTGTTATTATTATTGTTATTATTAATAATATCTTCCTGTTTTCTTTGATATTGTAAACTGACGTGCGTAATTCTGCTTATAATACTACACTATACTTTTATTATTTGCATTATTCTTTTTCTAAAATTTGTAATTATACCCGTAAATCTTTGCCCTATGTAAAATCAAACGTATTATCTCTATTGTTCGTTTAATATTCGAAATACAAGGTGCGCCATGGAAACGGGCGATTTTGAATGTCATTTTAACAGTAAACTTCAAATAATTAGAGGCTGTTGTTACTTTTAGGTTATTGTCAGTTTAACAGCATTTTGTTAAAATGCAACAATGGTCAGCTGAACACCGTTCATTTGCCGTAAGAGCATTCCACAAAAGTAATAGTTACGTAGTAGTTCAGCGAATATTTCGCAACCATTTTAACATTGATCGTAATAATGCTGTGACCTCTGCGCATGCTATCAAAATTTGGGTTAAAAATTTTGAGGAAACAGCTTCATCGCTCAAACGGAAGCCCCACCGTAGATTGAATCCAGTGAGAACACCGCAAACCATTCAGAGAGTCAGGGAAGCTATGGTAAGAAGTCCACAACGTTCTGCACGGCGTCACTCAATTTCGCTGGGGATTTCAGCGACAACCTTAAGAAGAATTTTACACAAGGACTTGCATTTTAAACCATATAAAATTCAGATTGTGCAATAATTAGAACCAAATGACTTCATAAGTCGTTCAAACGTGATTTGTTAAACCATATTAACAATCATGCAAATTTTATTGACAATGTGATTATGAATGATGAAACTCATTTTCATCTCTCAGGATTCGTAAACAAGCAGAATTTTCGATACTGGGCACATGAAAACCCTAGAGTTCTACATCAAAAACCACTACATAGTGCAAGAGTGACAGTGTGGTGTGCAATTTCCTCCTTTGGAGTAATTGGTCCATTTTTCTTCGAAGATGACAATGAAAATGTAGTGACAGTTACATCAGGCCGTTATGTTGGAATGATCGAGATATTTCTAAGACCTAGGCTAGCGTTACTTCCACAGATAAATGTCGACACATGGTTTCAGCAAGACGGGGCAACTGCACACACTGCCAGAATATCTATAGAAGCCCTAAACTGACTGATTCCCGATCACATAATTTCTAAGAATGGAAACATTCCTTGGCCAGTGAGATCTCCGGATTTGTCGGCGTATGATTTTTTCCTGTGGGGCTACTTAAAGACTAAAGTTTTCGCACATCGCCCACACAACATTGATGAACTGAAATTAAGAATTCGAGAAGAAATCAACCGGGTACCTGTTGAAAATGTTACGCAATGTTATGCATAGCTTGCCTCTACGTTTGGAAGAATGTTTGCATAGAAATGGTGTACATCTCGTAAACGTTATTTTTAAGAAATAAAATGCTATTTTATGTAGTTTAACGTGAAATAGTTTTTAATTTTCTTAATAAAATGATTTAGTTATTTTTTATGTCTTACAGATCGCCCGTTTCCGTGGCGCACCTTTTATAACTACTCTTTCCAACTGAAGCAAACGCGTAACTCATTTTTATTCAATTTTGTTTACTTATTCTTTACATTTATATTAATTATTTATTTTAATGCTTAATTATTTCGATCTTTAGGAATTTGTATAAATGTACAATAAACGCCTTCTAGCGGTACAGGTAAGATTCCATTTTGGTTCTTCCACTAAAGCGAAAAACGTTAAAACACGTTTTTCGAGAACGTTCCTTAAAAGCTTCCTACGTTTTAATTAATTAAACGCAACCTAATCATTTTGAATTTGTTTTTATAAAGATACTGTAATTTAAAATAACTGATATTTCCTCGAGGTAAATAAACCTCGCATATAGTTAGACATTGACTTGTTTTCTCAACGTGGTGAGTACAGTACTATGCTTTTCTTTAGTTAGATATCGATAATTTTAAGATTCTATTCGGTCTCTTCTACGAATACCTGTGAACCTCTCTTGGACTCACACAATCCCTTTCCTCGGAGTGTGACTACGATTGCACACACTTTTGTGGTTACTAACATCAGCATTTGTATATTTCACTGCTGTGGACCTGAGCTTTGTTACACACTTTAGGTACTTGTAACCACATATGCCCCTACAAATCCGATAAGCTAGGCTAGTATAGAAATGCGCGAATAGCCTAGGCGTAATACACCTGCGTAGTCGGTAACTGACAAAATGCGGAATAAGCTACTGCGTAACCACCACTAAATGTATAGCAGAGTCAGAACATAGTGCTAATACCCAAAACGTTCTGTATTATAAGTGTTTTGTAACTGTGGTCTCATATTAGCTAAGCTGATCGGCATATTTCCACCATTTTTGCTTTTATAGCGCGACGTTTCGGAAGCGGGCTCTGCTTGCGTCATCAGGCTTAGTCCTGAGAAGGACTGATTTCGCATTTATATATTATCATTCTTTCCTAAGCATTTGACTACCCTCAGATTCGGACTTTGGTACCTTTCACTTAAGAGTCTGAGACCTTTACCGCTGAGTCACTGATAAATCCAATATTGTACATTTATCGAGTGTCCGTTTTCAAACCTGGGATTTAACATCGATTTTAACATTTTTGTGATTTTCTGCTCGCCAATTCGGCCTACAGAAAATATTTTTCTATCAATGGAATGAAAAAAATATTACGCATCGAAAGACTTCAAAAATTAAATTATTTTCATTGATGTTTATTAAAAAGTTCTAATTTTATTACACACACTATGAAGGAATTGCTAATAAATATTATAACAGGGGTGGGCTAAGATCAAAATATAACATGTATTCAAATAACCCTCCATTCTGCCATAAACAATATCCAAGCCTGTTATAAAACGAATTTAGAACATTAAACAACTGCCTTTCGTTTATTAACCCATACTCTGCAACGATTGCTTCCCTCAAAGAAATAATATTTGGGTGGCTTTTTTATAAATCTTACTTTTAAGGTGGCCCCACAGAAAAAAGTCGCAAGGTGCTAAATCAGGAGATCTGGCTGGCCAGTTTATGGTACCCCCTGTGCCAATCCAACTATATGGAAATGTATCATTTCTATATCGTAATGCGCGGGGCAGCCGTCGTGTTGAAACCAGATCTCATGATTTTCTCTTGTAACTTCCTCCAAAGCAGGATCTACCTTATTCACTAAAAGTTCTAAATAAGTTTCAGCATTTAAAATTCCGTTAATGTCAAATGGGCCGACAATTTCATTATTAAAAATTCCAGCCCAAATATTAATTTTTTGATGGTATTCTTATAGATAAATTGGGTTTTCTTGAGCCCAGTATCGAGTGTTTTGCACGTTAGGTTCATTGTTTAACGCAAAAGTGCATTCGTCCGTAAAACTAATTGACGATATAAAGCAACGATCCTGATTCGCACGCTCTTGCATTTCTTCGCAAAATATAACTTTCCTCATCTGCTTGAAATATCTCCTGATGACATTGGGGTTTGTATGTATGATATCGGTGCCTTTGTAGTATCTGATATACCACCGACTTTGACGCATTTAATTCACGGCTAATTTCCCGTATGCTGTATGTTGGGTGGATATTTATCATACCCAAAACACGTTCTTCCAATTCAGTGCCATCCGCCCTTACATTCCTTCGATTACCTATATTACTATCGTATTGTTTAAACTTTTACAAACAAATTTTCGCGCACAGTTCTGTATTGTGGGTTTAGCCCGTATTAGGCTGTTATTAAATTTAACAGAAAACAAATCTCCTAATTTCCGCAAACTGACGCCAGTGTAATATGTTTTAACCATAAATACTCTCTCTTCACTTGAGTAATTATTCATTTGGTAATAGAAAACTTAATTAAAAATTAATTCGACGATAATTGTTAATTATTTTAAAAATCATGGCAACTCATATTTAAAAACATAAATCATGGCAACTCATATTTAAAAACATAAAAATTTTAAATTAGAATTTTTCAATAAAAATCGATCAAAATAATTTAATGCTTGATATCGTTCGGTACGCAATAATTTTCTCATTCCATTGATACGAAAATATTTTTTGTAGGCCGAATTGGCGAGCAGGAATTCACAAAAATGTTAAATCCCTATGCCAGGCTTGAAAACGGCCAACCGGTATAATATATATATATATATATATATATATATATATATATATATATATATATATATATATATAATAACTTTGCGCAGGTGTATTTCCCCAAACCTCTTCGCGCATTGTTGAAATCCATATGAGTTTCATTTCTACACTAGCTCGGGTTATCGAATTTTCTGCTATTGCGATGTACGTGGCTTCTTTAAATTCCGGCGGTTTGTATTCTCGTCCTTAGCCACTATCTAGATGTTATCTCATCGTTTCAAATCGTTTCAAAGTATTACTGATATGCCTTAAAACACAGATATCTAATTAATTCGTCACCATTAAAAAGGAGGGTTGTGTTAGAAGAATTCAAACATTTAAATCTTGTTATGCATGTAAATGAAATCGTATCAAATATAATTTGTTAATTGTTAAATTAAACTTTATAGGGAATAATAAATAAAAATGTTAATTCCTAGAAATCTCGAATTATTGACTAGTACATTATTTAGCGGTTGTAAAGGAAATAGATAAGATGGCAATGTGTAGATCATATATATTTAGTTGCCATGGTAACAAGGCAAAATAAAGGCAACTTATTGGTTTTAAAGTAGAAGTGTGCAAATTTTAGTCAAATTATTCAAAACTAGCCGTACCCGTCGCGCGTTGCTGAGATCTCAGAATTGGGGGGTGATATTTAAATTTTGTGATACACGTGTATCATAATTTTAATTGAAGTGTATGTGTACCAATTTTCAAGTCAATCGACCCATAGAATAAAAAGCTTCACAAAAAATTCAACCACCCATTTCACCCTCTTAGGGGTGGAATTTGGAAAAACTATTTCTTAGTGGATACCTACACTTCACAAAGAACACACCCTCCAAATTTCATATCTCTAGGACCAGCGGGTTAGACTATGCGTTGATGTATCAGTCAGTCAATGAGTCAGTCAGGACTTTATATTTTATATATACAGATGAGTCCAATATATCTATTCTAATTGATGAAACTACTTCTATTAGTAAAAATACAGCGCTGGTTCTATGCATTAAAACAAAGTTACCAGATTCCGAACCAGTAACATTCTTTTTGGACTTAATTGAGTTAGAAAATACCACTTCTTCAAACATATTTAACATATAAATGCCGTGCTTGGAAGAACATTCTTTGACTAGAAATTTCATTTGTTTTGCTTCTGTGGTGCGTCGAACATGACTGGAAAAAAATTGCAAATAAAACAAAAACGCTATGAAGTGGCCGAATTATTAAGAAGCCATGAACATGAAGTTTTAAGGTTACAGCCATATCATTGCGAATTTAATGCAATTGAATTGCCATGGGTTCACTGTAAAACGATTACAACAAGCACATTGGAAGAGATGTGGATAAAGTAATGGATACGTGGAATGAAGCTTTAGAAAATTATTCTCGGGAAATATGGAGAAACTGTGTTCGCCACACTGTAGAGGTATAGAAAATTGGTGCAAACGAGAAAGGGTTTTAGATGTTACCGTTGATTAACATATCATCCAGGTAAATGACTCATGTGATTCTGGTGAAAGTGATGATGACTAACTTTTTTATCGATTTATTTTTTTCTTTGGTTGCCACACTGAATGCTAAATAGCTTATCCTATACATACGCAAATAAATAATGTAGGAAATAAATATTAATAAAGTATTAGTGTTTGAAAATGTAAACTTTCACCATTATCACACATAATAAGATACTCTTTTTTGGTTTTTTTTAATGGGGTATTTTAAATTATACAATCTAAATTATTATATTTATCATTAAATTTAGAATTTACATCAGTTCTACATACATAAAGATAAAATTTGGGGCTCGTACTTCATTAGCGCAGTTGGTTGGCGCGGTACTCTAGCAAAGTACAGATCGTTGGTTCAAATCCTACTCGAGGTAAACTTTATATTTATGTATTTAATAAAATTAATAATAATTTTTAATACAATCTGAATGTTTCGATAACACTTACAGTTATCTTCGTCAGTAGTAAAAATTGTTAAAGATGTTGACAGCAATTTTGACAAAATTGTTTTCAAGGTAAGTATTTTATTAAAGTATTAGCGTTATTCGGATTATTTCAGGTTACAGATCTTCGAAGTAATTTTTAAGTGAATTTATAAAAATAGTATATAACGAAATCTAGAAAAATATGTAATAATAATGTATATATAATAAATTACTCAAAATATAATGTTATTTTATGGAAAATTTATATACAATCGTGTTACTTCGTTTGTAACCGGTCCTCAGAGATCAACGAAATGTGTACCTATATCTGCAACGGTATTAAAGACATACTAAAAAAATGTGGGGCTCTATATTTTGTAAATATTTATAAATTTAGAACACCGGACTAAAACATAAAACGGCACTAGTCCGGAAAACCTCCAAATATGAACGAAAATATAATAAAAGAAACATTTCTTTAAACGTAACTATATTTCATATGACAGGTGACAGATTTGTTAAATTTAAGCGAAAGTGAGAAATTACAAGAAAGGTACAAAATTATAAGAAAGAGATAATACAAAGTCTTATTTTAAAAGACACTCGGAATGAAATCTATTATCTTTGCCACCAAAGAATTGATCTATGTCATGGATACATTCACCTAGCTAAATAAAATGTTTATTTTTCCATCACACATTTATTTAAGTATACATCAAAAAAGGATGGTTAAAATTTCAAGTGCATTTTAAGCAACCTATGTATGTTATCGACTGTTTAAACACAATGAAAAGACATGACCTATAAATGTTTGTTGTAATTTTTGTCTTAATATGATTATGAAAATGAAAATTGAGGAGACGGTAAACAAAGGAACATAGTAAGACATACAGTCAGCGCGTCCAAAGAATGCCTGAACGTAGGATGCGCATTCGTCCAACTTCAAGTCTCTTAAGCGCGGCATGTCAGTGGCGTCGCCACCAAAAGCGCGTTCCGTTTATTATCATGTATTACACTAATTAATTATTTATTTTTGTTATTAATTTACATACGTACTTGTTAATTTAACTTTAGTACAATTATTGCAACAAAACGACAGTGAACCATTTTCTATCCTATGTGAATTTTAAAGCTCATAATACTCAAATTTATTAGACAAATATGTATAAACAACAAATACTTTCACAATACATAGTAAAATAAATAAGTAGTTTTTCGGCGCATGTAATGCTAATGGCATTTGCTAAAATTCTCATTAAAGATACACTTTGCACATTCCTAAAATTCCTTTACATACAGCGTGTTCCATTCCAGCGAAACATTCATTATCTACAGTAAGCTCTCAAACAAACAAAAAAAAATATACATACGGAATCTAACTAAGCGAATAAAATTACACACAAAATTACCCAATGCGTATACAGGGTGTTCAAAATACCCTGACAGCACTAACAAGTATCTATTTTAGATAATAAAAACAAATCTACTGTTACCGAAAACAAAACTACAATAACCTAACAAAAGTAGATTAGATAAACAAAACTACTGTAACCTAAGCGAAAAAAAAGTGCACGAGTTGGGAATCGAACCCGCACCAACAGCGTGGAAGACGGGTCCTACCACTATACCACCAGCGCTCAGGCAGTTTTAAATTGAAAGTGATATTTATGTAGATAAGGCATGCGCAATTCGTTATCGGCAGCATATTACTATGTCTTCCTATGTTCCTTTGTTACCGCCTCATCTAGTCTGTTATTCTCTTAGACAAGGAATTTACCTAAGGTTATTCTTATGACGTAACCACCTTTTGCTTGTTACCACTTGTTACTTTCTTTCATATTTCGTAATGCCTATACAAGGTAAAACCTTGCATACGCAAGCACAACGGTTTGTGCTGAATTTATCACAATATTTTGAAAAGGTCTAGTGTCCAAGAGGTAGGTATTTTTAAAATTGTCTTAAGCTCAATTAATAGTGATCTCAAATTTACAGCGTGTGGCCAATGCCTTGGATATATCATGTCATAACAATGAAAAATATCAAGTCTCGGGCAAAATCCAACCCAATCCTGTCTAGTCCGGGTAAAAAAACGGCCACGTTAGTAGGTTAAATCCGAAAATCTTACAGACACATCGAAAATGTCCATCAGGAATACCTTACATAATATGTACGAACAAAGTGAGTGTATTATAATTATATACAACTTCTACATTAGTATAAATTGTATTATTTACAGAAAAATCATGTCACAGATGCAACTTTAAATGCAGAAATTCGTAACACCCATATTTTGTTAAGCGGTAGAAGTTTAAATCGTGCCTTACATGCAATGTGGTTCAAGTTCCAGAAAAAGCGTAATCGGAGAGCTTTGATAGAAAAAAGAAATATAGCTGAAATGAGAACACAGTTTTTGAAACAATACATGCAGAAATCAATGCACCAATTCGTAGGGAAGCAGTATTTATAGACGAAACATGGATCTAATCAAAAGAAAATCCGGGAAAGTCATGGCAAGATGACGATGTAAAGAGTACGAAAACCTCAATGGTAAAGGATTTATTCTGGAACTGCCGCAGGGTTTGTACAGAATGCTTCTTTGCTTTTTTCGGCGAACTCATTGAAAGAAGATTACCATGGTGAAATGAATGGGGATATGTTTAAAAAATGGTTCACTGAAAATCTCGTAAACAATTTAGAAGCACCTTCATTTATTATAATGGATAATGCGCCTTACCATTCCATGTTAGTGGAAAAACTACCAACATCGCGTTGGGTGAAAGGTAACATGATTTCATGGTTAATAAAGAATAACATTAATTATGATCCCACCTCATTCAAAACCGAGCGCTATTCGTTAATAAAATCACAACGAATAGTAAAACGATATGAGGTAGATGGAGTAATGAGTTACGGACATGACGTATTAAAATTGCCATCTTATCATTATGAATTCAACGCAGTTGCACTAATATGGGCACGTGGTAAAGGATACTATGACAAGCGCATAGGAAGAGACGGCTTCAAGGACGAAAATGTAATTAGTGTGTGGAACAAAGCTTCACAACAATGTAATCAACATATTTGGGCTAATTGTGTACGCCATACAGAGGAGATTATAAAACAGTGGTATAAACATATATAGATTTTACAGTAGACGAAATGATTATTAACGTTACAAGTAATTGTGATAGTTCGGATACAGATTAATCGTATATTATTTTTTGTTTAATCAATGCGTTAATACAACATAATTATGTATTTCACAAATATATACTAATTAATTATAATTACAATTGTACATATTCGAGCATCTTCAAAGCTGTAGTTGCTTAACCTACAAATGTTATAATAATTACGAATCACATGTAAATGTTTGAGATATACCTTTGTAAAAATCAGCATTTTACATTAATCTCCTTTTCAATTTTGATCCACCTGTGGGTCAAGGTGCTATTTTTGAAACCATATTTCGTATTATCACCTACAATTGTAATTAAGATTAAATACCTTTGTATGTATAATAACGTCGAACCATGGCCTTTAATTTTTACGTTACTATAAACCTTTCTAATCGGTTTTAACAAAATTACAACTCAATAGCTTCAAAATAATTAACTTTTTAGGTTTTTCTATGAAGCGTTGTTTTGACATTGACATTTGGAAATATTACTACACTGCCGCTATCTAAGAGAAGATTTATTAAGTTTGAATTTTAATCATTTATTATATTATGGATATAAGTTGACTCATATTTTTCATATTAAACCATTCGATTATGACGTAGGTCAGTTATTTGGTGGCAAAGATAGTAAGTTCATACGTATCTAGTTTGTGATGTCATGACCACTTTCGTGACGATGACTATATGTGCTTATCTTACCCCACATTATTGCACATTTCTATTAAAGTCAGACAGTAACTAACTCGCATGCAGATGTTTACTTTCCACAAAATTTCTCCCTTTACTAATCAGCTAATCTGTGCACGTGACTAACACTTACCCTAAAATGATGTATTGTAATTTAAATACATGTTGTTAATCATTATCTGTATACATAAAGCTGCAACAGAGCTTACTAATACGATCATGCGTTTCTATATCAGTATTATTATTCGAATTTAGTTTAAAAAAGAATTTTTAGTATAATATTAAATGTTGAGTTATTAATATAAAAATAATTCTGTCATTTTATAAAGAAGAAATTATTTTTACAGTCGACAAGAGTACCTACGTAATATGGTGGATGGCGACATTTATTAAATTTCTTTCTCAAGGTATAAAATTCTGTATTATATAAAAAAATGTGGGTGGACGTACATCGTTGACGTTAGAGTAATGTAAACAATTTCCAGTCTCCGTTATAGTCTCATGTTTTTATCCTAGCAAATGCACGTAACCTTTACGTAAGAATCGTATGGTATATTTTACATTTTATTTCGATTGGTAATAAATACGTCATCAGATCACATTTACTGTAATTTAATACTATTGAATAATGAACAATTAACGTTTTTCTTAGTTATTCATTTAATTAAGAGATGTGCTTTGTCATTTAATTCTCAAAATGCCAAAATTTATCATTGGTCTATCTTAATCAAGCGATTAAACTTAACAGAGACTTTAAAACAGACTTTGCGAAACCGGAAACGTATTATTTCTTACTTAAACAAATTTACACATCTATGATACCTGCTTAAGTATTATGTTTATGAAATGGAATTATTTTCACATAACTAAACGTTTAAATGACATTGTCCACCTTGTGTTGAAAAAGGGAGCAAAACGGAAGCGTCCGAAAAGTAAACCTCTTAAATTATTTAATTAAATACACGAATACATCCAAAAATTGAAAATTTTATTTAATTAACACTGGATGAAACCTAAATGAAAATGTAAATCGTGACCCGTACTATATTCAAATATTTTAAAAGCCGCCGGTACGGATGTAACGGGTTCAAATCACAGAAAGGGCCGACTAGCTCGTCATGAGGTCGTTGATTTTATTAACATTTTGTAGTTATGATAACACGGTAAGTTTGATCGGATAATGTTTTAGTCGTCACCCTGTTTTAATCCGGGTAAAATGTACGCAAACAAAAAGGGGCGCAGTAGAATAAAACCACAAAAAAAGCTTAAAGCTACCTTTTGCTCACCACCAAGGGTTCCTTGGGTCGATTTTGCTCCAAAGCACCACAATAAACCTCTTACTATTCGGCTGTTCAACTTTTAAATTTTTACATAATTCCCCCTTGAATATCGTTGCTAAATTAAACCAAGAAATTTAGTACTAAAAAGATACCCAATAATCCAATTTAACAAACATCTATTAAATTTATTTAAAACAAATCATCGTCCAAGTTCACAAACAGAAGCTTTTATCGTCGGATACGGTGTGAAAGTAAAACACTCCTTAAATCTTTTAAAAATCTCATAAAATTAAAAATTCCTTTCTTTGGCACCTACAAAAACGGTTTCAAGAGCTCATGCTTGGGGGCACATGGCCTTTTACTTAGATATAAATATTTAATTATACCTGAAAAAGAAATAATCACAAACCAAACAATCACGATGTCACCAAGACCCAATATAGAACAACGAAATTTGAAGGTGAAATCTGAAGGTACTATAAACTGGTGGCGCGTATTTTCTAATATTTAATGAAACAAATAAGTTCAAAAATCTTCCTTAAAACCAAACAACTTTTATCTTTGTTGTATACCAAATTAACAATAAGCACAGTTGTATACCTTACACTTTCATGTCGCCTAGGTTGAAACAGTAAAGGGGTGCCCAGGGTCTCGTACTCGCTTTCCCCGGTCGGCACGATATCTGACCGTTCTCTACCAATTATACTTCTCACATCATCCAACATTTTACTACATTATCTAATGGCTGCACACAATTGCCGTCAGCAAGACGTGGAGCATTAGAGTTACATCCAATAATAACAACCAACCCGTGTGCTCAGCTGGTAACCCTCAACACTCACCTTCGCTAACCAAACCCTCAAAATTACTTTAACAAAGTCCTTCATGAGTATTATCGTGATTCTTGCACACCGGGTAACCAAAGTTACTGAAATAAGGAGTGCTTCACAAACTCCTCAACAAAATTCGCTTCGCGAAACGGGATAGCAACTCCTCTAAACTTCACCATTCTACTTAACGCCACCGCTCTACCACCAGGTATTAGATTAAGCACGTCTACTGAACTCGACGCTCGGCACTTAATTAATTATCTCCTCTCGCGATTCTTCCAGACTTCGCCATTTTGAACTTTACGAAACAACCAATCACAAAGCTAAAATTCCTACAAGCCGTACGCGCGGTAATACCGAAACAATTTTCACACGATCTAGAAGATACGTCTTCACCACAAGCTTGCAAGATCACGGTACACGCAAAAACAAATTGTAACCTGATCTGCCTTCATCATCGCTATACTTTGGAAAATCAACCCTACTTTAACATGTAAAAGTTGAAACATTCACCATTCAACATATTAAATAACACTATTTGGGAAAAATGGTGTGAATATTTATTTACTTAATTGCAAGCTTTCGGATAGATATTAACTAGGTAACTAGAGAATTAAAATTTAAAGTTTCGGTTCTTAAAAATGGACATTAGGTATCGGACAATTCATATTCACCCTCTCTGTTCACGTTGTTAGACTGTTTCAGAATTTCAGCTCAATTCCTATCCAATTCTATCGTTAGCCAGAATTATTGTGTTTAAGGCATGTTAAGCATTTTATATTGCGCAGTATTAAGACATGTTGAGCATGGTACTTCGTAAACACCACGTGTATGTAATGGTATTTGGTCTTTAGCAGAATTCAGAGGATTTCGAATTTAATACTGCTTTTGTAATATTTTGCCAATCCCATTCGTTGTGTTTGCAATGAAATAAAATACCAAACTTATTTGAAGTTGTATATTTTAGGTCTCGTTTGCCTCAATTGAAGTGACTTCTTAATTTGTAGTTGAAACCATTATTTAAGGAGATCTAGTTTATCTAGATGTCAAATTTTGTCGCACGGTTTTACAAAGTTCGTATCGTACTAAACTTCTGTGTTAGATGACGGTGTATGACTTGGCCTACGATATACGGAGTGTGTTAGGATTTCATTTGGTTTTCTTTCATTGGAACATCAAGGACTGGAAGACAACCACCTTTTTCTACTTTAACTTTTATGTTTGTATGCTGATTCTCTAAATGGTTTAGGAACACCATTAATTCTTTTTCCCCATAAGGCGAGATAATAAAAATATCACAACATATCTAAGCCTAAGTTTTGGTTTCTTAGGTGCATTGTTTAGAGCCTGTTCTTCGAAATATTCCATAAAATAATTTGCAATCGATGGTGAAATAAGAGATCCCATGGCTACTCCATCTAACTGTTGATAATACCCGAAGAATGATGTAGTTAAACAATGTTTAAATAATTTGATCTTGTTGTGGTTGAAACGTCGTTCTAATAGTTTAACATTTTATAAAAACCACAGTCGTCTATTCTTAATTTTCTTACCTAATCTAATTTTTCGGAACCGCACATTTTATTCTCCTGACTTGACATTCGTACGATTCCTGCAGTAATCTCACTTACAAACACTTTCCCTTGACGTAATTCCCACTCAACGCTAAACTATAAATTAACATCTACATAAAAATAGAATTATCCGATATCTACTGTAACAAAATCTACTTTATTTCTCTTACAAGGATTAAACGGAAACAACTACATCTAAAATATGCGTGAAACATAATAGCAATTTAGAACTTTAATAACTTCCTACAGAAAAACGTAATAAACATAAAACTGTATACGTATACTTTACAATAATTTCTAATAAACTCAAAGAGCGACAAATACACAATAAAAACAAATCCAAATGAGTACTTCCCAAACTTCACTTACAGGAATTTCAATTGAAGTAATCAACTGTGACAATAACATATCCAAACCTTACTCATTAGCTAAATCAATGGTGGGCTAGCTCTAGCATAAAATAAACCTTTCTTTCATGTAAAAATTAGTATCTGTTTAATCGTCATGAGAAATTTCATTACCTTAATATCGCCACCAATGATCTTGGAAAACCTATCAACGAATTTTGAACAAATACTCAGTAGACCACCGGGCCGTGACGAGACTGTCGGGGGCGTCGAGGCAACCTTACGCGATGGGTCCCCTTCTAGAAATGAAATCTCAATTTTATAGAGTATACCTGCGTTTTGATAAATATGAAAGATAATATAACAATAGTAAAATTACAAACCGCGCAAGGGAGTTACCCTCACCACAGGTATGTAATAATTTTCGGGGTATGTAATAATTATTCCTGGCTAGTTTCAGAAGTAATTTAGTTGGCAGTTGTTTTCATGCCATGAAATTGACATATTACAATATGATTGCGAATAACCAGATTTTGTCATAAAATATAAAAATAAATTATACGGTCATAGTAGTAAACCTAGTATAAATAATATGATTGATGAAATTTTTTAAAAAATCTTTGTATTTTTGATTTTATTGAAAATGTTTTTTTTCGTGATTGCTTGTTTGCAAATTTATTTATAATATCATATCAATTTGTCGACTTCATTCTCAATTATAGAACGGCTAATCTACTGAATCTCTCCTGGCCCATAGAACTACGCAAGTAATTCTTAATTAATTTTAATTTTAAGAAACTCCTTTCTGGCTTGGCTACAGTAACTGGCAGAGTGGGGTACATGGTGCATGTAGTACACACATCCGCATAATTGGATGAGAATGTGTGATTATCTACCACTAAGAACTCTGCGAATTCCTTCACGTCTTACATAGCTTTTCACTGATAATAATCGTGAGTGGAAAAGTAGGGAGACGTCTTTGTGAAACTTCTTAGAAAACTTCATTGCTTTTTTCAACAAGATATCCTCTGCTATTGCTATAAATTTAGAATCTCTAACTTAAGTTCCCAGTTCCAGAATCATTTTCATTCCGGAACACCTGTTCATTAATTGTGAACATTCCACTTTGAAACGACTTTTCGGATGAAGCCCATCGAAATGACGCCTTGCCTTATTTTGTCCAAAGTTGGCCCTTTGACACTTCAGATAACACGCACTGTAACGTTTTGTGAGAATTGTTCAAATCAATGTTTTCCCACTGAAGTGATTTTGAAGCAAGGTTTATATTTTCCAATATTTTGCACTAGGTAGCCAACATGGCTACGGAATTGAAAGATTCTGGAGTTCCATTGCCTCTCTCAATGCTTTTTTTATCTGTTAAAATAATTCTTACTAGTTATTTCACTATCTCTCTTTTCAATGCATAGATGGCGTCATATCGTCCAAACCAACGAGTAGGATTCAGTTTTTTCCAAAGTACACTTTTTCTGATTCCGTAACATTGTGTAGGTCACTTCATCGCATTATACTATGACCAAAAAATGCGTAAAGACATTCAACATCGTCAAAAAGTTTAAAAAGGATATTGGCAACAGCATCTTTCATTCAAGGTTTAAATTATGTGCTTCACAATGCACTAATATGCATGTGATGAAGGGATTATGGATACATGCCTACCTCTTTCACATTAGCGTTACTAGCACAGCATAACGTTTTGAATTAGGTGCTCATAGCTTCTTCTTACAGAACTAACCTAATATCTTTCTGTGACATAAAGTCTTCTTGATACTTTACATCTGCTTAAATAGAGCGAAATGCTGGGGATAAGTTACATAAGATAAATTAAGATAAGATAAATTTATTCTAGACCATAATTGGTATCGAATACAGTTAGAAATAATGCGTCATAAGGTATATTAAATAACAGTTACATAACTAAAGCAGGTATATGGACAAATATACAGCATATTTTTTTAATAGTATCCAACATAATACTTTTCAAGAAACTTAAAGGCCTAATTTAATAATCTAATGTGTATAACGGCTTTAGAAGCAGAATTCTTCGTAATCCCTTTTTGAAAAGAAATATATTTTTAGAATTCCTTACATTAAGCGGCAGATGATTATAGAGTGTACTGGGTTTATGAAATTGGCTATTGAGAAATGTTGAATAGGTTGGTTGAGGTGGTTTTAAATAATTAGCACATAAATGGCTATGTGTATCTGAGTAGTATTGATGTTGATATCTATGCGAAAAGTGAAAAGTGAAGCTTTCGAAAAAATATAAACTGCCAAATGTTAAAATCCCTAACTGTAAGAATGATGATTGACATGAGTCTCTATATTTTAGATTATTTAATATACGTATAGCTCTTTTCTGAGTTTTAAAAAAGACATGGCAATGTGTGGAAGTTCCGTAAAACTGGATAGCGTATCTTAGGAAAGACCATAGTACGCGTGATAAACTATTTTTAATACATGTTGAAACACAATTTCTTTCAAACATCACAGTGTGTAGCACACAGCGTATAACTTACGATATCGATATCGATATGGGGACGGAAACTTAGAGAGTGATCGACATGACATGACATAAGAAGAAGAAATGGTGTTGACTGATCCCAGCGCAGTACAGTTGAATACTAAATCACTCGGAAAGGAAGCTAACGAATTGTTAGACATAATAAAATTTGTTTTGCTAACATTAACTTTTAACCCATTGTCTCTAAACCATGTTTCTAACTTATGCAATAAGCTGGTGTCGTCTGCGTATATTGTTATATGATCAGTTATTAAACGGGATAGGTCATTAATAGAAATATTAAATAATAGAGGACCAAGCATTGATCCCGGGGTACTCCTATGCGGACATCTTCTCAAAAGGAATTTGCAAACGTTTTTACGTTATTTGTCTTGTGGGACATGGATACACACCGCTTGCGACCACTTAAAAAGGAAGGAAACCATACGAGTGGAACTCCCCTTATTCCATACTGCTCCAGCTTGTGTATAAGAAGACTGTTGTCAACAAGGTCAAATGCCTTAGATAGGTCGCAAAAGAGCGCTGCACAGGATTGCTTGGAGTTGATACAATTATAAACGAAACTTAGAAAGTCGTACATTGCCGCGTTTGTTGATTTTTTGCTACTAAACCCATGTTGGCTATTGCTTAACAAGTTTACATCTTGAATAAACAATTTCAAACGTTTAAGCACAACTATTTCAATAATTTTTAAAAATACACTGGATATACATATGCACATAACACCTTCTTCCATTATATATGTGGACTTTTCATAAAAAATGTTACATAACCCCTTCATCCACTTGCCCCTTCAATTATCCTAAAAACATTATTTTGAAAATTATTTCATTTCTGTTAATTTCCACTTTATACGTTGGAAAATCGTGTTGTTCCTTCCACACCAGATATTTTATTCCACAATAACAAAACTAATTTCGAATGTAAATACTCGTGTCTACCTACATGTGCAAGAATAAATAAAATATCAATAGCTATGAAATATACAAAACTTAAAATTGCAATACAACGTTTTCAAATTAGTCCTTTTACAAATAAAAGATATTTTTAGAACACTTTCAGCTTTACAATAAGATTATTTTCTTTTAATACGATTATATTATTGGTTTTATATCACAAAAGTAATTTTTATATAATGAGTGGTATTTATATAAATTCTTTTTGTCGTATTGTGCTATTTATGAATTTGAAAATTAAATCCTGCAAATCTTGCAAAAAAGATATGCTGAGTTTATCCTATCATTCACGTTTCTATCGACTTTTACAGTCGATCAAAATTATTTCAATTAAAGAAAAATAAAAGTGTGTTTTGTGTGTGTTTTTACTAAGCTCAACCAATTAATTAATTGCGATTGCGATTACGAAGTGAAAGATACATTGAAAAAGTACGTGATGTGAATGTGTGTTTCTCGAGCTAAAGAAAAAAATCTTGGTCAAATTCTAAGGGCAAACTGATACAGATTGTAAACCAAATGAAATGTTTAGGACATAAAGGAGACGTTATTTAAATTATTCATGTGGAATAAAAGCATTTTCTAACCACAACGAACACTTTAATTGTATTTAATACATTTATGACAAAAATATTAGCATTTGAATGTGAACGAATGAGCTACAAAAATTTTTCGTAAAACTATAAACTTGGTTGCACATGTATAAAATGGTATTACTATTATAATTTCAGAAACCAAACTTATTTTTTAACGTTTTGAATTATGGAATTAAAACTTTGCATAGATAGCGTGAAGCGAGTTGTACAATGAAGTTCTATAAATACAATGAATTTCATATTTGAATGAATTTTATTTTGCTTTTGGGTAGATTGAGAACCAATAGTATTTTAGGATATTATAAGAATGGAGTTTCTTCCTAAATATACTTAATCTGCTACATCTACTAAAATCGCAAGAGACTGCACTTCACCAACACATCTGCATTTTGATTATTCAATGTAAGGCTTATTTTATTACATTTTACAATCTCTTAAAATTCCTTATCGGAGGGTTGGTATAACATAACATAACCTTCACCCTTGCAAGGTAGGCAAAACAATCCCTGCCTCTTATTTATTTTTCATTCACAACCTTTCTCCATGCTTCTCTTTCTCTGCATACCACCCTAGCTTCCCCAAGGTTCATACATTATCTCTGACATGTCCTTTTATTTTTTAAAACTCCTTATCTTTCTTTCTTTTATCATACATTCTACTACATTCAGCCAAGTTTTACGTGGCCTACCAGGCCCTGCCTTACCTCCAATCTCACCCACATATATTTGTTTCGTTAATCTTGCGTTGACCATTCTCTCAATGTGACCAAACCAACGTAGTGTACTACTTATATGTCTATCCATCATCGTCTTTTCCTCGCCACACTTCTTCATTATACACTCATTCTTTATCTTATCCGTGCTCATTTTACCACATGCGCTTCTCAGGATTCTCATACCCACGGCATTTATTTTTCTTTCGTGCTTTTTTGACATACCCATGTCTCTCTTCCATACAGTACTGACGAGACAAACACGTTACTACAGATTGCTCGTTTCGCAGCTAGGCTCATGCTTTCGTTTCTCATTATCGTCCACATACTCCCAATCACTTTTCCAGCATTGACCCCTCGTCCAATCTCGCCATCCATCTGTAGCAAACCAGATCGTCCACTTGTTTCATAATTTCATCTTGCAGGGTAAATACCCTACTCTCCTTTCCACCTTCCCGATTGGACACCACAATCTTAGTTTTGCTCACGTCACCAACCACTGGACCATTTGTATCGGTACATGCTTGCCACATATATCCATGTATACATTGAACAACCACAGTGACATCACACAGCCTTGTCTCACTCCTTGCTCAATATTAAAGTATTCACTCACATCTCCTCTCACGCTAACACATGCCCGGCTACCGTTGTATACTGCCCTTATTCCGTTTATTAGACCTTTATTTAAGTCATATCCATTTAATATTTGTCATAGCTTCTCCCTATTCACTCTGTCGTATGCTTCCTCCAGATCTACAAACGCACAGTACAGCTTCCTTTTTACACTTAAACACTTTTCGAAAACCTGCTGGAGAACGACAATATGGTCAACACATCCTCTCCCTGCCATGAAACCATCCTACACGTCCAAAATCTTAGTTTGTGTAGTTTCTCGTACTCTATCAATCAATATTCTTCCGAATACTTTACCAGGTACACTGAGCAAACTTATTCCTCTGTAGTTCTTGCAATCACAATCTTGGTATAAGCTTTACACCTCCATACTTTAGCATTTCACCAGTGATTTCATCTATGCCCGCTCCTTTACCGTTTTTCAACCGTCCTACCTCATTTATCCCAATATCCTACTCAGTCTCATTCACCATTCCTTCTACATGTTCCTTATTTAACCCTTCAGTCTTACTTTCCTCACTACTGTACAGCTTTCGAAATATTCTTACCTGCATTTCCTCACTTCACAATCGTCCCATACTATTTCATTGCTCGTATTCATCACTCCTGCAGTATTATGTCTTATACATGCTTCACACACTCTTCCAATTTGCGCTATAGCATTAAGCACAATAATAGGGTGATCTTGTATATGTCACAAAGCTTCTCTAACTGCATTTGTCAAACGTTCAATGTTATCATATCGGCTTTGGTATATTTTATTTTGCAAGTAACCCCATGAAAAGAAATTTAAGACTGACAAGTCCGGAGACTTAGGAGGCCATCTTATCGAGGCATTAGTGCCAGTCCATCTATTACCAACCACGTTTTGTATTTTTGACCCATTTCCAGAAGAGGTTTTTGTTTCCCTCAAAATCATTCTGCATGTTCTCTTCTTCCACAGTCATCACTTCCTCTTTACTTATTCTCACTGCATTCTTCGCTTCTTTGTTTCTTAATCTGTACACCTCATACAATCGCTTTTTATTACATACTGCCTTTTTTACCGATTCATTCCCCCAAGTACATTTTTTTCTGTCTACCTACAGTCGCTTTTTCAGATATCCGCACGGCATAATTGACAACACAGTTTTTCAAGCTTATCCATTCACTTTCAACGTCAGTGTCTTTTATTTGTTCGTTCCACACTGTTTCATTCACATTCAACTCTTTACTCGCAGCATCGGCGCATTTCATTCTCGCACCATTATCTGGTAGTTTGTCTACCATTATTCTGGACGTTCGCACTACGTTTGCTTTCCTTCTCCAGACCCACTTTTGCCCTAAACACACTCTCGATAAAACCAAAAAGTGGTCCGATCCACACTAGCGCATTACTTTTGTGTCTCTCACCAGGTTTCGAAGTCCTTCATCATACACCATCAAGTCAATCATTCTTTTAGATTCACCTCTTTTCCAGGTATACATATGAACATTTTTAAGTTTAAACCACGTATTAGATACAAACAGGCTTCCTCCACACAGGCGTTCCCCATTCTCATTGACTCATTGGTCTCCGAACTTTCCTAGAACGCGTTCAGTATTTTCTCTCCGTACACGCCACCCATCCGTTCATATCTCCAAAAATCATCATTCTTTCGTTTGGGTTACATGCGTTCAACGCGTTCCCCACATTATTCCAGAATTTCTCACACTCTTGATCTCTTTTGCATTCACCTTTACATAGCATGCAATAAGAAAAATTCTTCGAAACTCCACTTTCATTTTTTTTCAAATTATACGAGTGGTCTTGGTGACAGCGTGGCATCTCAATAAAGCACAGGTTCAGCGTAATTTTTTTATTATTTTTCTAGCGCTACACGCTTAGTCCAACGACCTTTTTCGACGATTCAGTAGTGACCACCTGTGCTCATATAACCAGATTCAAATACATGAAACCACTTGGAATTCAATACGAAGAGGTACATTCTGCGTACTATTTTCGCAATTTTTGCCCAGTTTCTGTCACCGTTTTTCCACGTAAAAATTATGTTTGATTAACACACGAAATTTGCATTTTTCCATATTTATGAAATAACACGAACTTGTTTTATTTTTACACTTGTCAAATGTATACTATTTCACAGATTGCCATGAAGTTTGAAGATTACGCCTCTAAAGGGTTATAGTATATGCTAATGTTTTCGTTTTCCGCTTCCATCAAACACTCTTGGTAGCAAATTTTAAGGTGTGGTACACCGCTGACAATTTTTAGTATGGTATAATATTATTATCGATGATATATGTACCTAGAACGAAAATATTTGAATATTTACAGAATTGTTTTAAAAGTAGGATTGTAAAGGACTACACTTATAGGCATACCACTGCATGCTAGAATATTTATAAAGTAAAAATGTCAAACGATAGCCCTTGCGATTTAAAATAACTAATTCGTTCTTGGTATAATGGAAATTTAAAAAAAATTGAAAGGTCAAATTTTACAATTTTGCGGGAAAACGTAAAAACCATTCACAAGAGTAACATAAAAAGTTTAGTTACTATTTCAATATAGCGTGGACCAGTTTTTTGATCTCAATATTAGATATTCACTGAGTTAATAGAGAATATAGTACAACAAGGTGATTTACTGTCAATAATGGCTATGTTCGTTTATAGATGCACTTTTCGCAGATAGGAAAATACTCTTATCAAATCCATATTGAACAAGACTTAAAGGTTATAGTATTTATAGGGTTTCCCAATCCAACTTAGTTTTGTATAATATTACTATTTCTTAATTACAAATCTAATGTCCGTTGAGAAAGTTGATTTTCTACCACAAGAATATTTGATAACATTCGGATTTACATCTTCCACGGTAACTTTTCGATAATGCATTTTAAACTTGGTGGCTAAGAATATCAAAACGGTTAGTGACGTAAGAGGCCATAGAGACGAGTTTCCCAGAACTTAAAGTGGTTGGTTTTATTCAGTTAAATACCACCATAACGTACGTTATGAGGTAAACAATCAGTTACTGCGATGAAAGAGGTCTAAATAACTTCAAGTTTAATATTTTACGTGCTTTTAAGCAGGATTTTAAATGGACAATTAAATCAGCAGTGCGCTAATTAATATTATATGCAGAGATGTGTTTCAAATGTAGCAACTCAATTTTGGGAGATAAATGAAAGAAAGCAAAAGCGGACATTTTAAATTAGTTCTTGATTGCCAAAAAAATGATTTAAATAAAATTAAAATTGTAGACTACGCGAAAGTGCAATTAAGTGAATAAGTTAATAAGTAACAAAAGCGGCTGGTGTTTGTTATTAAAGAAGATAAATGCAACGATTGGTGTTACAAAGTACAGATGGTGTTATGTGAATAACGTATACAGAAAAATTAAGTGAATACTTCTCATACATTCTGGGAATACGTATTGTGCGATATTTCTTTAAAACAAAAAGGATTTACTGGACCTGCATATCTCGTAATAAATCAGAAACTATCTATTAAAGATTTTGTGAAGAGGAAGATATATACAATTAGAGCAGGACTATTTGATCAGTTTTTTTGTTTTATGTTCATATTTATTCTTATGTTAAAATACGCGCTTCAATTACAGTAAGACCAACATTTTGATCTTCATTATTGTTGATCGAATATTTTGGTTTTTAGTTAAACAGTTTAGAGTTTTTTTTTATTTTAATTAGCGTTCAGTAGTCATTTTTCATGATAGAATGTTAATATTTGTTTATGCCCCTTTAGTACATTTTCAAAGTTAGTTTGGTGTTATTTGGATATTATTTTGGTAATAGTTTGAATAGATTATACGAGGGTAAAAGGAAAAGTTTAAGTGATTGTATTTCTCAAGTTTCTTTATTGATGCAAACGTTAAACAGCCTTGTTAATATTTTTAGATTTATATGTTTCCAAATTTATTTAAAAATTGTGTGTTCGTTATTTTGAATTCAAATAAATATAATGAGCTTGTTTAAATAACTCGTAGTGTACCTTGTGAAATTTAAATTAAATAGTATGGATTTTGTGTCTAAAATTGAGTTAGTAATTTAGCGACTATGCAATTCTCTTGTTTTCCACTTATCAATTTTGAGATTTATTTTAAGGTAAGTGAGAATTTTGAGGCAAGGTTTGGAATTTGGTAAAAGCATTCTTCGGTAAGTTTTGTGTGGATTGATCGAATTACAGCGTAACACGAATACAAAACTAGAAAAGCACGTATTCTTTTGCACATTTCTTTGAAACGTTCAAGGCTATGATACGTCAAAAATAACCTACCATACTTTTTGCCTAAGGCCTGTTTCTCTGCCTTCTCAGATAAAGTGGTGGGAGAAATGCATACTTGCGCTTGAGAAAATCCGATAACTTCAGTTAGCATTAACGTATTCTAACAAACTTGGTATCTTTGGGAGAGTTTTTCTTCCTCCTGGTTCTGAGATGTAAGGCATTTCTTTTTCAGTATAGTTAGTAGAAAATTGTAATAATTGTAAAACGATTGCGAGTAACATGTAAAGCACATAAAAGACAGCTATAGTTATTTAGTTATTATTAATATTTATATTATTTTTATTTCACCTTATGTTAATTGATTCAGTGATTATTTTTTGGTTTATTCCTGAATAAATGATGTGGGCAGGTAAATATGTTTATTGAAATAAGAAAATTATTATCTAATAACTTTTAATAAAGTTCTTGATATTACAACGCCTCCTTTGTTTCAATTTTAATTATGAGGATAAATTTTAATGCGAATTAAAGTTATAGCGTACTATAAATAACTAAAGCTGTATCCTTTTTGACTTCGTTACGTGTTATAATATTCAGTCTATTAGATACACTCCCAATAGATTTCAGTTTATGACAACGGAAATATTTTTGTTGGTATCGCTTGTTTAAAAGAAGACTTGCTTGAGCCCCCAAACATTGTTTTCGACTAGTGAACAACCTTTCCGTTCTTAATACTTAATATACTATTTCTTATGTTAGATCTAGCGCACTAATTGTGGGCACATTTGCTTAATTTTAGAGCAAGCAGTTAAAAAAACTGAGGCATTAATTTTAGAGTTGAAATTTGTTGTTGCAATTTGTTACGGTCGAAAATGGCAGTAGAACGAAAGTGACAGACAAGGGAAATGGTGTCGGAAGCTCAGTGGTATAAACAGACGTGGGCATGTTACTAATTTATGTGTTTAAGATAACTATGTGAGTCACAATAAGGGTGTGTCACAAATCATTTGGGCACCAGGATGTTTACAAATGTCAATAAAAGGGTCGTGGTACCTAAATACGAAAGGGTTTACAGCTAGATTCCTAAACAAACAAAAAAATCTTGCTTATCTTTTGTCACAGTTCTAAGTGAATCAGAGAATTATAGCCAATACTTCTGTTCCTATAAAGCTTCAAAATATTTGCGAATACCCGCAAAACAATGACGTGTTAAAAGCCAGCTGATCCGTCAATTCCCTAATTCTTTATGTTTACGTTACGTTATATCTCAAACTCAGTTCTTAAAATGGAATTATCTCAACAATTTCAAAATAGCAAATACACTAATAAAGAAGTTCTTATCAATGGTGCGTTAACGCTTTTACTACAACAATGATAAATAAATGAACGTTGTTGCTGTTTAGTTGAATGAATCCAAAATTCTTCTTACGTAAATAATAACGCAGTAATAGAAAGGAGTCACAATAATATTATAAACTGTGAAGTAATAATAATACCCAATTTATAAACACTATTCATATATTATACTCAAATTCAAACAGAAATTAACGTAAATAATCAAGTGGTACATAAAAATTATTATTAATTTTATTAAATACATAAATAAAAAGTTTTCCTCAAGTAGGATTTGAACCTGCGACATCTACTTTGCTACAGTACCGCTCTAACCAATTGAGCTATCGAGATAGAAGCCCCAATCGATGTAAATTTTGTCTTTGTGTATGTAGAACTGATGTAAATTCTAAATATAATCAGATTACAGTCAAATTACATATATTAATGGAATGTGAGCCTGCAATATCGCAAGGATTCACACATACCAAAACAACTTGGCTAATGTTAAATTATTATAAGTTCAAAAGTATGTAATTAAAAATTATTATTAATAATAATTTTTAATTACATACTTTTGAACTTATTCGTTGATAACAAAACTTACAATAAGTGGCAGATAAATGCAAATCCACAATTTTGTAAACCTAAATAATTAAAGAGGGTTGACGCTTACAAGTTCAGTTCCCCAAAATAGTACAATTTAAGTATCTTAATTTTTATATAAACTCCAACATGAATACTGATAATATCGACAAATTATTATTAACAAATTGGTAATACGTTAATCGGTATGTCCAAATCAGACTACAATGGTGTACTGACCCCTTGTTCTGGGTGACTTTATTTATGTTTTGCCGCGGCTAGACTGCAATCGGTCTTTAGATTGAAACTAAAAAGGGGGGTGGGTTCGTCGGAATATTTAACTTTAGCTCCACACTGCACACATAAAATAATTATGGTAAAACGGTAAAAAGTTATATTGTCCTATTATTCACAACTCTAAGGTATTTACACTTAATTTAATTAACTATCTGATTAACATAAAACTTAACACTAAGGAAACGTTGGGATGGAGACGGCGACGTCGGGGCGTCCACTCGGTTTGGGACGGCACGTCTTTGATGTCCTCCTTCCTTCCTTCCTTCCACTCGCTCGATACAATGGTTTATTGCTGTCGCAGTCGTTTCTGCAAGTAGATTTTAATACTCTCTAGTTACATTCAATGAGGAACGCAATATTTAAATAATTAATAGCGTTGTGTTTAATTAATTATTTAGGCTGGATACGGTCCTGTCTACAAAAGAAAAGAATTTATAAACAAACTACTGGATATTAAAACGGGGGTTGCGCGAATCTAGGTCACCAGTGAAAATCGATATCCCGAGTTCACGATTGTACGCAGGACGGTTATACCGGTCTAATTGCGTGCGGCTCTCTACCTTCAGTACTTTCTGGAAGACGGACAGGCGCATACGCTTCGTGGAGCAATTTACTTTCGCGGTGTATTATGTTCGAGAATATGACTTCTTCAGAGGTTTACTTTTGCATTAAATTTAGACTAGGCGGATTATACACGTTTGGTTGTATAATATATTCGCACGTTATCTACTGGGAGGTAATTTTATGGCGGTGATTTCTTTTATGCAAATGAGAGAAATCTCACGTAGATACAAACGAACGTTACCTACTAGTATATGCACAAAACGCGTATTTATTAAAGGCGGTTTTTATACTTGCGGAATAAGCTGGTAGAAAACAATTAATTGATTGTTTTCGTAAAATTCATTTACCAAGCGCGTGGTTATCGAGGTACGGTTTTCTGCAGGTCTTTGACGGATACTCTACGTTTAAGTTGATTTGTGATTATAAGCACTTCGGTCCTTCTCCAGCGAGCTGGTGAATTCAGGTGTTCAAAGTGTAAGTGATAGTAAATGATAAAAGCTGCAGGTCTATACAGTCCTACTTAGCTCTCGTCATCAGGTATATGGTAGCGTCTAATGTGGGTATGCACGCCCGACTACCTCGGGGCCTAGCCCGTAGCGGTCTGGGGGTTTTGTGTGTATGTGTGTCCTATGCACGCCCGACTACCTCGGGGCCTAGCCCGTAGCGGTCTGGGGGTTTTGTGTGTATATTGTTGTTCTCCCGACTACCTCGGGGCCTAGCCCGTAGCGGTCTGGGGGTTTTGTGTGTATAGGTGGGTTCTGAATTACTCTACAGACTTACGTGTTGTTAATCACAAAGATCGAAGATAGCTATTTATTTACAAAAGGTTCGCGATGCGCGTTCTGCAAATACAAGGAGCTAAACTCGCGGTGGCTATCACTAGGTCTGCGGCGATTTACTTTAACGCGATCGTCACGTGCAGGTTCTCGGGAACAGGAGTTAGTCAACCGGACTAACTAATACAGGAGTTGGTGAAACCAACTAAATAATTCTCGGCGGCGGAATGCGTACAAGTGGCGCGACGGAACTCTTCTACTCCGGCTGCTGGTCGGCTGCGGTTACGGCTACGGTTACTACTTACTGAAGTAGTAATACTTACTTCACTTCCTTCAAAAGGTGCGCATCGCGGTTTTTATAGGGGACTCTCGGTAGGCGGTGGTGGCTTCCGTTTGGGGGAATCCTTTCTGTAATTGGCGGAGATTACTCTGACGTATAAAACTTTCAATGTTTTATGAAATCTACGTTGGAGTGGAAACAGATTAATTTTTGTTGTGCAATCAAACGAAATAAATAATGAGAAATATTAAGTTAGGTACTGAGTCATACGGAATACTAAGAAATATTAGATCAACTCTTGCAGGTGTTTGAATACTGAGAAATCTTACATCATTTCTTTTACGAGGGCTGATTGTTAAATAATTAATTAATCAAAAAAATTTTGTAAGGAATTGCGGTTCGTTACAATGGAAATAACACTCAAAATGCTATGAATAATTCGTAGGTGAATACATTTCATAAAACTGATTTAAACATCTGCTAAGCATAATTATAAGCTAAAGGCGTATTCATCTGCTCGACAAATACAGTGCAAAAAATAACACGTAATAACAAACGTACGGGAATAGTTACCTTAAATTGTACAAGTGGTTACTCTGAGATCTCCCACTTCGTCTATACTGCGTATAGGTAATTCCCGCGATTGGCACTCTGGATATTGGTTCGATGAATGCCAAGCTGCAGAATCTTCCCCCAAAACCGCTCTTAGATCAGCAACTTACAATCGGCAAAGTTTATCAAATCGTATATTCTTAATTACGTTAACACTAATTTAACTACACATGAATTTACTTATATTATCACTAGTTCTTTATATAAACAAAAATGGCTAAAGCGGTAATCAATAAATATATATATATATATATATATATATATATATATATGTGTGTGTGTGTGTGTGTATAGAATTTTCAAATTATTGAATCGCAAACACCTACGAAATTAGTCCACAATGAGGAGTAGCACTGAACTTAACACAACCTTCTCTTCGAAAGACCCGAAAGAATGTCACTTTAAATAGTCGATAAGCAACGCAAAACTATCACTTAAGGGTATATGGGAAACTTTCCCTACGATACTTCTTTACCCCCTGCACATCATACGCAAATTCTACGCTTAACACTCGCGTTCTCCTTCTTCGCTCAACAGCTAATCTTGAACTCCCTAACGAACAGAAAAATCCCCTTTCCTCCCCAAAAATCGTCTATATCCCAGATTATATATTAAACCCTTCCCATAAAAGAATCCGACTTAATATCTAGAAACGAGCAGCACACACCCTGTTTTTCAAATCGAGACCATGTCATTCAAATAAATCTTCTGTACTCCCCAACAAGCAACTCAACGTAAGAAATGAACTAGTAAACTTAAAAATATTGTAAAAATATTATACGTGACTGAACCTTTCGTTATCAGCTATATTACTAAACAAACTTTATACCCAAACATATTATGTTACTTAAAACTCTTTTCATCCGACATGACCTTAAATTCTTTTCAAAGCAACGATAACCATTTGAACAACAAAGTAACCATTTTCAACAACGTAATTTTAACTCAGACTAAACTATAATTAACGATTAAATAAAAATACGAATTTCCATTATCTACAAAAATAAATCTTACACTCCCATCTCAAATTTTTAATTATATATTAAATTAATTTAAAAAAAATATATGGCATTCACACCAACTGGATATTATATCCTACTTCAATTTGTAATAACTCCAAATATCATCAAACGAAGCAAAAATTTGTAACTAAATCAATGCCTCCAAAATGTATACTCGAATATATTCGGGCGCATATGAATTGCACCAAACTTAATCCCTATCTCTGAGGTAATTAAGTCCATCAATTAGGTAACATGAACTGCACCAAGGCTGAACTAGGACTTAATCCCTTACATGAACTGCACCAAAAATAAATAAATATTCAAAATTTCAACGAAAATTGATTGCATTTGTAAAGGTTCAAGCTAGTTTAGATTAGATAAACAAAACTACTGTAACCTAACAATTTTTTGAAATTTTTTGTGTCCAGACTAGTTTAGATAAAGAAAACTACTGTTATCTAACAGAAGGGATACGTTTACATTGTGCATATGTAGATTCATCAATTATGAGCATTAACCGTTACCTATATATATGTAACACATTCATATTATACCAACATTATATAATAGTATATTTGTTACAGTCGAAAATGAAAACAACACGGAACTTAATAGATAATTAATAGTTTACCGGCTAGCTCGGTGGGATATAAGGGATTGTGAGCGTGTTTCTGACTGTAGATCTTTATGGTGGCTTTGCGTGTTGTGGAAAATCGCAAATAGAGGTGGGTTGCAATTCGTGTAAAGTCGTGTAAAGGGCGCCAGACTGTTATTAAGACTAATCCGGGAATAATACACCGGAATTCGCGTAGGTAAATCAGCCAAATAGACAAGAATCCACTAATCTGGTCGCGAACTTTCCTCCAGGAGCACGTACGTAGTGGTCCGGGAAATCTAGCTATATGGAAAAATGCTTCAAAGTAACCTCAGATATTTTAACTAATTATAGAAAAATAAGCTATACCAAAAAACTAATTATTTACCAGAGCTTTATCGTCAATTTTGCTCAAAAACTACCAATCATAAAATTCAATATGCTGCTAAAAATACTCTAAATTGCTTATCTTAAACGACTGTTTGATAAATAAAGAAAACAATGTAAATAGGTGAGTCATATCAGGAATTGGCCATCAGGTCACTTTCATAACAAACAAATGACATTTAATAAATAAAATTAACCTTGACTTAAGTTATCTTTTTACTTGAATTATTTCTTTAAAATGAAAATAAAATAATCTCCCGTTAACGGGTTTTCGCTGTTCGCGAAAAGTTAAAAATTAACCAACTCTCTATTATGTAGATATCATATCATAAACAATAATATACATACTTCGTAACATTGCACACACCATGTAACTTAAAATTGTAGCTGTGGAATTAAATGTCCATCCTTATTCGGAGCTAATCTGCAGATCGTACCTCTAGTTTTAAAATTAATTCTTAAACCTCAGATCAATTACGGAAATCAATTTCGTTTCTTTGAACGTTGAAAATCGTGAAATTTAGTACAAATCAAATTTATATTACATACATTTAACATCTAGAAGCGTTAATTGCGCAAATGAAAGCAGTTCATTAAAATAAACAAGGTAATATAACAGGTCGAAACCCTCAAAATCAAATAACTACATTCATTCACTTAACCTTGCAAAATTCGATAAAACAATGTCTATTATAAAACACAAACAAGCACAATAAATCTACAACGGTAAATTACCTTTGGAAATGTTCCCTGTTCTTCTCCCGGGAACAGCGAAAATTGTCCTGGATGTGACGACCTCCTCGGTCGAAACTCTTAATCGGCAACAATAACCGCAATTCCAAATTCACAGACGTTATATTTCTAAGTAGTTGACTAACGAACTTCGTTAGTCAACTACTTAGAATTCCATTTATCTGCACGACCTGGTGTCATTAACTATTTCACCGGGTATACTATTTATACGTAACGCTATGATTCGGTATAGTTATTTACACTTAATCTTATTAAACATTTTATCTTCCACAAAAGTTACTATGTACAGTGAGACTTGGTGTATTAAAGGCTAAAACAAATCTAATCCGCAAAAGCGATCGAAAACTCCGCCAATCAGGAAGCACTTGACGAAAACACTACCCTAATTTCGGAAACGATAAGAAGATATTGTTGGCCACGATAAAACCCCGTAAAGTTCCCTGACCTGGTGAGCCTCCAAAAAAACCACACAAAGGCGAAAGGGGCGCTCACGATACGTTCGTAAGGTCCGCGTACGTCGTCGGCACATTCTGTGCAACTACCTTCTGCCCCCAACTACATTCAACCAAAACACAATCAGGACTGAAGACACACTCAAAAATCCCTCAGTTTCGCCATGTTGAATTTTAATATCAACAACCAATCATATTGCTAATTACATTCAATTCAAAATAACCAGGTTAAAAACGAAGACACCTCGGTAGAAGAAACGGAAAAGTTACGTCATCTTTTTCTTTAACCCCGCGCTTGCACATAGAAATTGCATTGATAGCTTTTCAGTAACTAACGGCCTTATCTCACTTTACGGTATACATGTACTTAACTTGCTTACGACAAATTGTAGTTCAGATAAATATTGCGGCACCATTTCTCCTTTGTGCCGCAATGGACGCAGAAACTTAATACGAAAAACAACTTAGAATTTTATATCTTGCATGATTTTTCCTGAGATGTAGTCTGTAGCACGAGGCGAAGCCTGAGGGCTACAAAACATCGAGGGAAAAATAGCATTCTATCCAGTGGTGTATATACTATTTTTTGCGAAACCGGAAACACAAAAATACGGACAATTAATACAGTTAGTAATAGTTTCGTCAAAACCGTATGTAATAATTAGTGGCCTTTGGGATTCGTACCTTGACTACCATACCTAGTGTAAGAAAATTGTTTTCAAAAGAACTGAAAATTGTGAATAATTCAAATAATTGTGGGCCTGTATCATTTACTGTAAAAGAAGTTAGTTCTTGTGTTTTTATTTGTACACTGTATTTGAAACTGTCAAAACGTATAAAATAAACTTCTTAAGGAGATAATGAGACATTTTTGCTCCCTAGGTAGAACATGTTCCGCTTCTGTCACGATTTTGACAACAGAGAAACTAACTTCTACTTCCACTTTCGCAAAAAGTCGTCTAGATGTCATTAAAATGTGGTGGTGCAATTCATGATAGGGGATTAGGAGCAATTAACCTGCAGTGGTGCAATTCATGTTGAATATTATTTTGATAATTGATTTTTGGTGTAGTTCCGTTTACCGATATATTCAAATTTAAAAAAAAACTATACCCCAACCACGAGATAAATATCCCAACGTTCGATAAAACAAAAATCTTCGGTAGATTTTGACCATACATGACAAATTATCTATCGATTATAATGAGCCAGTAAAGGAACACATTTTAAATGTGCACAAATTCGACTATAAAGTATAAAGATAAATATCAAACCATTTACACAAACATGATACAAGTGAATCTCTTAAAAGGAGATTTTGTTACACAGTCATGGAGTACTACAGTATAGCTAATCATAAGGGTTTTATTACTTCTAAATTGTTTGCTGGCAAGATAACCCAGAAATGTTCGTCTAGCCACACAATAGCTAGCAAATTTTATGTGTAAATAAATTTATAACGCTATTATGCTGCTTATATTCGTCTACAAAACTCAGTTCTTTTACACCAAAATTTAAAATGTATGTGTAATATATAAACAAATCTCTTGTTTCAGATTCATGAACACTTGAAGCCTCTTCGTACTTCCTGAACATTACTACAAACGTAAGTGTTGTTTTGTTACTTTTAGCTTTGTTGTTCTACATTAAGTAAGGGTCCGAATTTATACTGAAATTCCCCACCGGATAATGTAAGTTTGTATAGATTAGTATCATGCAATTAACATAGATCAGATAACAAACAATTTTCCAGCAGAAACAATATAGTCATACTTCTTTTATTCTTAACTAAAACATTTAATTTAATTTGTAATTGATAATAGTAAATAAAAATAAAAGAACCACAAGTTAAGTTTCGTGTAATTCCTACCTAATCCCGATTAATCAGGGGAGTAAAGAAGGAAGACACGTGAGCGTCGGTAGCTATACTGGCAGATGGTTCATTTACTAATGTCCTGTGAATAATAGAGTAGGGTCACGTGGCTTTTAATTGATTACGTCACGAACTCTAAACTCCATAATTGAATGTTCTTACGAAGCGAGCAAAATTATTAGCAACCGTTTGGAAATCATTGGGGAGTTTACTAAGTATTTTATAGTTGTCTATTTAAGTATTAATAATGCTGGTTTCCAAAAAATAAAGAAAAGTTCAGTAGCAAATAAAGAAATCGAACTGCGTTAGAAACAAGAATTCAAACACATTGTTACGCTGTCTGACAAATAATTTGTTTTGTAAAGGAATACAAATTAAAGTTGAGTTACTCAAGATTAAATCGATATTCTAGTATAAATTCGGATCTTATAATTCTAGAGGTAATAATAAAGGGAGGGCATATAGGGTATTGTGAGCATAGAAATGTTAAAGCTTTTACGATTTGTATGCCATAATTATAAATAGACAGATTATACTTATGGTAGGTATTTATAATATGAGCAGATAAATCGTAAAAGCTTTAGTCAGTAATTTTTTTACTACGGTACAGTACCAAAAGATTGTACCAAAGTTTCGAAATATTAATAATAGTGTTTTGTGTTATGCATAGCGAGGCCGAAACCCAAGAGTCGCGTAAGAGTGAGCTACTCTGTACGACTTTCTCCGAAAGTAACTTACAACATTTTACTTACTTTTCAGCCTGTATTAAGAAAACTAGCGTTGTAATAACCTTAAATAAAGACAGATAGTTACTTACTAATTTAATTTACTTAATTGTCATTTATTACTAAATATCTAAAATTTCTACACCGAACAAATGTTCAATTTTTTACAGTATATATATATATATATATATATATATATATATACAGGGTAGTACAGTTTATAATGGCAAGACTTTTACCAAAGGATAGTTAGCGTAAAAATAATGTGAGTTTTTTATATAAACATGTATGCTGGAGAGCTTCGTTTCCGAGATACAGAGTGTAAATTAAATAGAATATTTCTAAAACGGCAGCTTTGAATAATTTTAAATTTGGTACACAGTGTGAACTAATTGTCCCTCATTATTTAGCGGTTATAATGTTAAGATACTAAAATCAGTGTCGGAGACATGGTTGCACCATCGTCCCTTTTCAAAAAAATCTCCTACGCTACTGACTTTATTGCAAATCCAATAACGTCTCCCGATTACTTATGCTTTTTGGAACAAAAAAGTGTGGTTCCATAGTACACGTGCGGTGCACCGTTTTAGAGACATTTCAGGTGTTGTCAGGTAATGTCATTAACTAGTATGAATAACATTTAGGAGTGCATACAAATTCTAACTAAATAACTTTTAATAAAACCAGTAAATACAACTTAGAAATCGATAAATAACTAATGTAACTATTTATTTATTATGTTCTTGGATTATCGGTTCGTAAAAATTAATGAAATAACCACTTTGCTTCAAATTAGTCACTGGAAAAAAATGTTTTTTAATTCATGTTTACAAACCAAAAATCGATACAAATAAATATTAAACAAAACGTTTCAATGTCAAAATAAAAAATTAATGACTAATGTAGTAATTGTTCCAAATAAAAACCAGTTTGTTGAATGTACAGCTAGCTGCGTTTTCTAATGGGATGGTTTAGGCTAGCTAGCACGTCATGGTTAATTTCTGCACACGCATTTTGAGTTATGTGCAAAAGTTCTTCTCTAGTTGTCACTGGCGTTGAATAAACAACTTCTTCCAGATGACCCCGTAGGTAGAAATCCATGGTGGTTAGGTCTGGAGATCGGGGAGGTCATGCAACCTTCAAAATTTGTATTCAGCCAATTACGAACGTTTATGCCATAATGCGCTGGACACCCATCGAATTGCAACCAGGCTTGTCTTCGCATATTAAGTGGAACGTCGTCCCACATATTGTGATTCTCCGTCTCCAGAAATTGCAGAAAGGTTTCAGAATTCACACGCTGTGGAAGTATATGAGGGCCAAACAGATTTTCTTTGTAAATGCCTATCCAAATATTAACACTAAATTCATGTTTTTTCGCGGTCTGATTTCCTGAGGATTTTCATACGCCCATACATGTTGATTATGAAAATTCACAATACCTCGCTGGGTAAAACATGACTCATCGGTCCATAGAATATTGCGTAAAAAATTCCTATTGTTTTGAACGGAGTTCAGAAGCCACCTACAAAATGCAACCCTACGTTCTTCGTCTCCTGGATGTAAACCATGAACAGGTTGCAGATGAAAAGGACGTCTGTGGTACTGTTTTAATAATCTTACAATAGTGCTTTTACAAGTTCCAGTGGTTCGACTGACTCTTCTTTGACTAGACCTCAAATCTCTATTAAATGCACGAAGTATGTTATAGTTTCTCCTTACCGTATTAAAATTCAGACGATTAGGATTACTAGGTATAGCCTTCAGCCCTTGATTGACGAATTGAAGGTGCACGTTTAAAGAAACATTATGATGTGGCTGTCGTCCGTTGGGAAATAGTCTACGGTATTATCGAGCTCCTTCTGCTGTATTCCCATCACAAAAACCATAAACAAAATGCATGTCAGCATATTCTTGATTAGAAAATCTAAAAGCCATTTTATTTAACGTTTGAAACTAGCAAAACAAATTAAAAATAATTTACGAAATTCTGAATGAAAATATTGTTCGTAGTCATAGTTTACTTCGTGAAATTTAAATTCGAAATTAAATTTTGCATCACAGGCCTGACATTACCTGACAAAATCGGAAATATCTCGAAAACAGTGCGCCGTACGTGTACCATGGAACCATACTTTTTTGTTCCAAAAAGCATAATCAATCGGAAGATGTTATTGGATTTACAATAAAGTCAGTGGCGTAGGAGATTTTTTTGAAAAGGGACGATGGCACACCCATGTCTTCGCCACTGATTTTCGTATTTTATCATCATATGCCCTAAATAATTAGGGACAATTAGTTCACACTGTGTACCAAATTTAAAATTATTCAAAGCTGCCATTTTAGGAATATTCTATTTATTTTACAAAATTTCAACACTCTGTATCTCGAAAACGAAACCCTCCAGCATATATGCTCATATGAAAAACTGACGTTATTTTATATATTGTATATATATATATATATATATATATATATATATATATATATATATATATATATATATATATATATATGATAACAAGTGTAGCAATGGAACTTTAGAGATCTTTTAATTATCTAATCAGTCGTAGCAATAGTTTTGAGTATTTGCGTTACGTATACAGGGTGATTCAAGATTATTGTTGTTCTATAAAAATACAAGCGAACTAAAAAAGACAACTATTCCAAATTTGGTATGTAGACATAATAGGTCATGATCTATCTTTTAAAACTATTTTCAAAAGTGCAACGTTGCCACTTCTACCAGAAACCCAAGCAACTTTGAAAATTCAAATTGAATACCCTGTATGTTATTGCATTCTCGGATTCCGCATAAAATTCTAAGCAACTTTTGTTAATATTTGCCTATACCCGTCTCTAAGCGTTACATAAATGACCTCTAAAATAAAATAATAATCCGACCAACCGCACACTTAAAAATAAAAATCGACTGGTTTCGGAATTTTTTCCTGATTTTATTTGGTTTGAAAGTTCTGTCATAATAATCTTTGGAAAAAACTGATTCACTTCATATCGAGCAGTTGCACTTTTGAAAATAGTTTTAAAAGATAGATCATGACCTATTATGTCTACATACCAAATTTGGAATAGTTGTCTTTTTTAGTTCGCTTGTATTTTTATAGAACAACAATAATCTTGAATCACCCTGTATACATAACGCAAATACTCAAAACTATTGCTACAACTGATTAGATAATTAAAAGATCTCAAAGTTCCAATATATATATATATATATATATATATATATATATATATATATATATATATATATATATATATATATATATATATATATATATATATATATATATATATATATATATATATATATATATATATATATATATATATATATATATATATATATATATATATATATATATATATATATATATATATATATTAGGATCTTTCATTACAGTTAAGGACTTTTTACTTTGCGACTCTAGATTTTTTTAATTCATTACCATTACCATACATGAACATTTATTAACAACAAGCCAATCACATTTAAAGCGCACTGAACATGCACTTTTCGTATTAAGATACTTAAGATTACAAAATCGTCAGACGAAGGTTTTGTAATTACATTTTCAAACATTCAAAAAAAGTAGTAATAAACAACACGCCACGAAATTTAATGCAATGTCTAAAGAACAAATTGTTATACCATCTTAAGATAATAAAAGAACACTTATAAAACTATCTGAGCAAGTTTTTATAGATGGAGCGCTTGTTAAAAGAAGAGACTTTCCTGAAACACCAATATTAGTAAAATTCGAATGTATAACTTCTAATGTTGAGAAAGTATAGTTGCACAAATTTTTTTATTATATAAAAACGTTTAGAGCACGCCACCTTAAAAATCGATAGTTTGCAATTAATATTTAAAGTTATCGATCCTCATAGTACATTTTGAAAGCGTGATTGACGTCACAATGTATGATTTATACGTTTCCATACAACAACTCCTATTTTATTGGAGGTTTGTTTGTGTTGTTGGGTTACGTATTTGCATTGTTTTCATATTTTATTTTTTCCCATAAACAAAAAAATCACACCACCTGTCGGTATGATAGTTCGCAACGAATTTTGCAGCTTTTTTAATTTCCTCTGGCTTATACAAGAAAAAAACAAAACTTTTTTTTTCTAAATAAATACTGTTCTAATGTTAGTTCCCTTGGGTTTATTTAGTAATTTTTGTCACTTAACTTTTTGTCCCTGTTTTTTAAATCTTTATCCTTGAATAAAGTTTGGTCTGATACTGCGTTTAGTATGAGTAATTTATCCTTACGTTCAGAACTCGCTTTATTAGATTTTAAACGTAGTTGCAACGTAATAATATGACCATACAGATACTATCTTGTGTTTTGTTAGGGTAGCTTGTGTATTTGAAGCAAGGAAAGATCAAGCTTAAGCCTACGTTCTGAAGAAGAAATATTAGAGATAAATGCGACAGGGTGTTCAAAATATATGTTCAAACCTGCGACCCTTGAAGTTAAAATCACTTTTTTAAAATAGAACACCCTGTATATTTTTAGGCTATTTTAAAGAGAATCAAAAACCATACAATTCTTCAGAAGTATGTCCTATACCTATCTCTCACTGTTTTGAGTTATTTTGATTGTGCTATACTATTTAATATTTCATTGGTTTTTGTTGTGATTATTTGCAGTAGCCATGAAATTTGAAAAAAAGAGAGACAAAATGTTGCATTAAATACTAAACACTAACATAGATATAAATTAACTCCAACATAAAATATATTACGATATCATAATAACATTCTCAGGTCATTTGATTATTCAACAGTTACTAATCAGTTCTTCTTAAAATATGTTCGAAAAGGTGTCCCTCCTGCTGAATACATACATTTAGTCGTTTTCCCTCAGGTTTCCTAGAATCTCCAGTTCTATCGTTCCACAAGCGCCTCATATCCTATCTTCCATATCTTCTTTTGTAGGGAGATGTGATATATACACGTTCTTTAATATATCCCCAGAAGAAGAAATCTAATGGGATAAAATCGCACGACCTTAGGGGTCACTGGACAGAACCTCCACGTCCAATCCATTTTTGAAAATAATTATCATGATTATTATCGTGGTAGTACAGAGGAGCACCGTCCTATTGCCACATATTCTGCCGTTCGTCATTACTAAGCAGACGAAGGAGGTTAGGAAAAACTTCTTGGAGAAATTGAAGATGGATACGATCAGTCAGGAGAATGTTAAAAAAATACGGTCCAATAACTCTATTATGGAGAATGCCACATCAAGCATTACTGGACTAGTGGTTTTGGTTTTGGATTTGTCGGGTCCAAAGTGGATTGTCTAATGCGTAATAGTGCATATTACGACGATTTACAGCACCACTGCTTCTAAATGTATCCTTTTCAGAACACATAATATAGGATACAAAATTTAGATCAATCTCATGTTGACCAATAATCCACTGGCAATAGTTTACGGGTCTATGGAACTCATCATTACGTAATTCCTGGTGTAATTCAATATGGTATGATACTTATATTTTCTATGTTATATTGCTATCTGACGACTACTAACATGCGGGTTTTCTTCAATATGAAACAGAATCTCAAGTTCTTTTCTTTGGTTATTGGTATTTCTATTCGTCGCTTTGCGTTTTACATAATCCACACTGCCAGTAGAATAGAATCTCTCAACAAATTTTCGAAAGAGAGCCTAGTGAGTTGGCGTCAAGCGGGATACTTCATTCTGTGTAACCTTTGAGCAAGAAGATAATTTTTTTGAGCATCTCCCAACATATAAACCATATCAATTAATTCACTTTTAGAGTAATTCATTATTTTACTATTGAATACACAAAACTTTCTCAATCTTAAATGGCTACAAAAATGCATCAACAGTATAACAGGTCAAATATTTGTCATGTGGGAAATTGTCTTCATAGCTACTGCGAATAGTCACAAGAAAAACCATTGAAATATTGAATAATATAGAAAAAACAAAATAACTCAAAACCGCGAGAAATAGGTGTAGGGCATATGTACGAAGAATTATGTGGTTTTTGATTCTCTTTAACAGAGCATAAAAATATACTGTGTTCTATTTGAGAAAAGTGATATGTTTTAATTTCAAGTTTCGCAGGTTTGAACATATATTATAAAAACCCTGTACATTTATTCCTAATATGTATTCTCCTGAAAACAGGCTTAAGCTTGATCCTTTCTTGATCGAAATATAAAAGTTTTCCTAATAAAACACAAGATGGTACATAATGCTAAAGTTATACCTGTAAAAGGAGAAAATAAGTTTTTAATTTGACATGTCTAGTGTTTTTGTAATGCTTTTCCCTAAACCATAAAGTTAATACTTTACCAATTGCGTCTTTAGCAACATTGCATTGATATTTATTAGACAATTCCGAAGTCCTAAATCTTACTTTTTAAGTTTTAAGGATTAATTGACTTCGTATTTAAAAACTTTACAAAGAAAAGCTATGTAAAATTGAATAATCTTTCAAAAATATGCTCACATATTTAGCATTATAAAACCTATGCGATGATATTTTTATTTAAGGTTTAAAGTAATATTTGATAAAAACCAAAAATTTCGCCGTCAAAACCCCACTATCCACCGTTGAATTTCTCCCAAGATCTAAATAGCTTCTAGAGAAATGAAAGTATGCTAAAGTCCGATATTGTAAGTACGAACGTGTTATCGCTCTGGAGTTATCTTATCATACATCCAATTTACACCCCATCCACACAAGCGCAATACACACACACACACACACACACACACACACACACAACGCCACATCTACACACACGCGCGCGCGCACGCGCGCAGCACACGCACACACACACACACACACACACACACACACACACACACACACACACACACACACACCCACACACGCACACATGTTTTATGTTCTAAAGATAGTATAATACAATTTATGTATCTAACATAAAAAATAACATTAAGGGCAACTAACAACAAAAAGAACAGAATGAATTTTTATAGCATATGCTCTACATGATGACCATTTGTTTCAATACATAAATCTATTCTTTGATGTAAAGATTGTCTAATTCTTGCAAAAATTGCACGATTATTTCTAATTTCATTGCATCTTCAATTCTTTCCCATAACTGATCACGCGTGTCTATTGAAACAGCATAAACTAACGATTTTAAGTATCCACAAATACAGAAATCACAAGGGTTTCCAATCCACTGGACGAACTTCTGCACTAAAATCAGCTGAACAACCATCGTGCAAGAACCATAAATTCTGTCTGATCATCAATGGAACGTCATCTATTAAATCAGGTAAAACATTTTCCAAAAATATTAAGATACTCATGTCCCGTTAAACGGACAGATAACTCTATAGGACCCAGCAGCTGATTACCAATTACACCTATCCAGACATTAATACTAAATCTTTGCTAGTTCTTAGTCTCTTTTATTGCATGAGGATTTTCGTCAATGTATGCGTAATGATGTGCATTATGTAAATTAAAAATCCCATCCCTGGTAAAGGTAGCTTCATCGCTAATATTAGAAAAAAAATTAGGCTCCTAATTCTTTTTGTTCCTAAACTAGTTTGAAAACTCTACGCGGGCGGAAAAATCAACATCTAACGTGGCATGAACTCTCTGAAAATGAAAATGATAAAAATTTTCTTGATGAATAATGTTCCATATGGAATATTTGGAAATATTAGGATAAATAGCAGCGAGTCTGCTGGTGTTAATCTCAGGATTCTCTTCAATTTCCATCATCGTCTTCGTATTCTTCTGTAACATCACTGTGTCTACCAGTTCCAGTATTCTTAGGAAGTACTGAGCCAATTTCTCTTATTAATTGGTGTAACGCTGTAAATGTTGAGTGGCTGGAATACCTTTTCCGCGTATCTTCGATCTGCTGCACGAGCGTTACACTGTACTTCCCCATAAACTAAATGCGTATCAGCATAATATTCTTCGGCTAGAGTTCCGTACTCAGGAACCCGATAATTAAGACAATTACATTTTAGCTGCACATATTAGACCCAGACAATTTCATTGACACCTCGCTTATGGCGCGGAACCCTGGGGGTCGAAAGTTATATGGGTCGAAAGTTTAACATGGTAGCCTATAAGGAACACATTAGGGGCTATGAGAGGGATATTGCGCATGCGCGGAATACAAAAACAGCAACACGACACTACAAAAGTTTGGAAATGAAAAAATGCTAAACTTAAACTAGATTGCCACTAAAGCGCATAGGTTATTTGCAGGTTTAGTATATATTTTTTTTCAATGTATACAGAACCAGGGAATCCGCTGCGGCTCGTAGATGTATGGGCGCCGTCTAAAACCGCTTTACTTAGACTCAGGGCATCATTTACACCAGTTTGATACCAAAAAATATTGATTTAAATGCATTTCTCATAGACTCCAATGTTGAATTTTGAACCCTTGTAACCTTTGGAGCCCTAGGGATCCACGCAATAAGTGAGGTATCAATGAACTTGTCTTGGTCTACTCTATAGTCTTATATTATAATTACTCCAATTATCGGGTTTCTGAGTACGGAACTCGTACCTAGTCTTCATTGGAAAAACTAACCATTTTGATTTAAAGTAACAAATTTTTGTCTTTTTAATACAACTCGTCAACTAGGCATTGTAAACATAATTTAGTATTGAATAGTTATTTTTGTATTAAGTGTGCAAAATGAGTGTTTTGTAAATGGCACATGCCATAAAACACGAATTTTACCACGAAATACAAACAATATTTTTTTTATAACTGCTATATTTGAGAATTTCTTTGAATTTTGTTAAATAATTCAAATGAATCGCCCCGTATTTCCTAAATGTTCCAACATAAATCGTATCTATGGGGACATCATGTTTAACAATGCTAGTTTTATTAATATCAATATTATAAATAAAAAAGAATAGTTACATACTTGTATTACAGTTTGGAATATTAGTAGTAGTATTGGTAAAATAAACTATACTATCTTACCTAGCATTTGTTAGTTTTCGTTAAATTAAAAGTATCATTTGAGAATTTTTTAATCCAAGTGATTGATTCATGCAATTGATTTTGCGCCCTATAGTGTACAAAATGTTTTGGTGCAATGGACAACGTGAAAAAATAGTTTGCAATTAAAAAAACTGGCATTTCGCACACTGACATTAGTAAAAAAATATAAACATTTTTTGACAGTTATAGAAAAACGGTATTTTTTGCCAGAAACATAAAAAGGTTAAATTGATTTTTCCCGCAAACGGTACGAGATAGCGATTTCAACTAAGAAACATTTTGTATGGAAAATATTTTAAAGTTTTTAAATTTGATGTTGAATCCAAAAAAATGTTCGTTAAGAAAAAGCTGCCCCCCCCCACCCCCCACCGTAAGTGGACCTTTTCTGATGGCAATAAGAAAGTCGTGTTTTCAGTGGCCGGTTTGTCGTTATCGACTTATTCGTTGTACCAAGTTGAATTTGTTTCGTAGTGATGTTTTTGAGATAGTTAACAAAAAGTGACTTGACCGTGCAATCTTCAAGAGGCTCTAGCTCGCTCAGGATTAATTTTTGGTTAAGGCAATTCAGGTTAAATCGATATAAAACCATACCTAGTATGTGTAGTTTCCATTATGACATGATTTCGTAAACAAATTAATATCTCCTAAAAATCCTATCTGAATGGCAACAATGTTAAATTTCTTTAAAGATAAAGAATCATGCTTTATGTGTGTAACGGATAAATATCGTTGCATTAAAAGGAACATCGCAATTTTGGATTGAAATTGACCATTTTTTTTGCGATAATTTTCAACAAAACTTTAAAGTTGGCAACAATGCTAGAAAAAACTTTAAGGAAATCTAAGAAGTTCTGTGAAGACCGCAGGACGATATTACTTTTCGTTCTCAAATTATATTGTTAAAATGTGATACTTTATAGATGGACACCCAGTTTTGAAAACATATAACATACGATTTCGACTCATAAAATCGTGAAAAATGTGTATTTTCATATGATAACACACTGATGCATAGACGAAATCAATAGTACTCCACATTAAAAATGGAACGTACGTAACAAATATTACGTCCGTCACAACCTGTTTAAATAAAATGATTTTTAAATATTTTTAACTCGTATGAAAGCTTATATTCTAAGAGCTGGAATTATAATTAACGTAAAATTTGGGGAAACAAACGCTAGTTGAAAACTTCCAATTTCTTTCCAACCGAATATTGCTGTGACGTGTTAATCTAGTAATTTTAATTTTAGCAAATTTTCCGTAGACAACATTCATAAATCTGGTATCAGAGTACGTAAGTTGATTTTATGACTGCTCTGATGACTGTTATGACATAACGGAGAGAAGTGAATGTATTAGTTCAATGCAATCATTAATTCGAAATTGGTAGTGATTGATAAAAAATAATAACTATTCAGAAGAAACTTTTTGGCTTAAAACATATATTTCGTACAAGCAAACTTTTTATATGTCGTATTATGCTTGATACGTTGACATCTCGTATTCGACTAGTAGGTTTCTTTTGTTTCAAAATAATTTTGATACGTATCAAAACCAAAGATGGAATCTAAACTCAAGTTTGATGCTCTTTTTGTCATTTGCCATAAAACATATATGGGTGCCACTACACAAACTTAGCAAAGACGAATGTATAAAAATAAAACTATAGTTAACCACTAGTATACTTTAATTATATCATATTTTATTTTGTACAAGTGCAATACACATAGTATCTATACACAATAACACTTCCTGAATAAAATATTTGCAGTTATTCAAAATATACTTGATTATATACAAATACATCGAGATGAAACTTCCTTATTTTTTTCCGTCATTTTTTCGTTTTAAAAGATATAACAAAAGAACAACGATCAAGGTGAGTACAGGTAAAAGTAACATAGTTTAGAAAACATTCAATTGAATTTCGCCGAACATCGATTTAGAAAAATGCGACTGGTAAAAGTCGAGATAGGCTTACATTTCCACGTTTTCATCATACTTTATTCGTAACGTTCAAATAATATTGTCTTTTTCTATCCTCGAACGACAACTACAAAAGCGAATACGTGAGTCAGTAACACGTTATCTGTCAATTTGCGTCACCCCACACTGTCTTTCAAATTGTTATACATTTTTCATAGCGTAGAGTCAATGATGTTTTTAACATACTACCACCCGGGGAAGTCGACGGTAGTTTGGGAACAAAATTTGGCCAAATCGTGGTTGTTTTATGTAGGGTAGAAGCTAACATATAAATATAGAGTACATTTCAAATATCTCTGAGCAGTTATACTACTCTTTTGGGATTTAGGTGGATCGCTTTACGTTAATCAATTTTTTATTGAATTTTAACTAACTTGATTGACTGAACTAAAGGATGGACTTGTGGGAAAAATTTTGCTTTCAAATTAGTTTTCCTAAATTATATTAGTGTCTATACATACATTAGGTAAATAAATAGAATTACTCGATGTTTCATAATGGAAAATAACAATTACCAAAAATTAATATTTAAGTAACAATGTCAAATTCAAAACGTTGATTAGCAAAAAACTAACAGGTAGATGCATAATCAATACATTTTATTTACATTGGTCTAATTTTAATTATTAATTTAATTAAAATTAGACCAATGTAAATAAAATGTTATATGCAAACAACAAAATTATTATACCAACAGCAAGATTAGAAACACAAACTCAAATATTAGACCAAGCAAACTTCCAATTTACAATCGGAGTGTAGGTTTCGTAATGCACTTTAATAAAATAGAAAATGTTGATTTTAGTTGCAGATCTGTTGTTTGTGAAATTATTACAGTATTTAATATTACATTCGTGTAAAAAAATTCAGAATAGCTTACTGTGTATTTGAAAGAGGAGCGTTAAATTCAGAATATTAATTCTTATCATTATTGACATTTTCTAACAAGTTCCCTTGAGTTTTATAATGAAATTTCGTAGGTGTATTTAACAATGTGAATGCGTTTATTTTACCACTTTGTATTGATATTTCTCGGAAAGCAACGTTTATCTTATGATTTATTAACGGCATATTATATTTTAGTCTAGATCAAAAGAAATAATGCCATCGTATCACATTTTCGATATAATTGCAGATAGAAGAAAGGTACAGGGTGATTGTCAAAATTAGAATTTTTTGCACCACTCTCGTATCTAGGTTATCTTTTGAAATATTGACGAACTAAAAACATCTTGTACAGCTCTTTTTTATTTAGAATTCAGAAACGTAATTTTATGGATTTCATGTAACATGTATTTTTCTTTAATGGAACACCTTGTATAATGTATATTAGTTTGGTTGGCAGTATTTGAACTTTGGTGAAATTATGTTTTTGTAGGAAATGACAGGTCACGATAAAAAAAAACACAAATTTCAGGCCATTCAAGGCAGGTTTTCAAATTCTGAAAAATGTGATATGTTATCTTGTTACATACAATGCTACTAAAATGGCGATAAAACCGCCGAACTGTATTTAAACAGATATGTGGATAATCTCGGTTCGACTTTTAATCAGAAAATGATATTTCAATACGGGGTATCCGTTTTAGTGGAGTAAAATCGCTCTTCTAACTCGCTGTTTTCTGAGGGTGCGTGACATCGAAGGTATAACCAAATGAAACCTATATCATCTTGTAGAGTACACTTTGGGGCATAGGAAATGAAAATGTACAACTTTTTTTAGTAGGGCGCTTAAACGCGACTGATGTCGAATTAAAATTCTGATTTCTTGCACACATACCTGAAATATAAGCGCTTCTAACAGCAATTCAGAAATTTTGAAAATGTTTACGGTTTTTTTTAAATAAAGTTGAGAAAAAGAAAATTATCAAAATCGTGCACCCAAAACTTCACCCTGCGGCGAGCTATGTGAATTATTGAAAATTTCTATACATATGTATATCGAGTCAAATGTAGCCAGAAAACGTAGAGTTAAAAAAAAATTAAGTCGCTAACTTCAATAGTTACAGATATATGAATTTTGATCCGCTAGCCCTAAAACGCGCACTGTTGCCAAGAACACCATTAGCCGCTCTCGGCACCATACCTTTCTAGAAATCATATGCGTTAGCCTTATATCTAGAAATAAAATAAGAATATCTATAAATGTAGAATAGCGGTGCTTTTCCTAAAAAAGTTACAAAACCTCATTTTCTAAAATGTAATTTTTGAAATCGAAAAGAATTAATTTAGTAAATATGGTAATTAATTAAAATAAACTTGTCCAAAACATGTCGTTATTATTATTCAATAATTCACATCGCTCACCGCAGGGTGAAGTTTTGGATGCACGATTTTGGTAATTGTATTTTGTAACTTTATTTTGAAAAAAACTATAAAAGTTTTCAAAATTCCTGAATTGCTGTTAGAAGCGCTCATATTTCAGGTATTGGTAATAGCTTAAATTGTTACAACGGTTAATCTTAAGAAAAACGTAGTTTTCGTAACACGACCTCAGTCACGTTTAACCCCCATTTTCAAAGTTCGGTGCTACTAAAAAAAGTTGTACATTTCCATTTCCTGTGCCCCAAAGTGTCCTCTACAAGATGGTATAGGTTTTGTTTGGTGTCACTCAAACTCATAATTTCACTGCCATTTTACTATTTAGTGCTCCGTTCTTCTGTGGTTGTATGTTAAATTAGTCACAAGAGTTACTAAGCAAACTGGGACACTTTAAGAAATTATTTTAAAATAGACAAGGTGGTCCAAAAAAGCGTGGCAACAAATTGTAAGATTTTTTTAACGGCACACCCATTATATTTTTGGATTCCTCTATAAATGTACTTTATTTTATTTTGCCACCATAATGTTCTTTATACGCCCCCAAATGCGGACGTAATGTGGTCTTATAGCTGCTGTACCAGTAATGTTCTCAGCAATTTTAATTTTATTTTGCAGAGAATTCTCTACATATTATTCGGCTACTTTATCCGATCGCCATCCACCAAGCTGCTTCAGTGCCCTTGTATCACCGCCGCTTTCTGCAAAGATTGTCGCCGCACTCCTGCGAAAGCAGTGCCCTGTGTACCTATGGGCATCCGGTAGATTGAGGAACTTTGCTTTTATCCTCAGCATTTTGCCTAAGGTATTTTTCCAAACAGTCTGAGCACTACATTTGCCATTATGATACGACAAAAACAAGCTGTCAATTTTAGTATGTTCCGGTCGTAATGCTGCATATTTTCGGTACAAAGAGACGTAATCAACCAATCCATCGCTTGGTACAATTGTAAATTTCCTCGAAGTATAAGTTTTGGTTTTTTTGATCTTCACTAATAGCACTGATCCCTCAGTTGTTACGCCCTGTACAGCCAAATCGTGCAGTTCTTCGCGACGACATGCTCCAAAAATACCAAAGGCTGTGACAACCTATAAAACACAATAATTTTTATAATGAGAATTGGAAAAAAAAACTAAAATCGTTATACCTTAACTAACAAGTACGTATGATCAGGCGCCTTCAACATGAATTCTTCAATTTGATGCCGTTGCAATACATAGGACTTTTTAGCTTGATCACCTACAGAATTATTCTTCATGAATTCTGTGAGCATGGAAAAACGAGATATATCAACATCTTCCTTCAACTTGAACGTCTTTTTCAAGTTAGAATATAAACACCACAGTGGGACGGCTTATAGATCTTTGACTGCAAAAATAGATATAAATTGAATAGAGATAAGTAGGCGCTCAGATTTTTCTTGTTAGATTTTTTATAAGGGTATATGTAAAATAAAATATATAATATTCGTTTCGATGTCATAAAAGATTTTCCGAACGCTACAAATAATTACCTGTATGACCTTTCGATATCTGGAATCCAAAGATGTTCCGAAATATGATTGCGTTACAACGGAAATAAATTTGGAAAATACCTTTAACTATGATGTTGTGTAAAACTTGTTAAGGAACTTACATTAAGTATATTTTGTGTTGGCAGGTTCATGGTATACTAAAATATAGTTATAATTTTCCCAAAATTCAAATATTTATTTTAAAATAAAAACATAGGCATATATACGTTTTTGAAATTTCAAAAAATAACAACTTTGTCTTGTTACATGAAAACCACAAAATTTAAAATTCTACCAAATAAAACGATAACCGAGCTACGAGGGATGTGCAAAAATTTCAAATTTTCACCCTGCTGGCCAGAAACGAAGAAAAGTTTTATTTGCGGATTCGTTTCACAAAAAAGTCAAAAAGTGTGCCGTAAACCACAACTTTCTTATACGTTTGTTTGTCAAACATTCCGTATCCTTGCAACTAAGTAACCGACTGGTTCATTACGTGCCCGGTACACTAGCTGCCACGCAACTTTAATAACAAAGCACAAACCGTAATACTCGATCCACCTAAAAATGAGATACACATACACATTGCTCATCAATATTTCCTTCATTCCCAACATTTGGCAAATTTCACCAGGCCAACTCGACCTGAAAAATGCGCACTCTACCTGACAGCAAACCACACCTATTTAAATTCTTATTACTTTCCTGTATGTTTAAAATGCCTATTTAAACAACTAGAAAATGTTTGAATTTAATACGAATCGATCATTCTCATTGTATATCAGGTCCTTAATGCAAATACGTCATTTTACTAATTTTGCCAAATTAGCTCATTAACACTAAATTATATCAGCAACGTAATATAACTATATCTTCTCCATATATTTATACATTTTTGTCCCTTTTAGCTATAAGTTTAATACCACACTATTTCAGTCTATACACTTCTATAGTAATGTCAACTATATTGTGTGCAAAATGTGACAATTTAAAACAAATTTACCTTTAAAACGATATTAAACTTTAATGTTTCTCAAACTGTGGTACACGTAACTCTTGGGGTATTAACATACATTTTTAAAGGATACGACAGCTGGAGAAAATACCTATATTATGTCAGTAAACTACAATGAATGTAATTTGTAGCGATTGACACCACTGAATATTCATTGTATAATAAACCGAGGATTTACGTTTTAGGGCAACAATCGCGTAATTACAAATTTGCCATTTCTAAATTTATTCAACAAGTAATTCAACATTAAAGTGTACACATTTCATACAATGACAACCTCGCAAAGTTTCAATCTACACGCCAATTTTTCTTACGAAACCATTATTTTGTATACATAATAGATATTTATGTGTTAAAGGCATAATCAGAAGATTATGGCTCGAGGGAATGTTATATTCCTGAGAGCCATAATCTACAATTATGCCCGTGGTACATACAATGTTTTATTTTATTGCAAAATATTAAAAAGATTCAGTATTTTCGGCAAGTTTTTAAATGCAAATGCAGTGAAATAAAGTCGACAGTAGGCTAATTTGTTGTTACTAAGATACTGTGATATTGCTATTATATATCATGTCATGTGTTTGCTGTCAATCATGCTGCTTAGCATCAATGACATTTCCGTGCTATAAAGACCACATTACGCCCGCATTTGGAGGCGTATAAAGAACATTATGGCGGAAAAATAAAATAAAACAATAGAATTGTTTTAATAAATTTGTTTAAATAATTGAAATGTATAACTTGTACAATGGCTATTCAGTAGTATAAATGTTTACCTATCTACATTTAAATTACTTTAATTACAATTTATTGACATAGTAATGTATATCTTTTGGAAAAGTGTGCGCATCATAGCGGCACAACAAATAGAGGTACAAAAAATTTGAAACGCTGCTTTAACATATTCTACATTACCACTATCAACGTAGTGTCCGTCGACGATGTAGACTTGGTTAGAGTTCTCTACATTGCTAAATATTTAGCACTGAGTAGGATGTTGTATCAGCGATGAGGACGAAATACGAAGTATTCGACGTAGTCTTTTTGAATATTTTTTCAGTAGTGTGCGTTGTGGTGGCAATTGGCATAGTGTCTACAGTATTATGTTCCACGTTGTTTCTAAAGTAATTTTGATGAGAGTCAACAAATTGGACCTAGTCGGTGTTCTATCCACAACGAATTATATTACGGGTGTAGTGCTCACTAGTACATCATCCCTCAAATAAACTTCATGTTTCCGACATAGCTCAACAGGATGGGTCGTGATTCTTACTCACAAACTAATAATTAATAGGGCGCTCGTTGCAGCTCAACCAAAAGACCAAAATTGGGAAATATTAACGTCACTTTGGCTTCATCTGCTTTTAAATGTATTAAGTTTCTTAATATAACGCAAGGTAAGCCTAAAAATTAATTAAATATGAATGAAAATGATTAAACTATACTATTTATATCTTATAGAAACGGGTGGCTTTGGAATTTTCGTGTAAATTAACATGTATTTATGTCTATTAATGTATATCTGACATGAAGTTTTAATCGTCATTCTGGCATAGATTATTGTTTTTTGTTTTTACAATGTCGTCTGTTTTCGTTATGAACGTATGAAAGAGGTTGCATAGTTATTCTAAAAAAATTTAAATTAAAATTAAAAGGTCTGTTTGACATAGGTTATTGTTTTTGTTTTTACAATGTTGCTTATTTTCGTAATAAACTTATTATAAAAGAGGTTTCTAAACTATCCTAAAAAAATGTTATTACATTTATTTCATTTCTATTAATTTCCATTTTGTAGGTTGGAAGGTCGTGTGGTGTTCCACACCAGAGACTTTGCTTTATTATTTTTACATGCACAATCATTACAAAATGTTGAATACTTTTTAATATAATATTACTAAAAATAGAATTTAGCTTATTTACAATATGCTTTGATGTTTGACCACAAATACAGTCGTCTGCATTTGTAAAAAAATTATTTTTTTTCTAAACTAAGATTTGTAAGGGCTATCAGAATATTTTTCTGATATGTAATGATACTAAAAACATTGTACTCCAAATTTATTATATATTTAAATACCGCAGTCATTGGAAAAAAATTGTGATAACATATTCACTAGCCAAAGAGAGGCCACCGCGCTGCAAAACATCAAAATAAACATCGCCACTATTAAAACCTTTTGATTCTTGAATAGTTGCCTGACAAACGAACACACCAGTTTTTTGATAACGGCATGAACTGCATAGCGACATAGACATATACTTTAGAATCATTTATGCCACATATAGGACACGACCATTCATTTATAATATCCCACCACTTACGTATTATTTCTAGAAATAAGGCAATTTCTATGTATTGATCTACTTCCGTCAAGGCCGCAATAATTGAGCAGTGGAAGAGATTGTCTGTTACGCTTACATTCTGTCTTTCTATATTACTATGATACAACGTCTTCTCATTCAATTTACATGCTTTTCTAATTACTAGTTTTCTCTGTTTTTTATACAGTTTTTAAATGGTCAAACAATGCCTTTCTAGTAATATTGATGGTTTTAAAAATATGTGCAGTATCATAGGTAAGATATCATGGCATATTATTAAAATTCGTGTTAACAATATGAAATGAAGTTGAGGAAAATATTGAAAACATACATTGATTAGTGCGATTGTTGTCAGAGATAACAAAGATTACCTTAAAATTAAATGGCTGAATGTAATCAATTATTGTTAAAGTTAAATCTTTTAATTCTTGTGCAGTTAGAGAACTAGCGGGAAACAATCGAACTACTTATTTGAAATTACTGAATCATGAGCTAATCATGAACGTTTGAACTGTCTGCTAATTCGGAAAGGTTATTTTCAACGGAACATCGAATATCAGTTACTTTGAAACTGAAATTCTTGGTTATGTAGACTTCATCTGTTAACAATGATACATGTAATTCCCTATTTTTTAACTTCTTAGGGACATGTAACCAGTGGTAGGAAGTAATTCAATTACAGTAATTTGAAAAAGTACTTAAATTACTTGTACAGTAATTTAATTACTTTGATTTGTATGTAATTAGTAGTGTAATTGAATTCCTTTTTATGAGTAATTGAAATGTAAATTACTAATTACTTTAGTTTTAAGAATCTGAAATGAATCTAAAACTCCATAATGAGTAATGGCAGCCAAATATTTCCGATGATGTAATGAACGAGAATTTCCAAATTGCATTCTTTTGTTATCACTTTCGTTCCGAGGGCCGACGTCATTGGCCAGATAAATTACGCGCCCTTTAACCGTCTAGTCATTATAATCAACTCTGTTTTATCTCTGGGTTTAATGTTAGCTTCGGATCTGTACTCTATTCAGTCTTTGGTGTCCTACTGTTTCTTAAATTTAACACTAGCTTACCATCTAGTGCAAGCGTCGAGCGTATGTTTAGTGTGGCTGCAGATGTGTTTGGGAACAAAAGACATGCTTTGGCGGACAGGAATTTTACTGTTAAAATGTAATTCACAATATAGGCAATTTTTATAACACAACTTGTTTTATTTTTTTATAACTTTGTAAAAATTAATTTATGCCAATTACTTTTTAAGAAAGTAATAAGTACTAATTACTATGAAAACAAAGTAATAGTAATTCAATAACTTTTTAATAAAGTAATTGGTAATTTAATTGAATTACTTTTGCAAGTAATTTTTCAACCACTGCATCTAATAAATAGTGGCTTGTGTTTCTTTCAACGTTAGACCCTACTTTGAAATTTGATGATATATGTTGGGCAATGTAAGATATTCTCTAAGAACGTCATAGGCTACAAGTTATTGCGAATACAACGTAAATGCAAAGATTAGAGTTGAATGGCATAAGATCTCTTTTTCTTCAATAATAAGCTCAGCTGATTTTTAACTATTTCTAAATGATTTCTGTATTCTAATGTCTCGTCGCTAGCTGCTAACTCAAAACCTTTTTGCAAAAATGTGCCTTTTTTAAAAATATTCAAATGATTCAGATACTTGACCATGATTTTTATTAAAATTTTTATACCTAACCAACAATTTCATTTCCGTTTACATTTACACGTACCAGTAGTTCATTTGTAACTATAATGCTAGTAGTAATATGCAGTTCTTGCAACATAGCAACATCTCCCTCACCAGTATTCAATATATAAAAACATAAACATTTATCACTCGCTTTAATATTCCACTCTTTAATAATTTTTAACCGCATTATGTATTTTTGTTGAAAGTCATTATAACTTTCAATAAACCTTCTTTTAAAAAATTATCAACTGCTTCAGAATGTCGCTGCATTACCTCTTGCCATCGACAGTCAGGTGCTTTTCGGTCAAATATGACAGCAAATTGTGAAATATCCGGGGAATCGCGTTGTCAACTAATTTGGTACGTTTCAATAATATTTCCTGCATTTCACCGTTGGGTTTTTTCCACATTTGGGTTTTAACGATATTACTTTCGCGACAATGCTTTACCAGAACTGAGAAATATGTTGTTGGGGTCTAATGTTCCCCTGGAATTGCCCGTAACCATGCTTCCTTTTTCGTCTCATGCATCGGGAATGAAAACATTGTTACTGAAGGCATTTTGTTTTTTAGTTTGATGTCGTAATTGGACTTGCATCCAGGAACGTCATCTAATCAAGAACAACACAAAATATTAGAAATATTATTTCGCATGCAAATATTTAGTTAAAAGTCAGGTTAGGAACTATAGATAGAACGCTAAACAATTTAATTAATGATAACAATAAATTTAAGATTTAAAAAAACGACACAAAAGACTCTACTTTTAAAACCTTTAAAAAGTAAACAAATTTTCTTGAATCCAAGCTTAGAAGGGTCTCGATCAAGTCGCCTTTCAAACAAAAAAAAATAAATCAAAACTTCTAATAAAAAGTAAGAAAAATCCCTACTATATGATCTTCAAACGGCTAAACATATTTTCTTGAATCATAACTAAGAACGCTCTCTATCAACTCACCCAAAAAAAATAAATCAAAATCGGTTCTTCCGTTTGGGAGCTACGATGCCACAGACAAATATACACAGATACACACGTTATAGTATATTAAGTATCTAGAACAGTAAGGACGTTTTACCGATCGAAGACAACTGTTTGGAGGAGGAGCGAGGCGACGACTACAATTATTGTCTGAGATCGGTAGTCCTTAATGTTCGTGACGTTTTTTGCGCGACTAAATTTATTAAAAAGGTTTAAATATGTACTTAATAAATAACGATATGTACATATGTATATTAGTCTCGTTATATCAAGTTGTCTTAATGTAAAAATTTGTGTTTCGTTGCTATAACGATTTATAAATAATTGCAGCCATTACAGTTTTTTTGTGATAATAACTTTGAAAACTAGACTGAATATTTTAAGTGAATCTGAAAAATTTCTTGCACACAAGGTAGTACGTTACATATTAAAGTAAAGATACATTAGTAAATTATTATATTTTTTATAGGTAGGAATAGCTGATGCATGTAGACGAGAAGAGTTATATAATATAAAAATAGAAGACTTTGAGGAACGTGATGGATTAATCACTGTAAAAATACCCCAAACGAAGACAACTATTCAGCGATCGTTTGTTGTTATTAACATTGCACATAATAAAATTAACTATTTGGACATATATTACAAATATAAAAATCTCCGTCCAAAAAATGCAAAATCATTTCATTTCTTTTTAAATTATCGAAATGGGAAATGCACTAAGCAGGTTATTGGGAAGGGTACAGTAGTTTTAGCGACAAGGAAACTCATCCACAAGAGTCGCACGAGGTTCCAATAGATGGTACTGAATTTTTTTCATCGGCATCTGTTTTCCAAAATAAGCTTTTCCGGTGACAATTGGAAATTGTAATAATTGTACTTTCAATATTTATGTAAATTATGAAAATTGTTATTATTGAAAATTGAATAAATTTAATTACCGTTCTAGAACGCAAAAATACTTACCGTCGTACTTATTCTTAGCAACTACTAAACAAAACTTACTGTCGTGGAAACAGACGAGGTAAACAACCAGATAGAGCATAGTCGCGCAAAAAACTTATAAAACACCTCTTTTTTCGTCGGTGGTTAAAAACACCTTGCGTTTTGACTTTAAAATATCCGACAATATTTCACCGCTGTATATACATATATATATATATATATATATATATATATATATATATATATATATATATATATATATATATATACAGTAAACATTCAGTTTATTTGAGGGATGATGTATTAGTGAGCACTACACCCGTAATATAATTCGTTGTGGACGGAACACCGACTAGGTCCAAATTGTCGACTCTCATCATGTGACTCTAAAATAATTTAGAAACAACGTCGTACAAAGTACTGTAGACACTATGCCAACTACGGTCAGAACGCACACTACTGAAAAAATATGCAAAAAGATACTACGTCGTATTTCGTCCTCATCGCTGATACAACCTACTCCGACTGCTGCCAAATATTTAGCAATGCACAGAACTCCAACCAAGTCCACATTGTCGACGGACGCTACGTTGATAGTGGTAATGTAGAATATGTTAAAGCAGCGTTTCAAATTTTTTTGTATTTTGAAATTGTAATAATTATACTTTCAATGTTTATGTTAATAGGTAAACTATAAAAATTGATATTATTGAAAATTGAATGAATTTACTTACCGTTCTAGAACGCTAAAATAGTTACCGTCGTACTTATTCTTATATAAACCCCTCTTTTTTTCGTCGGTGGATAAAAATACATCACAACTTGCGTTTTGACTTTAAAATATCAGACAATATTTCACCACTGTATATATATATATATATATATATATATATATATATATATATATATATATATATGTATATATACGGGACCGCCATAATGTTGGACACATATGGGAAAAATTTTTATTATTGAAATTTATGAAAAACTCTATTGGCGATTCGCTTCTGCATGTCTAGCAACCAAAAAATCAATTGTGATATTTGTCACGTGACCATAGATTTGGCGGGAATTTTGAAAAATGTTAGCTGTGATGCCGAAAAATGGGTCAAATTGACAAGATATCGAAAAATTGTATTAAGAAAATGTATTTAGACTGCAACGAAGACCCCACATACCAATTTTCGACCAAATCAGAAAAAAATACCATTTATTCCCTTCTGCTTTTATTATGAAACATCATAAAATCTTGTTTTACCTGGAAATAGTTTTAATAATATAAATTACATCATTTTAGGTCAAAATTAATCAAATATTTGTTATGAGAGGAAAATTTAAAAAATACGATTTAGCCTCGTTGCTGGTTGTGTTCATGGCCTGTATATTGAAGCGCATGAGCTGATCTAAAAATTTTACCGGTAAATAAAATGTAAACGAACTAATATTTGTAATTAAAACTTAACAACACATTATTTATCCTTATTAAATTTAATATTGGTTAGTACATTTGAAATTAGCGATTTTTTTTTAATTTAATGACTTGGCTTTGAAAAATCAAATATTTCGGCTTATAAGGATGAAAATTATTGCTCTTTAAAGTGCACATCATAGTTTAAGATACCTAAAATTATGTAATTTGTGTTATTAAAACTATTTGCAGTTAGAACAAGATTTTATGATGTTTCGTAATAAAAGCAGAGGGGAATAAATGGTATTTTTTATTTTTTTCTGATTTGGTTGAAAATTGGTATATGGGGTCTTTGTTGCATTCTAAATACATTTTCTTAATACAATTTTTCGATATCATGTCAATTTGACCCATTTATCGGCATCACAGTAAACATTTTTCAAAATTCCCGACAAATTATGGTCACGTGACAAATGTCTCAATGGATTTTTTGGTTGTCAGACATGCAGAAACCAACCGCCAATTGAGTTTTTCAGAAATTTCAATAATAAACATTTTTGCCATATGTATCCAACTTTATGGCGGTCCCTGTATATAATACACACAGTGCCATTAAATAACACATTCAAGTGCGTTAGGCCTTATTTTTATGTGTATCACTAATTTCATCCTTCATAATTTATACATTAAGCTTCTTAAGAATAATTACCACGATCCACCACTGGTTAGTATTTTCACTATTGCCGTTTTTTATTTTATCGCGGATCGTTGAGCGCGCGGTGGATTATTCTGTTACTAAGTAATAATTTCTGCAAAATAGCAACGTAATAATATAGTAATAGCAATCATATTCAATTATTGGGTCATTGTCTCGATAATAGGCTGTTGTGGATCATAACCTTTGATTTCTAATAGTAAATATATGGTGTGGGACACCACACGACCTTCGAACCTACAAAATGGAGATTAAAAGAAATGATATAATTTTAATAACATTTTTTTAGGATAATTATACGAAAATAGGCAACATTGTAAACTCAAAAACAATAAGCTATGTCAAACAGACGTTTAAAACTGCATGACATACCAAGGTTAATAGACATCTAGATGCTAACTTAAATTAAAACAAATGGAATAATTTTATTTTCAATTTTTTTACGATAACTGTGCAACCTCTTTTTTATACGTTCATAACGAAAACAGGCAACATTGTAAAAACAAAAACAATAATCTGTGTCAGAATGATGTTTAAAACTTCACATCAGATATCGATTGATAGACATAAATATAGTATTTTTCAACTAGGATTCCCGTTTTCGGATTAGCGCTTTATGTTAGTAAACTCAAACCAATTGTGGTTGTACTTCTAAATAACAGAAACGTAGGATTTAGCTCGATAGATAAATTGCTTCAAGCACACACTAAGCATTAAAATATTCTACTAATAACCGCAATGTGGCAGAAAGAGATGACATTAGTTTATGTTCGACGCAAAACTACAATTACTCTCGAGTGCTTCAGATTCTCAAAATTTTACATTTATTAACAGCAACGGTTATGAAATGTCAAGCTTTTAAAATAAATACGTTTATTCAATTAACATATTCAAAAATATACAAACGACGCAAGTAAGTGTTTACTATTATATATAATTATCACCTATTTGGTTTTAATGAAACTAACATACATTGCAAATCAAATTTCACTTTAACATTAGTGTAATGCATAATTAATTGCGCATGACGTTTACTAGCAACAGATAAGCGCATTAATGATCATATAATTAGATTTATTGCATTCACGTCAAAATTCGTATGTAGATACCAATTTATTTCATTACTTATAAATATGTACTTAAAATTATCATTTATTAAAGAATCAATTATTTTAGAACTATTTAGAAACTAATAAGTAATTCTTAGTTCACACAGCAATTCAATGAACCGCGCTAATCCGAAAAACACTATACATGTTAGCGTAAAAAAAAATTCCACAGCCGCCCGCTTCTATAAAAATATCAATAATTCAGCTTCATCATTTTCAATCATATTTATTTAATTTTTATATTTATTTCGCTTTGCATTAAAAAACTTTATAAAGAAAATTTATGTAAAATTAAATTTTCTTTAAAGAATACGCCTACACTATTTCTTATAAAATTAATTGTCATTCAGATAATGAAAAAATTCTACCTTAAGAATTTTTTTGCCGCCAAATTACGCGTCATATAAAAAAATTGCATAGAACATAATGAATCGATATGTTTAAGGTCTATATCTAGGTATTTTTATATCTTTGAAGTATGCAACTGTTTTAGAAATATTAGATAAAAACTGTCCCTAATAAACCCCCCCCCCCCTGTCCACCCCTGGATTTGTCCCAAAATCTAATCAGTTCTAAGCGAAATGAAAACAAGCTTAAATACAAAAGTCTAATACGTAGGTATTTTCGTTCTGGACAGACACACGCACGCACGCACACACGCACACATGCACAACTTGGCCAAAAGTTGTAAAATGAGCTAATAAGTCGATTTAACGATACTGAAAAAGATGTTAGTTGCAAAACCTTCTGTAACTACATATGTTTGTATATGTATCTTGGAAGGTAAAAAGAAGCTTTTATTTTAGAAAAGCAGCTGGAATTGTTGAGATTTTTAAAGTTTGCACATTTATATACGATAATAACGGGCCGTTAAGGACTAATAAATACGCTAGGAAATTGACTGCAACAAAGTAATAGGAATACAGTAATGATACAATATTGAGTTTAGTTGTAAATGTATCAGTGACTATGCGGTAAGTTACAGAGAAAATTATATATCTACGAAGCTGAGCTAAATTTAATGTCTGTTCATACTTACCCTTATCTGCAAATAAATTTTACTTATTTTCTAATACTAATATGCTTTCAACGGAATATGTTTTTTAACAATTCTATAAGCCGTTTGATTTATTCAAATTAGGTGCAAATTTAATCATAGCTAAAAAATCAATTTCATTTGATCTCAAATATGTTGAAGCCGTAAAACGTCTGTTCTTGTCACGATTTTCTGGTAACCCTCGTCACTGTAAAAATAAATCAAAAAATTAGAACGTGGATAGCTATTGAATTTTCCACCAATTTAATATACTTTGTCTGTAAATAACCAAAATTCGTAAAATTTCTATTAAATTTGATTGACAATTTATTTTTTTGGTTATACAAAATTATGTCCATTTGTGTTAAGTGTGTCCATCTAAAGTCCTTCTGACTTGGAAGGAAGGGCATTATCCAATTAAGCATCAATCAGAATTAGTGCCATTAGTGACGAGATAAACACTAAGTGTGCCTTAATTCGCTTTCCTTTAACCTGGTTTATTCTCTCTATGATGCAGTAATGGAAATTAGATGTAGTAGAAGTCTGCGTAATGGAAGACCAACGTTGTGCATTCCTAGTTCAATTATTGAAACGTTACTTAATTTCAAATGGATCTTAGATTTAATTACATTCATTGTATTAAGATCTGAATTTGATTAATAATTTATTTTGATAACTACATTGATGAATACAAAACTGTTTCCTTAGCACATATCAAAACCATTTCCTGCTACGTAATTTATTTGACATCTTATTATGTTACATCGTATTAGTTCCTAAATGCCATTTAAACAAAACAGTTTTGTTATTGCCTTTCTAGCTCATTATTCTTATTTGTTATTATATTATATTAATACACTTCTAAAGTTCTGTATACACCACTCTGTCTTGCTGTGATAAATTAGTTTACCAAAGATATTAATTAGTGTACACATAAACTTTGAGAATTTCATCCACAGTAGAAAATTTATTCTATCAATGTGTATAAATTTTGGGGTGTATTTTATGTAATCTAATTGATTGAGTTAAGCTCGTAAATTAAAGTTAAATTTGATTAATGATGTCAAAAAGATTTTTATAACTAAGTTTGAATTATTCTAACAATTAACCTTATCTTGAAATTCTGAATTATAAAAGGTTATGTAATTAAACACTTTCTTTTATAAATATTTCAGAATTTCATTTTGTAAAATTAAAAACGCGTGTTCTTTTACATTTAATGACAATAATTAATTATAAATCGCTTGGATAATTTGGTATAAATATTTAAATATTCATATTTCAATGGTCCTACGCAAATTTAGAAACTTCTGAGATGGTTTGTCTCAGAATTTTGACTGATATTTTGGAATTCTCACAAGTATCATTTTTGAACATTGATTTTTTTGTTTCCCGTCACAATTAAAATGTAAATTAATTTTGTTCTATTCTACATTATATTAGATTTACACTACATTGCGTATTACTATTTAACAATACAAAAGTTCGTGAGAAACCATCGATTTTTTAAATCAAATAACATTAAGGTATATAAATTAACCAAGAAACAAGTGTGTCCTACAACTAATCGTATTTTTAAGGCAACATCTAATATGTTTTAACTGAAATGCCCGACCAAGGTGTTCGATTTCTTCAACTTCCGTAAAGATCAAATTAGGGTAGCTTAATCTTGTGTGTGTGTGTGTGGTCTAAATTACCGCAACAAGGGATAATAAAAAAAATGTAATTGTATCTGGTACACCAAAAGTAGGTGTTAATATGGGACAAACCCGCATTAGGCGACGGTAATATAAATGTTATACTGGCAAATCAAAACACTTACCATTCGGGGTGAATCCGGACGATTTTTGTAGTTTTTTGGAAATAAATGGTTTAAAGTTAATGCAAAAAATTCTAAAAAAATAATTTAGAACATAAGAGTTAGTAATAAACATGTCAAAATTTGTAGTGCAACATTTTATTTTTTTTGTTATATAGTGTCCGGATTCGTCCCTATGTGTGGGGTTAATCCGGACATAGCTTTATTTTTCATTATAAATCATATTAAGCCACGCAAATGGGTGAATTCGGACAGAAAAAAATAAATGTCTCTACCCACAAATTATTTTTAAAGGGTTAAATAAAACATTTTGGATTTGAATAATTTTATTTTAACATCTATATCAATATGAAATAAAATATGATCCCTTAATACTAAAAACATTTCATAAAATAATGTTAACAAAAAAATCTCAAAAATTCATAGTTTAAGTCTATTAGCAAAATATTTATTCTAGTCGAATATTATCCATTTGTAATAGAAGCGGAAAGTGGTATCTTTGACGTCTCATATCTGTTACTTTTTTAAGGAAAAATTTGAGTACCATCAATTATACTCTCATCTTTTATTTGGGGATAAGTAAAATATATGCCTAATTTGTTTCCTAAGAAAGATGACAAGGTACATATTTTTACTTTTATCAATGACCTCTGTAACATTTCCAACATAATATTTAACAATATTCTTTGGAGAAACAAACAACAATTAAAAAAGTATGAATGTTTATAGAACAATCAGTCTCATCGGTTTCACTTTGCTCACTTTCAGTCTTTTTCTCGTCTTTAGTCTCCATCTCCGTTTCAAAACTTTGATCATTCTCACTACTTTCCAAATAATCATTTCTGTTACCTTTGGTTTCTTTTTCTTTTCCGAATGATGTTTCTCCTAAATCGTTTGAACTTATTCTTTTGCCTGCAGGGACCTGTAGTTTTTTGCCCCGTTTTGTTGGGTTGCATTCAGCCTACTTTCCTCAAGAAAGTTTTGAAGAGTTTTGGTCCAGTGCTCTTCGTTTTCTGTTTGAGTTTCAGAAGTATCGGTATTTGATAAATTTTTCACTACAACATCTGAGTTTAATGGAACAATTCCGCACGAGCGGAAACCAGACTTGATGTTATCTTCCAAATGCAAAACAGTTTCAGTAGCTTTTTTAAAAAGTACAGTAAAATCTGATTTTGGAACGCATCCTCTTTTGTTTTCCAATCAGTAAGGGTACTTCGCCAAGACTTTTTAAATGGAGCGAAGAAAGCGACGTCCAGAGGTTGCAGCAAATGTGTCGCATTTGGAGGAAGCAATACAAAATTAATATCATATTTTTCGCAGCTTTGAAAAACATAAATGGAGAGATGGCTAGCCAAGTTATCGCCTATTATTACTTTTTTCCCCGGCAGATTTTTAAAATAGGGTAAGAGGATTTTATCAAACCAGTATTCAAACGTTGGGGCGTCGAACCAGCCTGATTTAGTTCTATTATAGACACACCCTTCTGGCCCTGCTTCTACCCATGTGGGATATAAGCGTACCGATTTGTACACCACATATGGCGGTAAAAAGACTCCTGATGCGCTGATAGACATCATAACTGATATACTGGCTTTGCTTGAATCCATAATTCTTTCTACCCTTTTTGATCCGCGCCGACATAATACTTTTACTCTACCCGGGTCGTCGGCCAAGTTGGTTTCATCGTAATTGACAATTGTTTTTTTTAAGTTCTCAAAATACTCCAGAACTGTTTCTTTTGTAACATTTGCCCTGCATCGCTTTATAGTTTGGGCCATACATTCTGATAAAACTTTATTTCTTTTAAGAAATGTATAAAACCAATCTATCCCGGGTAGATTGTTCTTAAATGATTTAATAGTTTTTCCCTGTCTGTCGAAATAAGCTTTTACCAGATGTCGTATGTCCCATCGCGTCATGGAAAACCCCCATTCACTGAATTTTGTGATACCTTGAGCAAGCATTTCTTCTTCTTCTGTAGACATTGCACTTTGCCCACCTTGTTTAAGAGTCGATTTCCCTCTGATTCTATCATGCAAGGTCGATTTGGGAATATGGTAATATTCTGCAGCTTGTCTTAGTGTTTTTCTTTTATTTTTAATATCGGAAAAAGCCTTTTCCACATTTTCTGAACTATAATTCATAAAATTTACTCCAATTTTCTTTTTGTAGTGTCTGACCATGGTGTCCGGGTTCGCCCCACCTAAAACCAATTTCTTGTTAACAAATTTATTAAAATAAAAGTAAACAAAATACAACTATCATTTTATATACATATATTTTCGACAAAATGGTAAACATGTTGTTAGTAATGCCTAGTCTTTATATTTAATAGTTTTTCTTGTACAGTACTTTCTTTACAACATTTTAAAACGCGCGTAAAATTTAGAGGTTATAAAACACGTACCTGTAAGCCAACAAATTGTTACGATGTACACTACATCACTCTCAGTTCAAAACTAACCAATAACTGACAAAATTCAATAACACAGATTGATCTAGGAATGTACGGCTTGATAAATGTGACGAACAACTGTCCAGAGGCGCGTCTGTCCGAATTCCCCTCTGCTGTCCGGATTCACCCCGAGTGACGGTACCGTAGTCAAAAAGAAAGAAAGACGACATACGTTTTCTTATTTATCATTAAGAATCTGACAGCAAGATGTTACGTAGTTATACGAGCGGAATTACAGGTTAACCTTCCTCTGCAAAATAATGTAACCCTAATCTCAAAAATAAACAAACAATAGCTGGAACGTTAATACAAAGTGCACAACTTAGCTTTAAGCATATAAACTTATTGGTTACAAAAAAATAGAAAATGCTTAATTACCTCTACCATGAAAACTGCGAGAAAGTACTAAATGTTTCAAATCTTTAATTCAATAAATTCTATAATTACGTTAACACAAAATAATATCTGCGGAACAAGTTTGCCCAAATTCACTTAAACGGTTTTAAATGATGATTTAGTTTACCAAATAACTCCATTAAACCTCGTCTACCTACACTGAAATACAAAATTGAAATTCAATATTAATGTACATATTGGTACACTTGAAATAAACTATTCAAAACAACTTGAACAGTCAGTGCAAAAAAATAAATCACTTACGTATCAGGTTCAACTTACACCAAAAATATACCCAATAACTGTAAATATAATTTTACACACGAAAAGTAAATGCAATTTTTATTGCTGACCGCGGCAAAATATCCCACACAAACGAGGTCCTCGACAAACCAGCTCACGTTCAAATTGCACAAATAAAATAACTGTAAAAACGTTTTGTCGTATAATACAACGATGAATTTTTTAAATAAATTTTTTTGCTTTGGTGACACAACAACATAGAAATGCGTATTTTCTTTTTTATTTGCATTTTCTTGTTTTTTTTTTTAATTTACATAAACACATACGTAATATGTAAACATTTAATCAGAATTTATATCGTGTGGTTTAACACTCAAATATATGTTATTTGCTATACAAAAGCATCTGTTTATGTCAGTTTTCAAAAAAAAATGTAAATTCCCTCTAAATTTTCTATTTTCGAACTTTGTTAGGTATAGTCTCGTGAACTATAAACTTACCATCGCTACTTTTGTCACTTATTACCTATTAAGTTACTAAAGAACCTGATTCCTTTCACTCAAATTAACTAATCACGCAAGTGACTAGATTTAATGTTCGGGAAGAGAAAAAGCTCACTCACTTTAAATTATAAATCCACCCATAAGGGGTTATCTAGGAACAATATGGCGTAAACAACCAAAAACGCGCAAGCACTTAATCTGGTACCCTTATTAACAAATTAACAAATTTGAAAGGTTTGTAAACAAGTACTGAGAGCAACACATAAGCACATGACTTTGTTTTATTAAAATCAAATAGAACTTTATAAAAATTCGAATACTGATGTAGAAATTATAATTATGGGAATCACATTATTTGGCAATTTATTTTGTTTACGTTAATAGCTGACTTTTAGAATCAAATAATACAAGCAAATGAAGTGTGTAATATGTGTAAATATATTTTTTTGTAATTAGTTAATTCTGGAAACTTTGAGTAGATAAATACCTGTGCAATAAAAATTACATTTTTATAATAAAATAATATTAAAATTAAGAAAAGATTCCACGTTCTTTAAAACGCACGTGTGCGTGTGTGTGTGAGTGTGCGCGTGAGAGTGCGTGTGAGTGTGCATGCGAGTGCGTGTGCGAGCATGTGTGCGTGTCCAAATTACAGCAACAAGAGATAATAAAATAAATGTAATTGCATCTGTTACATCAAAAATTCGGGTTATTATGGGGCAAATTCGCAATAGGCAATGGTAATATACTATCAAATTAAAGCACTTAAAGTGTATTGAAGTAAAATGAAATAAAGACGCCATACGCACCTTATACATCATTTAAAATCTGAGAACAAGTTGTTAAATAGTTATACGAACTGGAATACATGTTAACTTCGTATTACAACGCTAATCTCAAAAATAAACAATCGCTGGAACGTTAATACGAAATGTATAACTTCGCTTTAAGGTTTAAGTTACATCATATAAACTTATTGGTTATGAAAAAGCAGAAAACGCATAATTACCTCTACCATGAAAACTGCAGGAAAGTACTAAACGTTTCTAATCTTTAATGGAATATCAAAATTAATTCAACCTCTAATTACTTTAACACAAAATAATAGTATCTGCCGTAAATGTTTGCCCAAATTCACTTAAACTATTTTAAATGATGATCTAGTTCACCAAATAGTCCTATTTAACTTCGTCTCCACTAAAATACAAAATTGGAATTCAATATTAATGTAAATATTGGTACAATTGACATACACTGTTCAACTTTAACATCCACTGCAACAAACAATCAATATCTTACGTATCAGGTTCAACTTTACATTAAAATAGAACCAATAACTGTAAATTTCATTTTACACACAAAAGAAAATAGTATTTTACATTATAGTATGGTAAATAGGCGTTTATTGGCGAGAGGAGAAATTTATTGGCGAGCCGTTAGACTCCTCGAGCCAGTAAAAACTGTTATCTTACGTACAATTTACAAATGTTATTTGTTATTCATTGGTAAATTATTTAAAAAATGCGAATTTATGATATAAATTTGTTGATAATGACATTTCTAATTATCTCGTCAGCCGCGGCTTCAATTATTACTACTACAACGGATTACTAATTGTCAAATTACGGTCACACATACACATGTTATTAAGGACTACTGATTGTAAATTTTTTTATTATTATTATTATTATTATTATTAGCTTGTAAAAGTAATTTTACACAGCTTAGGTTTAGTTTGTACATGTATGCTATTGAGTAACAAATACACTTATTTACATACACAAAACGCCTAATATGAAGTGTCGTGCACGCAGAGCCCTGGACTTGTTTGGGTCCAATTAAAAATTATTTCAATGTAATTTAAAATTTGTAATCAAAAATAGCATGATGCTCGCGCGTACTCCCACCAATTGCTAAACTTCATCTGGTGTTTAGAAGGTTAATTACATAGGAAAATTACCAGTATCAAATACTTACTATCTCAGAAAGAGTTTCTAGAAGAGGAAACTTGCCAGCACTACTTTTGTCGGTTATTGGTTAATTTATTTCACTCAAATTACACCACTCAAGTAACGTAATTTAATTTTAGTGAAGAGAAAAAACTCACTTAAATGAATTACAAAGAAGTTTTATGGTAACCTGACTTAAAACAACAAAAAACGTAGTTGGCACCCCTATTAACAATTAACTACTCTTTTCTTCATATTCTTATTTAATTCTTTCCTAAGTCTGGTAACCACAGTCGTCAATCTAATTCAGGTTTTAAATTGTGTAGCTGAATATAAATTATACCGGGTAAGGACTTCCACCATAATAATTCTTCCCATTCTCAGAAATTGAATAAAATAGGTAGGTATTACCCATTTGTGATTGAAAGATTAAATGATTTAGGAATTTTCAATACTTGACAGACATCGGCCTCAACAGTCAATTTAAAAGGTTTGGAGACAAGTACTGTGAGAGACAAATAAACATCTGAATCTCTTTTATTGAAATAAAATTTAGTTCTCATAAAATTTAAATGCTGGAATATAAAATTATAATTATGGCAATCACCTGACAACGTTCCAATTTGTTCTGTTTACGTTAATAGCTGACTGTTACTTTAGAATTAAATAAAATGTCAAATATGTCTAAATATAATGTTTTATAATTAGTTCTGTAAACTTAGGTAGATAAATACTTGTAAAAATAATAAATGAATCAATATTAACAATCAGAGCAAACAGTCACATTTATATATATTAATATAATAAATAGTAATCAAAAAATATGATCACACTTTGCATGGCAATCTGCAATAATATAAAAATAACCTACTACACCTTAACTACAGATAAATTCAACGATCTATCTGTTAAAACTGCAATTATGTGCAATATAGTATCGACCAACAGTGTTTCTTTCCGAATCGACAATATCTTAAATAGTCACTTTGTTTAAGTTATATGTACTCACAATTAAGCAAATAAAGATTGATAATTTCGCCTTTTCAGTCTGATCTTACACATCCGTCCGCACGTATCCGCGATTACGAGAAAACGGCTGAATGTTTTTCAACCCTGTTTTGGCCAACGGATAACATAACTATTAAAGATAAAAGAGTGACCTCTACTGTGGCAAATGTCAAGACCCACATAATCTTACGTGTGTTCACCCGTGTTAATTATCCAAATCAAACTACTCCGCAGGGAACTGACTTAAACTGCTAACATTTTGCATAAAACGATATTATCAACTAATACCACCCCCCTCCATTTCTCATTGTGTGTTACAACGTGTAAGACGTACATAATTTGTTAGTAACGCGATCCATTTCAGTCAAATTGCGCATGAAAAGTGATAATAATGCCAAATAGTTCATTGCCACATTTTGGGCTAAGATATTGTATTTAATTGGAAAAACGATACAAAGCATTACCTCGAGATATATATATATATATATATATATATATATATATATATATATATATATTGTTGGTCATCTTTCGCGGAAATTGTAAATTTATAGCAATTCACTAAAGAAACTCATCTATTTTCTCGATAGAAGAAAATATTCTTATGTGATCAGTTGGGCTGTAATGTTTGATACACTAAAAACGGTCAATACTATTTTCTCGATGTACAAAAACCGTATGTGATAGTTGGGCAATGTTGGTCCTCATTATTGTCTGTATTGTCTAAAATCTGCATCTACCAATTTTATTGGAAAGGAGAAGTAAAAGAAAAGGCCACGCATTTCATTCCCTCCCAAGTGGGAGGGCGGGCTACTCGAGCTTTCCGAGCTCCTTCAGATACAATCATGGATTCCCAGCATACATTCATACATTACGTATATATGCATGGTGGGATTAAGGATGGATGTGGTCAGGATAGGATTGGAAGGAACGTGGTTAGGGTTCTGTGGGGGGAAATACTACACCAGCATTCGCCTAAGTAGCTGCACATGGTGTGCATATACGCAGTGACCATGTGCATGAGGAAAACCCCCTGAAAAAAACCTCATACAAGGTAGACGGTAATGAGAATCCATTACCTCCCGAATGTTAAGCAGGTCGTGTCACCACTACGCTACCAGCTCGGTATTTTATTGCAAAAACGATCAACACTTTGTGCGTGGCAAAATTCTATGTTGGCTATATGTTTATTTATACATCAATTTTATTGGAAAAATAGTCAAAAATATTTGCTCGATGTACAAGAACCAAATTTTTTAGTTTCACAATATTGACAATCGTTTGCAAACTACAATCTTTTTATTTATTCACTAATTTTATTAAAAACGGTCAAAATGATTGGAAATATTTGCAAGAACAAAATTTTATGGATTTGCCGTGTTGGCCATCTTTTAGGGCTAGAAATGTCCAATCTCTTTATTTATTTCTAATTTCATTGGAAAAATAGTCAAAGTTTAACACTCTTGGTGATTGCTTGTGGTCTGTAATGTACAAAATATCTATTTATATCCCACCTACGTTTGTGTCTGTAATGTACGCCCCAACTTCATTCAAAACGGTCAAAACTATTTACTCGGTGGACAAGAACCAGTTGTTATAGCTTCACAATGTTGGTCATCGTTTGGTATATCCAGTGAACAAAATCTTTAATTATCATGAAATTCTATTGGGAGAACGATCAAAACTGTTTGATAGGTAGACAGGAACAAATTTTATAGGTCGAACATGCTGCTCATCTTTTAAAACTGAACTATTTGTTCGATGAACAAGATCAAAATTTAATGGTTTTACCATATTAGTCACCTTTTAGAGCCGCCAATGTCCAAAATCTTTATTTAAACACCGGTTTCATTGGAAAAACTGTCAAAATCATTTGATAGATGGACATTAACAAAATTGTATTATTTTATCATTTTAGAACCGATAAATCCAAAATCTTTATTTATACACCAAGTTCATTGTAAAAACAGTCAAAACTATTTTCTTATTGACAAAGAACAATTTTTTTTTGTTTCACAGTATTATACATCATTTGGGTACAGTGATGTGCAAGATTCTTATTCATAAACCAATTTTAATGGGAAACGGTCCAAACCATAGATTGCACATATGACCTCTACACTTCAGCAAAAAGCAAAAAAAAATTACTTACCTTTATCCGATTTATGGTAATAGTTGTTTTGTGAACTTTATAAAAATATAGAAGAACTAACTATAATTTAAACTACGTTCACTTAACAGCATTTTTTTAAAACACAACAACCGTCTTGGTATAGCGCAAGGGTTCAACTAACAAGATTATGCATGTTTAAGGCCTAAAACGCAATTTTGGTACCTAGAAGGGCTAAAAAGTACGGGAGATTTTAATTTTCAATGCCGAGTTCAATTTAGTATAACGAAAACGTGGCTGGGGCATATTTTTTCTATATCATCGGTTGAAAGTTAATTGTGTATTTTGGTTTGCTATCGTTGCCGCAACGTTCCCAATTTAAAAATGGTGCGTTAATCAGAACCGTAAGCAACTAGAAATAGTAGAACATATTTTTATATCAACGCTACGCATGCAATCTCTCCATTTCTCTTCTACAGCTATATTGTTTTAAACATTTAGATGCACATGAATTATGAATACTACTCGTGTCCAACATATTTTTCTTCTATTTTGCGTTTATAATAAATCAATTATGAAACCTAGATGGATTTTATAGTGTTTCGCCTTATGAAACTGAATATTTCCTTTTTTTTGATGTTGGTAACGTATGCTCATATTTGTTACGATTGGTGACATAACAATGTTGTCAACATGGCAACGACTCTAAAGATTTCCTAAATCTAATTGTTGAATTAATGTATTCAAAATAGGAAATAGTAAGTTAAAAAACAAGTTTCATAAGACCAGCCTTGAAGCACGAATTCAAGTGTAAAAAAACGAGTGGCGTAGCCTCGAGTTTTTTAAAGAATGCGTGAGTACGTCAAGGTCTCATGAAACACGATTTTTATGCCGTTTTTAAACAAAAAAAATTACTTTAGTTGATTTAGGGATTTTTGTGACAGTTGGTAATGTCTTAATTTTAAAAGTGAAAATTTGATCTAGTCGCCTTTTGTTTTATCCAAATTCTGTCACAAACCACGAAAATGGAGGCTAAATCAAGATTATCTTGCATGTACGCCCCCTGAAATACGTGAAATGCTAAAAATACGGTCGCGAATTTGTTCACATCCAACTTTTCTATTGGACGCATCCTGTGGCATGTATGACATAATTCCGGATCAAGCTTTGCCAGCCTAAAAATTTTCGTAAAGTGTTCCGTGAATTAATGGATATAATAATATCGAGATGACGTCGCGTTTCTTAATATGTCTATTAAAGAATCAAAATGGGAGCAAATTACAACAAATATAAAAAACTCGTTTCATATTCTAAACTTGTGGACTCATACGATTAAAATGTGTCATATGAAACTCGTTTTTTAATATACTGTTATTATCACATTTTTTTCTGATTAATTAATTACCTATCATCATTGGTGCAGTGAGTGCAACACCTAAACAAAAAATATAAAATTTATGTTTTAAGGGATTTACTTTTTAAAGGAAACCAATAAATCTTCCGTTTATTTCATTTAAAATTTAAAGAGCTTAAACGTAATCTTCTGTAATAAAAAATTATGAAATTAATTTTTCAGTTAGGAATATACATTTCTTTGAAGAAATTCAATATTCACTTAAATCTAAGCTTAATCGTAACAAATTACTTTATTGAATTTCCTTTTCGTAAATGGAAAAGTGTAACAACAGATTTGATAATTGGCTTTTTTTATAGTTTATCAATTATTTAATAATCAGTAAATTTGAGCTATTCTAGTATTTTATGTACCTACATGTAATTTTTGTTAGTAGGCATTTATGGACTGTACATTTACAATTTGCAACTTAGGAAGTTATAAAGTACCCGCTTCTATAAGGGAGCAATATATAGCACCAATTTAAAGACCGAAACCCTGTTAAACTCCATGCATACTTGAACAGGTGAACAAGTAAGTTTCTATTTAGGCTTTCAGGACACGAAGCCGCTCCTCATCGATGGAGGGCAGGTCGCTAGGCAACGTCTGACGTCACACGTCACGTCCATCTCGTGGTGAATTGTAATACCACAACGTAGTCATCGTCGCGACGCGCGTGTTTATCTCTAAATTCTAATTCGAAATCTACTAATAAAAAACCTGCTCACAAATATTTTAACTACGTGACGTTTACACGTGAATAAATTACAATCTTCCTCATGATTAAAGTGTAAGTAATCATCCCTCGTGACGCAGCAAGTGGTTCATCACTCACTCACATTTACTATTACTAGCCTGATGCCTGCTCTGAAGTAAGCAAATGTATTTTATTCCCCTTTCTCGTTTTTAGAACAAGCTATTGAGTTAAATATATATATAAATTTTTATAAGAAAAAAATTCTGAAAGGAGTCCAGTTGATATAACGATTTTCAATAAATTCTCGCAATTCCAATTTGCTGCTTCTAATGCAGAAATTCACTTAAAGGCATGGAAAAAAAAGGTTACGGAAAACAGGGAAATAAAAAAGACCTAATAAGACGTTATTTACTTCAATTCAACTATATAATTGGTACTTATCTTGTACCATTTATATGGTTAGAAACTGTTGCACAAGACTATATTAGAACATCCAATCTAATTTGTTTGTAGAATGCCGTCTCTTTGCTTGATTAAATTGATTTTAGCAATACAAATGAAAAAATCTAAATTAAGCGTTGTTAAAACATTGTTGTGTGATTATATAATTTAATCACTTCCTTTGCTTAAACAATAACGAAAAGTAACTAAATCGTCTTACACGGCTTAGAAGCAATTTAAATTTCTTAATACAGGATCAACATTGAAAACATTACTTTTTATTACCCATATTTAAAATCCAAAATCGATTTGATTCAAGTTTTTCCAATTCTACAAGTTAATACTAGTTCATACAATATACATTAATATAAGTTATATGTTCTTAAGTGCTTTGTCTTATACTGGACTGGACTCATTATGCAAAGATGCTACTCAAAACAGAGTAAATCTTCGGAAAATGTAGGACGTAAAAAATAGATAGTGAACTAAACAAATTAAAGCTGTAAAATGCTTAATTTTTCAGTTTCCTGATATTTTACTAATATTTCATACTTTCTAAAATCCAGTATACACTTCTTATATCTTATGCCAATTCATTTATTTAGTGTATTTAAATTTTATTAGTTATATTTGAATTATTTTTGTATTTGTGAGCCGAGATCTAAACAATAAGGGAAGTGCATCTCTATGCGCATCAAGTAATGGTACTAATGGTTATTAGCACTAGCCGCCTCTAATGTATTATACTTGTGTCTTATACGCGATTGAATCATTTAAAAAAACAGAAAAAATGCATTTTCAAATTTGCATTTTATTACAGTTGAAGTTTCGCAAGTAAAGGTTAACGTTAAGTCTTATACGAGAAAAAAACTCTAAGATTTTTAAAAACCCTTTAGTTAATATTCAAGTAAAAACGGTTTATAATTAAGGGCTAAGGACCAAGTTCAAAGTGATAATTTTCTATTTCGAATGTATTAGTTACGTGTTCACTTAAATACCACTGTACAGGTTGTCCCATTTTCGTATGTTTTACGGGGTATCTCGCTTATTTTTTAGGTTAGAACCTTGCGGTTTTCGCGACACCGTGCTACTTTTTAATGAAACCAAAGATCCACTAATCAAATCTGCCATAGCCATCTTAGTTTTTGTGCTAGTCATTCCCTGTAACTCTGTTATTGCCAAACATATTAAAAAAGTAAAAACTGATATTTGTACATTTTTTTACGTAGAATCTGGTGGCGATACTCAGATTTTCTTTAGAGGTCACAGTTTTTGAGATATTGACATAACCTACTTTTTTTTTAATGGGACACCCTTATATTTTTTTTAAATCTTTTTCCCCTTGCCAAGAGCTTTTCAAAAATATAGCATAGTCTATATTTATTTTTATAAATAACGTGACAAAATGATTTTTTTCTATAATTTACATTGACAAAAAAAAAATAATTAACTAATCACAAATATTGTTCAAATTGCAGACCATTATGTCTCCTACAAGTTTCACAAAGTTTATAAATTCTTTTAATAGCATTTTCCAAAATAAATGATTGTCTTCGTAATTCTGCAAAAGTATTTTCCGTTGCAATTTTTTAATTGTTGCATGTTGGCATATTGCCTTGAATAAATTTTATTCTTTAAATACCCCCACAAAAAAAATCCAAAACCGAGAGATCCGGTGATCGTGGTGGCCATCGAACAGGTCCATTTGTTCCAATCCATCTCCTGGAAAAACGTTGATTTAGCCAGTTTTGTATTATTCTAGCATTGTGCGCTGGAGCCCCCATCGTGCTGGAAGAATATATCGTTCAGTTGAGCCAGTGGAATATCTTCTAAAATGTTTATAGTTTTTTTCTTGTAGAATTTGTAAGTACCCATTAGAGTTTAGGTTTTCTTCATAAATCTTATAAACTATTTTTCGGTTAAAAATAAAGCAGGAGACATTAAATACGAACCTGCCTTGACGCTCTCTAGGAAAAATCACGTGGGTGTTTTCTTGACTCCAAAACCGCGAGTTGTGTATTAAGAATTCCCGAACTTGCAAAATGTGCCTCGTCTTTGTTCCAATCCATCTCCTGGGAAAACGTTCATTTAGCCAGTTTTATATTATTCTAGCATTGTGGGCTGGAGCCCCATCCTGCTGGAAGAATATATCGTTCAGTTGAGCCAGTGGAATATCTTCTAAAATGTTCATAGTTTTTTCTTGTAGAATTTGTAAGTACCCATTAGAGTTTAGGTTTTCTTCATAAATTTTGTAAATTATTTTTCGGTTAAAAATAAAGCAGGAGACTTTAAATCCGAACCTGCCTTGACGCTCTCTAGGAAAAATCACGTGGGTGTTTTCTTGACTCCAAAACCGCGAGTTGTGTCTATTAAGAATTCCCGAACTTGTGAAATGTGCCTCGTCTGACCAAATTATTTTTTTTTCAAAATTATTGTCCTGAGTTTTCATATTTATAAACCAATTACAGAACTCCAATCTACGTTCAGCATCACCAGGGTGCAGATGATGAACAAGTTTATACTTGTAGGGTTTGAATTTATGTTTTTTTTAAATCCTTTGCACTGTTGTTTTAGACACACCGGTCTCTTCATCTATTTTCCTGCACGAGGTTTCAGGAGTGGCTTGAACAACTGCTAAAACGTTGATCTCCGATTCCTCGTTCTCTTTGTTGTAAACTCGGGGTCGAGGTTTGTCAAAATATTCTTCTGTCGGGTTGTCTTCTTTCGGGATATCTATATGACAAAATAGATATATAAAATAAATACAAATTCTAAGGTAAAGATTAACTGACTGAAAGTTTTAAAATTTTTGGTTTGGAGCCATATTAAAAAATAATTGAACAACAACAATAACAAGAACGATAACAATAAACAAAAACAACTAATACAATAAATATCAGCACTAAATTTGGGAAAATGTAACCAGGAATAATTTGAGAGAAGCAGAAACTTCAAAAATCAAATACCTAAGTAATGGCAGAAAGTTAATTATTTTGTTTTTTGCGTTACCATGGTTACCCACGGCTATCCACTATTATCAATGTAAATTATAGAAAAAAATCATTTTGTCTCGTTGTTTATAAAAATAAATACAGACTATGCTATATTTTTGAAAAGCTCTTGGCAAGGGGAAAAAGATTTTAAAAAATATATAGGGTGTCCCATAAAAAAAAGGTTATGTCAATATCTCAAAAACTGTGACCTCTAAAGAAAATCTGAGCACCCCACTAGATTCTACGTAAAAAAATCTACAAATATCAGTTTTCACTTTTTTAATACGTCTGACATTAACAGAGTTACAGGGGATGACTGAAAATGCAATTTTTCCAAAATCACCCTGTAGCACACAAACTAAGATGGCTATGGCAGATTTGATTACTGCATCTTTGGTTTCATTAAAAAATAGCACGGTGTCGTAAAAGCCGCAAGGTTCTAACCTAAAAATAAAAAAGGATAAAAATGGTTTAATATTTTAAGAGCGTTTAAGAAGTCTTAATACAGTTCAACCAAGCAAACAAAACCCTGAGAGGGCGTACCTGAGGGAGCTGTTTTTCAACAGGTACATTCCATACAAAAAGTATTAATTAAATTTAAATCAAATGTATGGATTGCTTATTCAAAATTCTGTGAACAAATTTATTTATTTTATGTTAGGTACATCAAATGTTATTGAATTAATTACCAAAAACATTTAAGTATTTATTGTTTAAGTACAAATAAGATGGTTTTGATATTATAACATTTTCTACAAATAATTTACACAATTTTAGTTTTGTAAACATTTGTAAAATACTTGAAAAACATCATTCTGATCACATTTGAATATAAAGTGACTAATAAATTACAATCATTCTTCTACAGAACTTTCTTCCTCTTTATCTGGTTATACTTATATTTACTTGAAATGACCTTTCTACAGTTTCATCATAAGTGTAAATAATATAATAGCATTTAAAACATTCACATAAATCAAGTGTAATGTTATTCACACATAGAAACAAAACACATATGCATAATTAAAATTTAAAATAATGTCCAAGATTTTATGGAAAAATAAGCACATATCGTTTATTATTATTGATTTATAACTTGTAACTACAAAATTAAAATTGGTTTTCTATGCTATCAAATTCATCAACTTCTTCCTCACTGCTTTCATCTGACGATCCAGTGTTTACCATAAAAGATAAAGTTTCAATTGTTTCGTCAAGTAGTTCATCACGTTGCCACATTTCTTAGCTTTGATTATGTTTATGCTTGTCCCAGTCAGATGCATTTATTTCTGCAAGCATTTCGGACTAAGTTCTCAACTTAAAACGTTGATTCAAACGTTATTCATTGCCACTTGTATGCATTACTAAGCTCCATATAAATTCAATCGGATTGAGTTCACAATGATAAGGAGGCAAACGAAGTACACTGTGTCCATGTTTTTAAGTAATTCATCAACATAGTAAGTTTATTTACTAACTCCAACAGTTCAGCTTTTCGCATGGTGTATGTTGTCGATACTCCATTACTTGAATTTTCAGCTGTTGCAGCTTCATTTCTAATACAAAGAAATACGTCACTTAGAAATTACGTTTAAGTTACAAAACACGTACTGCCTAATTTAATTATAAACTAATCAATTTACCTGTTGCCGAAGCAAAGCTCAGTAGCCTTGTCCAAAGAATGTCCACAAACCATTAGCTTTTGTTTATCGAAATTCACAACTGCTTTAATGATGTTCCGGGCTTTAAATGAACACTCTTCTTCGACTTACTAGCCATTGAATAAAACCTGGAAAATTCAAATATTGAAAATCAACATGATTTGATATTTTAAAACTTGTCATGCTCATTTAATTTAAGTGCAGCTACGTATTTCAAAATCGTATAATATTAAAATGCTTAAATCGATTTTAAAACGCCACTTACTGTTTTAAGGTTATGAACTAATAATCGTTTTAGTATTTAAAGCTTTATATTAAAAATGAGGCAATACTAAATTCATTTTAAATCAGTAAAACGTAGAAAAACTTTATAAACACTAATGTATTATACTCTTGGTTCACGAAAAGACAAATGTCAATGTGCAACCGAAGGTTAACGTAACTTTAATGGTAATTGGACGAACGTTTTACCGCTATAAACTTTTAATTTAGTTCAAAATTTTGATTTTTAAGCTTGGTAAAGCTTAATAACACATCAACCGTTTTCAATATCAAAGAAAATTTTATTTTCTGTATCCTCAATAATCAAGTTTGTCAATGCATTGTATATCTATTTAAGCATGACAAATGTTGAAAAGGCTTACGCACGATAGATGTATTTGAAATGGTTTGAGAACACTATCGGCAAGCTTTTCCGAATCGTCACAGTCTGCGTGTGATATTTCCAAAGCTTCATAGCTAATAAGTACTGTTTTATGACAAAAGTACTTATGACTGTCGACCTCCAAGATCAATACACACAGAGGATTAAGTTTAAGGTAGTACTCACTACATAAAAACCCAAATACAACCGTCAAGTGGTTCTCTGTTATAGACAGCCTTCCACCAACTTTTATACCCATATCACATCCAGCGTACAGGGTGTTCTATTATATTTTGACACTTACCTACAGGGTTTATTATTTGAGATAAAAAAATAACTTTAAATACAAAAGTTGTAGGATTCTAATTATATTATCTTTTAGGGACTTTCAAATATCTCATAAACTGATTAAAAACTTACATTGTTTCTAAACTGAACACCCTGTATTTTATTCAATAATTAAATAGATGTTTTTAAGCTGATTTAAAAATATATAATATGTTAACATTTCGTCCCAATTTTTAAATAATCGAGTTTAAAATTTAAAGAATACCATAGACTTAAATTATTTGTATCCATGGAAAAATTAATGTTTGACATTATGATATTATTAATGACTGTCACAGCATTAGTAATTAAAGGGAACCTTTAATTTTTAATCAAAGTTAGAATTTTAAAACCTTAAAATGAGTTATTCGGAAGAAGTGAAATATGAAATGACAATAACGTTTCGAGAGTTATCCTAGAAGGAGAGTCCCATCAGTAAACCGTGAAAAATATTGTTAAACATTTTGGAGAAAGGAAGAGTGTTAAGCGAAAAAATAGAACTGTGTCAAGCAATATGTGACGATGATCTTAATATTTTACTTTATTTTAAAGGTATCTTAGCATGTTCTTTATTTGAACTGATTTAATTTTTTTAGAAAATCCCGAGGTATATATGAGGGATGCAGTAAATTCTTTCAACACATCGTTGAACAAAATTTATAGAACTTTACAAATACCATCCCTATAAATTTCTTCCCGTCTAGGGTTTAAGCGAAGATAATAAGAGGCAACGTTTAGATTATTGTCAGGAAATTCGGCAACATATTCTGGAGGATGGGGACTTTATAAATAAAGTCGTTTTTTCGGACGAGGCATATTTTACTATGGCAGGAATGTTCAACAGACATAACAAACACTTTTGGGCCAAAGAAACAAAATTCAAGCTGTCAGAATACAGGGACGTAGGTCAATAAATGTCTGGTGTGGTATGCTATGGAATAAAATCATTGGACCTATTTTTTATATTGGAAGTTTTAATAGCCAAGAGATATGTAAATTTTCTTTGAAATGAATTAAACATTGTTTAGTAGATATTCCCATTATTGAATATACAAACCTTATATGGCAGCAGGATGGAGCACCGCCTTATAATAATTTACCTGTTACTGAATTTTTAAACGATAAATATAACTTTTGGATAGGCAGACAAGGATTTCTTAGATGGACAGCTAATAATCCCGATTTAAGTCCTTTGGGCGTATTTTTTGTGGGAATACCATAAAAATAAAATATATTATAATAGACCCGAAAATTTGGAAATTATAAGAGGAAGATTAGGAAACCAAATATTTAAATTAAACAGAGATCGCCCTGAATTCATTTTTAATGCAATCAATAGCAAATTTAGAGCCAATAATGGAGGCTACGTAGAGAATCGATAAATTTTAGTTAATATTCGTTGTAATTTTTGTTGTGTTGTTATTTTCTTTTTTAGTTATTAATTAATATTAGTTAAAATATTAGCTTTTGTTTTTTAATCCAACTGTTCTCTCAAATATTCAGCACATTAAAATATCCATTCATTTGGTTATCTATCTATTATAGGTGTTCACGTCCCTAATATTTAAATTTTAAATTCGATTATTTAAAAATTGGCTGGGCGAAGTGTTAACAAATTATATATTTTTGAAACCAGCTTAACAACATCTATTTAATTATTGAATAAAATACAGGGTGTTTCGTTTAAAAAAATGTAAGTTGGGTTCATTTTTCCATCAGTTTATGAGATATTTGAAATTTGATAGTCCTAAAAGATAATATAATTAGAACCCTACAACTTTTGTATTTAAAGTTTTTTCTATCTCAAATAATAAACCCTGTAGGTCAGTGTCAAAATACGATAGAACACCTCGTACATATGCTCTTTACAGTAGTTGTTTGAGGCATCGCGAGCGTATCAATTTGATGGGGTACGTTACTTTTTTGTTAGATAGTTCCAATTTTTTGAGGGAATTGTGATTGAATCACAAATAAAATAATTGATGCTAGACTATTAAATTTCAGAGCCTACTAGATTAATTCCGTTAATGTATGTAACATCTATAAATAGTATTTCAAGATTTTTCAACGGTTTGGCTTGTTTTTGGGCGTAGCTTAAAATATTTAACACTTCTATAAAAACAATCGTGCTTGTAGGGGAACGATGACTGCCGTACACGCAAGGTGGACATTTGTCAATGCATACGTATACTCAAGTTAATCACTCCACAAGCGCTCCTCATGTGTGACAATGCGCTTACTATCCATTTATTCTGCCTGCTCCTTGCGCACTATGGACGAATGGTGAAAATACAATATTGTGGCTGTTGAAGTAATAGAAGCACAAGCAGTTGGTAGACCTTTTCCGAGTTCGCAGGTAAGTGTCAAGCCGCTCAACGTAGCAATCAGAGGGTAATAGCTGTTTATTCCACGCTGCAGCTTGTTCTATATGAGGTTTCTCCGTAGACTTTTAGCGACACATTATGTGCTGCTATATACACAATTGATCAGACAGTACGTTTATAACGAACACTTTTGCGTTTAAAAACCTAATTATTTTGCCACAGCTTCTGCTCTAAATCATAGATTTAGATTTCGAAGAAAATATAATTATAACTTTATAAACAAATTACTAGAGCTTCAAATCGATAAATTAACAATGAACAAAACGGAATTGGAGATTCTGCTGGTTAGGGCCTCTGACTAAAACGCATTCTGAACAGGTGGGCATTCGGTCTCTTTGCCCTGGTCTAGAGCGGGTTTCAAGGGAAAGTACGGTTAACATCCTAATAAAACGTTGGTCTATTTTTAAATCAGATACCGGAAAATTAAAATTGTGTTTAACTTTCTAAGTAAGGTTATGACAAGTACAAGAGTATCAAGATAACGGTCTTGCAACGACATGCAAACATATTATTTTATTCTGCTTTTATATTTTAAAAGAGAATTTCTTATCGAGTCGATTCTTTGTGTATTATAAAACAGTCAGATGAATCGAGACCAATGGAATTCATCTAAGCAAAGATTTTACTTAAGACGTATAATACAAGATTAATAAATACTATTATTAATTTCTACACTTAGAAATCTTAATTAAAATATTAACAATGATAATTACTGAATCTTAATTCATAATATCAACATTGTCATTGTTCGAGGTTTTGTATTAAATGGGCCGCTTTAGGAAGCTGTTAATAAATACTCCGTCGCTTTCAGGATTATTACAATACGATTTCTGTAGTTCTGGTAAATTATATTTTAACCAAGATTGGGTTTTTACCAGAAAAGTGATTTACGTTCAAGATGTAAATTTCTATACTAATATACGCGCAGGACAGGATATGTGGAACTACTAGAGGATTTTTACAGAAGATGTTGTTTGTGTATTTTTTATACGAGATGGAATACAGTGATGTGTGTATAAAGTGTGTGTGTGGTGTGTGTGTGTGGTGGTGGGTGTGTGGTGTGGTGTGGTGTGTGTGGAGTGATGTGTGTGGTGGTGTGGTGGTGGTGAAGTGGTGTGGTGGTGGTGAGTGGTGAGTGAGTGGTGGGTGAGTGAGTGGTGAGTGAGGAGTGGTGAGTGTAGGATGGTGAGTGAGTGGTGAGTGAGTGGGAGTGGTGGTGAGTGGTGTGTGAGTGGTGGTGAGTGAGGGTGAGGTGAGTGGTGAGTGTGAGTGAGTGGTGAGTGGTGGTGAGTGAGTGAGGGTGAGTGGTGAGTGGTGGGAGTGAGTGAGTGAGTGGTGAGTGAGTGAGTGAGTAGGTTTGAGTGGTGAGTGAGTGAGTGAGTGAGTGAGTGAGTGAGTGAGTGAGTGAGTGAGTAAATGAGTCAGTGAGTCAGTGAGGGAGAATTTGTTTGCATTAAAATAGTTAGTGAAGTGATTACTTTTTTATTGATTTTTAGGTGAAGGTAGGCTGGAATTGACAAATATCATTTAGTGAAAAACGCGAAACGATTTCCTAAAAACATTTTCTCTAATTCAGAATTACTCTAGATATACAAAATGTCTAAATGGATGAATTGCACGCCACCTGATTTGAAAAAAATAACAAATTCCCTAATCTTAAAAATTCAAGTTCACTGTATAGGACCACAAACGGCTATTTTTATACACAAAATTAATCAATTATTAAACCGTTTTTATTTAACGATGAAAACATATTCTAGTCACTTTTTAGGTTACTTTTTGAATAAATTACTTGCAATCCTGTATCTAGTTTATTATATTAAAAACTATTTCTGGTAGAAAAAAAATTGCACAAATCCGAATATCCCATAAAATTCGACTTGGTATGTGTAACTAAAAAATTCTTGTAATTATCACAATATAATAGTTGTATTATTACATATTAATTGAAGGATTATTCAATTATTTAAACTATTTAATAACCTTATTGAATAATATAAAGATTCTCTTGTAAATATTACTTGCTGCTTGTTCTGAAATAGCATATGCTCAAATCGTTTGAGCCCTCGGGCAACGTAGGATTACATTACTCGTGATTCGGTACGCGTTCGGACGAATTCGTATTTGTTCATTTAAATTCAATATAACATTGCCATTCAGAATTTAGAATTTTAAAGCCCCATCTTCGTTAAACTAGTGTCTAAGATGAATACAGTAAGATATTTAAAACGTATGTTGTAAATGTAATAAGTATCAGTATTACAACTATTTATTACAGTTTACTACAAATATGTAATATATTTTTAAATACGTGAAATAGCTTTTTTCTAGGTCTAGTTGGGGGCCCGAGACCCAGAATACTTTAATTTTTTTTTTTTAGTTGTTATCTAATAGACGAGGGATGAGGAGAGCATGTGGAGTATTACCTCTCCTCAGGGACGTCGTCAAAGAGTTGTGTTAGGATGGCGGGAGGGTATTTGAATTTGACTTTGGGTTTTTTTCGTGGGAATGGAGTAAATCGGTAGTTGTAGGGAGTGTTAAAGACCTCTCTGGTTGGGAATGTGTCGCCTAATATTCTTTTGTGTCCAAAGTTTCTTTGTAATGTTTGCATTCTATTTGTGATGGGTGGTATATTTCCATGTTTTGTGTTATGTATTGTTATGGCATTAGAGTATCTGAAAGTTAGCCTGTGTTTGCGTCTAAGTATTCGGAGTTCCTACGGGGCGATAGAGGAGGGGTGATTCCGATTTATGTTTGTGTATATGGGTGCTAGGAAATCCATAAAAGGGCGTATGTACGTTTTATAGGTATGTTGTAGTGGTTTGGGGAGTCCACGAAGGCACCCAGTAGGTTTTCTCGGTTTCGTATCTTGTCTAGTGTTCTTTGTAGGTCAGGGAGATAGAGTTTCGGTGAAAAAGCTTCCTAAGTAAGTGGCTTCTTTCGTTGTTAAGGGTTAAGGAAACGTTACTACCAGTCAAGTTTCAAAATGTGTCTTCGTGGTAGTTAGGATATCGGAAGAGGATTGCTTGTGTTCTGGTTGGATTGACGGTGACTCTTCACCGGTTAGCTCAGTTGGAAAAGTTCCGGAGGGTTTTGGATATAACGCAGGAGTTCGTTCCGCTATTCCGATGCACTGCCCAGGAGACAGTATCATCCGCAAACTGCGCAAAGGCTACTCCGGGTCGTATTACGTTGGGAATGTCGAAGATGGTGTAAAGGATTGTAACTAAAGCACAACATTGCAGCACGCGTACTGTAGGTTGGAATGTATCGGAAAAGATGTTGCTTACTTTGACTCGAACTGACCGATTAGTCAGGTACGAGAGTAGAAGTTTGGAGAAAGGATCAGGGATGTTTAGGTTACCAATGTTGTAGAGAAGACGAACGTGCGAAACCATGTTTGCTTAATATCCGGAAACATAACCAAGTTGCATTACTTATGATTGAATTCTCTGGTGGTCTCTGTAAGCAGCTTCAACAAGGCATCGTGACACCTTGGGTTAGGACGGAATCGGCTGTTAGGGACGAGTGCGTTGAATTCTAAGTGCTCTCTAAGTCGCATGGCCAGAATCTGCTCGAAGCATTCCGAGGCAGCTTAAGAGAGAGAGATGGTTCTATAGGAGGAGGAGGTATTATCGAAGTGTGGTTTGGGTATCATGAGGGTGGAAGCCAATTTACAGTCCGTCGGGAAGTGGAATAATGTTAAACATTTATGGTAGATGTCGCTGAATAGTCTGAGGAGTGGGCCGTGCAATTGTTAGAGTATTTTACCGCGTCTTGACCTGAAGCAGTATTGCATCTTTTTTAGTACGCTTGGACCTGGTCGGTTGTGATAGGAAGGATTACCGTTGTCCAAATAGATTTCGGGGAGGTTCAGATTAGGGTATTTTGAAAGATGACTTTCTTGACTCCCTTGAAATGAGTGTCGAATTGAGGATTTTTGGGAGATCGGGAAATTAATTAAAGGTGAAAACCGATGAATTCCACCTTCCCTTGATCGGTGGAGATGATGTTACCCTGTGGGTCTGTGATATGGGATTTGGGGTTACTTTTCTTCGAGTCAGTCTATTGACTTGTTGCAAAAAGAGTTTTTCATTGCGGTAATCTAACTCGGAAGTGATTTTCGTCCAGGAGTCTTCGGTGTGTTTGTTTTTTCTTGGTTGATTAAGGCGTTAATGGCTCTCGAGATCTTTGGTGGTTAGAAGATTAATTATTCTATATAGCGGAGGTGCTTGGGGAGCTGGATAAAAAGTTTTGACCAGAAGTGGAAAGTGATCTGATGCGATCGTAGTACCTACAAAGCACTCTCGATTGAAATAGTGGGCTATGGGTTCGGAAACGAAGATGTTATATGTTATAGAAGTGCCTATGTAGTCGAAGAATGTGGCTTGTGTGTTGGTGACTCGCAAAAGCGGTATTTGTAGTAAGGCAGATGATCTATCCTAATCCAGTTGCCATTGCTTGTGGTGTCACCGAATTGTGTTGTGGTGGGCATTAGAATCACCTAGGATAACTGCGTCGATTAGTTGGAAGTGTAAATTACAAGGGTATTGGTGCCGGGCGGGTTGTAGTACGAAAGTAAAACAATGGGAGGGGGAAAGTGCACTGTCACAGCAACAGATTCGAGACATATGAAAACGCTCTTTGAAATAGTTTCGTTTTGTACTGGTGTATAGTTATTTCTTTACGCTGAACATTAATGCGGTTAGTACAAAACGTTATTTAATTATAGAAGTAAGGAGGGGTTTTATTTTCCATAATTTTAAAATATCTGGTGTTAGTACATGATCTATAAAGGTGTAAGATAAATCGGTCACTCTCGTAAAAGGTAAAATATGTTCCCATGCAACAGAAACAATAGTTTAAACGAAATATTCTTTTAGAACAAGCTCGAGATATACGTATTTTTACGCGATACATTATTATGATTTCAACGCTCTGTATTCAGTGAGTCGTAACGAAATGATTTTATAAAATGTAATATGGCCTACACATGACTTTCGTATGCCTGATGTAGGTGTCACATGGTGCGTTACGTTTGACTTATTTTAAACATACAAAACCATACAATGTACTAAACTTCTTTAAAAATGCAGAATCACCTGTTTGTATTAATTCTTACTGAAACGTTTCTTTTTCATTCAAATACGAAGATCATGTCAACTCAAGTTTAGTATTTTGTGTTCACTATTCATAAAGCTATACTAGGCTTGTTTTTTAATTAATTTTGTATGACATACTTCTTGTCCTGTAAAGAAAGATTAACTGAAATTGTACTATCCTTAAATATTCGTTCTGTACTTTTAGCTGTCAAGGTGACAGTTTTCCAGGTATTCACAAAAGGTACTTCAGAATTTCGTATGGAAGTTGCGTGGAAGTTTTTGTAAGATTGAGTCCTGAAAGCCTCCTTTGTAGGATATCCTGAAAGTTTAACGATTCTTATATTAGCGAATGTAAAAGACCGTCATTTCATTAATAAATTATACAATCTTAGCATTTTAGAAACAGGTTAAAAAGTTAAATTTAACGTAACATAGAGCTCATTAGATTTGTTTAAATTTAACTATCAAAATGCTTCAGTAGGTACAATTAAAACAGAAACAGAATATCATTGCAATGTATATTTCTGTTGACTAGACTAGATCAGATTAAATTAAATTGAATATGTAAGTGGTTTCACTATAACTTTAATACATTTTTTTGCGCGACTAAGCTCTATCTGGTTGTTTACCTCGTCCGTTTCCACGACAGCAAGTTTTGTTTACTAGTTGCTAAGAATAAGTGCGACGGTAAGTACTTTAGCGTTCTAGAACGGTAAGTAAATTATTCAATTTTAAATAATAACAATTTTTATAATTTACCTATTAACATAAATATTGAAAGTACAATTATTACAATTTCCAATTGTCACCGGAAGCTTATTTTGAAAAACAGATTCCGATGAAAGAATTTTAGCACCATCTACTGGAATCTCGTGCCACTCTTGTGAGTGGGTTTCCTTGTCGCTACAATTAATGTACCCTTCCAATAACCTGATTAGTGCATTTCCCATTTCGATAATTTAAAAATAAATGAAATGATTTTGCATTTATTATATATATATATATATATATATATATATATATATATATATATATATATATTATATATATATATATATATGTATAGAACATTCGTATAAATTATAATGTAGGATTTATGCAAAACATAGGATAAAGTAATCCCAACACTAACGTTGTATTCAAATATGTTTCGACAGTAACTTTGTCGTCATCAGTGAAAACTAGGTACAATATAAAAATACACATACCGTTGTTTAAAGTGATCCTACTACTTATTTAATTCAAATTAATTACTATAATCGCTTTGGGAAACTAATAGATGATTTTTTATTTTTTATATAAGTATTAAAATTTTGAAAATTATAACGTTTTGATTTATCAAAGTTGATATAAATGGTAACTAGATAATTATATGTAATTGGCAAATTATGTTTAATTTTGTCTAAAAATTAATAAATTTTAATTTTGCTTTCCTAAAATTAGCCAAGAATGTATGTTACTAATTTTGCCAATGCCTTTTTTGGTGTTCAAACTACTTTCATTGTTTTTGAAAATATGTACCAATTCCAATATTTCTCTTTTCTTTTTATTCTTTTCCTTTGCTAACACTTCTATATTTCGATAGTCTATTACATGTCCTGTAGTGTGTACGTGTTGAGAAACACCGCAAGCGTTGGGTTTAACTCTGCAATCACTTTTGTGTTGATTCATTCTAAGCTTAAGAATTTGCGATGTCTGGCCAATGTAAATTTTATGGCAAGTTGCACATTTTAATTTATACACTACGTCACTCCATTCTGTTAGTTGCTTTCTTACTCTTGTTTTTGAAAAGAATTTTCATATTAAATTTGTACTCTTGGATATTATTGTGACAGGCTCTTCTCTACCTAATAATGCTTTTAGTTTAGGAAATATTATATGACTATATTCAATAGGTATATATAATCTATTAGTTCTTGTTGAATGTCATTATTATTATTGTTACTATTATTTAGTAGAGTGCTAAATAATATAAGCCAGATTGTCCATTAAGACCGATAGTATCAGGCATAAACGCACCTAATCAGAAACTTTCAATATTCCTCACAAAATTATTAACAACTGCGTTTAAAGAATGCAATACCTACCGAATATATGATACTTTTGAATTTGCAAATGCGATAAATGAATTTCAAATACCTAATAATTATTCAGTAGTAACTTTTGATGTCATATCATTATTTACTAACATTCCCACAAATTTAGCAAAAGAAGTAATAATGGACAATTGGAATTTAATAAATGTTATTACAAATATCGATAAAATTACCTTTGAAACTTTATTAGAATATGTATTCTCATTCAATTATTTTACTTATAATAACAAATACTTTAAACAAATTTTCGGAGTACCAATGTGTTCTAACATCAGCCCTATAATTGCAGATATCATGGTAAATACGCTTCTCAAATCAGTTATACTAACGTTAAATTTCCAATTACCATTTTTATATCTATACGTAGATGATATCATTTGTTCACTACCGACATCAGAGATAAATAATACTCTATTGTTATTAAACAACTACCACCCAAATATTCAATTCACATTCCAAAAAGAAGACACCTTAAATAGTGTACCATTTCTAGACACTTTAGTTATTAGAAATCTTAACTATAAAATAATTTTGGACTGGTATAGAAAACCTACTTCTTCTAACAGATGCATAAATTTTGCATCTTATCACGAATTTAAATATAAAATAAATTTGGTCAATTGTCTTAAAAGTAGAATAATGAAAATTTGCTACAATTCTAAAAGGTATTTTAAGTGAAAACCCCACTAAGCTTTTAAATAAATCATTATTTAGCAGTCCACTAAATAATAATAACAATAATAATAATGACATTAAACAAGAACTAAGGAATGATAACACAAATAAATTATATATATATATATATATATATATATATATATATATATATATATATATTGACTATAATCCTATAATATTTCCTAAATTAACAGCATTATTAGGTACAAATGAGCCTGTCACAATAATATCCAAGAGTACAAATTTAATAGGAAAATTCTTTTCAAAAACAAGAGTAAGAAAGCAACTAACCGAGTGGAGTGACGTAGTGTATAAATTAAAATGTGCAAATTGCCCTAAAACTTACATTGGCCAGACATCGCAAATTCTTAAAATAGTTTGATCACAAAAAAAGGCATTGACAAAATTAGTAACATATATTCTTGGCTAATTTTAGGCAAGCAAAATTAAAATTTATTAATTTTTAAACAAAATTAAAAATAGTTTGCCATTTACATATAATTATCTAATTACCATTTATATCAACTTTGATGAATCAAAATTTTATAATTTTCAAAATTTTAATACTTATATAAAAAAAAATCATCTATTAGATTCCCAAAGTGATTATAGTAATTAATTTGAATTATATAAATATTAGGATCACTTTAAACAACGGTATGTGTTTCTTTATATTATTTAACCCATCATCATTATTGTACCTAGTTCTCACTCATGACGACAGAGTTACTGTCGAAATATATTTGAATACGTCAGTGTTATGATTACTATATATAATATAATTTTTTAAAGTCTACAATTTTCTGAAGGTTTTAACGAGTGGTATCATCGATTATTAATCATAACACGTATTATATTTGGTAAGAGAATATAATGTACGTTAATAGAAACTATATTTTTTTAAAGTCTACAATTTTAAAGGATTTGTCACTTTGATGGTAAGCTATTTTATTCATTAAAATCATGTGACAGTCAACATGCGGTGATAAAATTTATCATCGGTTTGATAGCCTATTCTGCGATTTTGTACTTGCATTTTAACCAATGAAAGGAATCAAAAATTTCCATGTGACATGTGAATTATATTCTCACAAAAAAAACTGTAATGGCTGCAGTTATTTACAAATTGTTATAGCAAAGAAATACAAATCTTTACATCAAGACAACTTGGTATAACGAGAGTAATATACATATGTACAGGGTGGCCAACTAAGGATGCGAGGTGTTGTATCTGGGAAACTATCGATCTAGAGGCTTGCGGAAAACAAAGTTATTACTAAAACGGTCAATACAAAAACCTGGAAAATATTTTCAAGTTTCTGAAATGGCCGGTCGGGGGCATAACTGCAATCTTGAATCTAAAAACGTGATATTTCTGTGAATTCTGCTATATTAACCTAATAAAAAAATAACTGATCTTTAAAGTCGAGGATAATCTAAACTTTTTTTGTTTGGTACTTTTTGACGTATCTCTAAAAATAAAGTGGTGGGGGGTATACAAAGCTTTCCTTAAAAAAACCCTGTATCTTCGAAACGGCTAAGCCGATTTTAACAAACTTGGATGCGTTGAAATGGGCTATTCTTGGGCTACAAATGGTATAATATTTGAAGTTTTGTTAGTTTCACATGTCATCGCAAGAGGGCTTTGTTCGATATTCCGACAGAAACGGTGAATTTTCGCAAAAAAAAATTAAATGCATTGGTATGACTTTTTTTCATCATGAACAAGTAGCTAAATGATGCCTAAACGAGCTCGCGAAAACCGCACCTCGATATCTTGTTCCTAACCTAAAATATCGGCCAAAGAAAGCTTTATACGAAAATCCCTTAAATTTTTATTTTTTTTTAACTATATTTTTCTGGAATTGTTTCTATTATGTAAGTTATGGCCCTAAAAAGGACCGATTTAAAGGAGGAAGGTTTTTAATGCCCCCGTAAATGCTCTAAATGCTGGCCATCACGCTCTATGCATTGCTGAAGCCTCTCATTGCTAGATAAAACTGCAGCTTCAATTTCGGCTCTCGGTATGTTACGTATTGCGTTACGAATCCGGTTTTTCATATCTTCTCTAGTAGTAGGTTGAGTCCGAAACACGATGTCCTTTAAGCACCCCCATAAATAAAAATCGAGGCAAATTAAGTCTGACGATCGCAGAGGCCATGGAAACAGATTTCCTCTTCCAATCCACCGCTGTTGAAATACTGCATTAATATGCTATCGCACATTAATAGCAAATGTGCTGGGCAACCATCCAACTGCGAAAACAATTTTTGCCTTGTTTCCAGAGGCACATCTTTCAACAGCAACGGTAATTGATTGGCCAAAAAGTCAAGAAATACATTGCCATTTAGGGGTTGCTTGAAAAAATATGGCCCAATAATTCTGCCTCCTAGTATGCCACACCATACATTTAAACTCCAACGTCCTTGGCGCTGAACTTCACGCAACCAATGGGGATTTTCTGCAGACCAATAATGCATATTGTGCAGATTGACTCTCCCGTCACTACTGAAGGTGGCTTCATCTGTCCAAAGAATTTGAAATAAAAATTCTCTATTTTCGCGTATCATCCCTAACATCAATGGCAATAGTCTAACCTTCGATCAAAATCTTCCTCTTTCAAGGCCTGATGCAAAACGACATTATATGGTGTGCATTCTTAAAGTTTAAACGAATACCTTTATATTTTGATAGCCATTAGAACTTATCTATGGTTCTTCAAAATATTTTGAACTGTTGTCCGTGATATGCCCAACTCAGTGGATAATGCTATTGTGCTAACATGAGGATTTCCTTCAATATAGCCCAGTACACGGTTAATATTTTCTTGTGTTCTTCCAATTCTTTGCCGTTGAAACGTAGGCCGAAAACTACCATTGGCTCGTAAGCTCGCCACTAATCGGGGAAAACTCTTACATCGCAAGGACGCCGATATGAATATCGTGCCGCGTAAACTCTTTTAGCTACTGCGGCATTCTGAAGACATTCAAAATAAACCGCAAGCATATCAACAGCTTCGTTATTCGTAAAACGCATTTTAAAAGCAAGTATTGACAACTATTGACAATTTGAGGATTATGTATGTTTTGTTTAGGTATCTGTTTCCATTGCCTGCTTCTATTAATTATATTTTTGGTATATATCCATAGTGAATATGCATTTAAACAAACAAAAAATAGGCGTTTCGTATAACTTTATTCTGGTGTATAAATTTACAAACATTTAAAATCGCAACTTCTAGTAATTTCAAAAGGGTGATTTTATTCTGGTGAATAAATTTACAAACATTTAAAATCGCAATTTCTAGGTAATCTATTCAGAGCCGAAATTGAAGCTGCAGTTTTGTCTACCCATAAGAGGCCTCAGCAATGCACAGAGTCATGGTCAGCATTTCGAGCATTTACGGGGGCATTAAAAACCTTCCTCCTTTAAATCGGTCCTTTTTAGGGCTACAACTTACATAATAGAAACAATTCCAGAAAAATATAGTTAAAAAAAATAAAAATTTAAGGGATTTTCGTATAAAGTCTTCTTTGGCCGATAGTTTAGGTTAGGAACAAGATATCGAGATGCGGTTTTCGCGAGCTTGTTTAGGCATCATTTTGCTACATGTTCATGAAAAAAAGTCATACCAATGCATTTAATTTTTTTGCGAAAATTAACCGTCTCTGTCGGAATGTCGAACAAAGCCGTCTAGCGACGACATGTGAAACTAACAAAACTTCAATTATTTTAACATTTGTAGCCCAAGAAAAGCTCTTTTCAACGCACCCAAGTTTGTTAAAATCGGATTAGCCGTTTCGAAGATACGGGGGGGGGGTGATTTAAGGAAACCTTTGAATACCCCCCACCACTTTATTTTTATAGATACGTCAAAAAGTGCCAAACAAAAAAAGTTCAGATTATCCTCGACTTCAAAGATCAGTTATTTTTTATTAGGTTAATATAGCAGAATTCACAGAAACATCACTTTTTTAGATTCAAGATTGCAGTTATGCCCTCTAGCGGCCATTTCAGAAACTTGAAAATATTTTCCAGGTTTTTATATTGGCCGTTTTAGTAATGACTTTTTTTTCCTCAAGCCTCTACGATGGATAGTTTCCCAGATACAATACCTCGCATTCTTAGTTGGCCACCCCGTACATATCGTTATTTGTTAAGTACATATTTAAATCTTTTTAATAAATTTAGTCGCGCAAAAAACATCATAAGCATCTCGAATATTAAGGACTACCGATTCAGACAATTTCAAACAATTGTCTTCGATCGGTAAAACGTCGTTACTGTTCTAGATACCTAATATACTATAATTAGTTGTAAAAAAAATAGATCACTGTAATATCTCAAATAACATTTAATTTTTTTGTATAAAATGCAAGCTACACAAAAAATTAACATAATTTAGCATATTTAATGCAGTATAATAATAAAATTGATACCACCATCGCACGTATACAAACAGGTTTGCCTAACTTTTCTAAAAATAACTTTTCAATAACTTTTTAATTTGTAAATTTGTATAAGCGTTAGTATCAAACATTTAAATTATGTTTAGTGTGGTTAGTGGTTTATATATTTAACATGCGGAATGAATTTATGTAAATCTTTTTTAAATTTCCGCTTTAATTTATTTCTATTTGAATGAAGTTGAAGAAGGTTATTGATGATATTTAAATTTAACTTTGCAGTAAAGCACTCTCAATTTATCCTCCTAATAACTGACATCTTTTGAAGAGATACTTGTATCTTTTTTGCTACTTTTACCCAGCAATTTTTGTAATCTAAATTTTGATATAAAGATTTGATTTTCAAATTAAAACAATTTATATCAATAGCACTAATGTTTTAAATACAATATAATCCCACAATTTCTTTTGTATAATTATTTACGTGTTTCAATACAAAATGTATAATTATGAGTAGAAGTAAAATAACAAACAAATAGTTATGGTAACAAATAATTAAGGTAAAACAGCAAACCTGATGTAAATTATAATTTTATATTTAAAATACCTGTTAAAGGTGAGGCTGTAAGATCAACATGTTTGTTCATTAAAGGTACACTGTGTTCATGTTTATAAATTTCGAATGCTTCGAAAACATCTAATTTACCTTTACTATTACAAAAATGTTGTTTTATGTTTTGTAGATTTATAGGATGATTATTTACTATCAAATGTTCTTCATAATTTTATTTATCTATGTATTCATATTTGTAACACCTAATGTGATCTGTGTATCTAATATCAAAGTTCCTAAGTATTTGTCCCATATAAACAGAATTACAGAATCTACAGTGCAATTTATAAATACCCGACTTCAAAAATGTCGTATTAGTTTTGAAAGCTACTTCGAACTTCTTGTTCTTTTGTAGTAGCGGGTGTCCCAATAAGAAGTGCTCTCGCTCATATATCAGAAACGACTTATAGTACAGCTTTGGAAAAAACAAAAATGGCCACGAGAAAAATCGGGAAATTATTTATAGAAGTGTAGGACCACTGCTAGAGGGCGTAACTGAAATTCAAAAAATAAATATTTTACAAGTTTCGCCTAATTAACAGACATTGAAAATACGATCACTATATTCTTCTAAAAATTCTGCAAGTATTTGATTACACAAGTTTTAGTCCATATTTTCAAATAAGAGGTGGGGGAGATTGGGAACCTGATTATGAAAAAATGCCTGTAACTCCGGTTCCGGTAGATCAAATTAGCAACAGAATGGCGAAAATCGCATGTTGATATCTTTTTCCCATCCCGCGATATCTAAGAAATGTGCAAATTTTAAGCATTTTCCTTTGAATATAGATTACTCTGGTTTTACTGAACGCATTTTAACAATTTTGAACTCCTTAAAAATTAATTTCCTTGTCTTATAAATAACATTAATTATAATTTCAATATTGCTGTTACTGTCACGAAGAAACGGCATTAAGGAAGTTAAAGTGGAAATATATCAAAACCAGTAGGAGGCCATGGAAAAAAACAAAAAGACATCTGTCAAATTATTAAACATAGTAATTCGTTCATTTACGTTTCATTACGATTTATTCGTATTAAATTCGATATAAAATTTACTTTAAAGGTAAATCTAAGATGATTCTTACAAACCAAGAAGTATTTGACATGAAAGGCACGTATTTTGAATGCATGAGAAATGCAGATGTTGCGGCTAGGGTGTATACAACACAATATCCCCAAAGACGTCAACCCGATAGTAGAGTTTTTCGTCGACTCATACACCGTTTAGGAACGACGGGAAATGTAAATCTTCCTGGTTATAGAAGGTAAACACAATAAATGTTTTGGCATATGTGCAAATTTAACCCCCATTTAAGTATCAGAGCAAGAGACTTGCGAATAAGCAGAACCACCGTTCACCGTCTTTTGACAGAAGACAAGTAAATGAATTAGATATATTGTAACAGATTATTTTATTTATTTTATAACTCGGGAAAGATATGTGACTCTCAATTGCTGTCACTTAGTTTGTGGTCAGATGAAGCTAAATTTAGACGTGATGGTAGGGTAAACCGTCAGAATATGTACTATTCGTCACAGAATAATAATAATAATAATATATATATATATATATATATATATATATATATATATATATATATATATTAACATTTGGCAAATGTTAGTTTTTTTCAGGGCCCACTACTTGTTTTGATATATTTCCACTTTAACTTCCTTAACGCCGTTTACGCGTGACAGTAACAGTAATATTGAAATTATAATTGATATCATTATTTATAGGACAAGAAAATTATTTTTAAGGAGTTAAACTCGTTCTGTAAAACCCAAGTAATCTATATTCAAAGGAAAATGCTTAAAATTTACACATTTCTTAAGATATCTAGGGATAGGAAAAATATATCGACATGCGGTTTTCGCCATTCTGTTGTTAATTTGGTTTGCTTTTGTAATCCACGATTAAAACTGCATACTCCTATTTAATATTTTCCAAAGAAAGCTAGATTAAAAAAAATATATAAATACCGCCCTCTAGCGTGCATGTTACTAGGTTGTGTCAAAATTATTACTCCTACATTAGTGTAAAAGAGCTGTTTTCAACAAGCCTAAGTTTGAAAAGATCGATTAATCAGAACCAGAGTTACAGGCGTTTTTTCATAATACGGTTCTCACTCTCTCCCCCCTTTTTGAAAAGATGGACTAAAACTTGTGAAATCAAACATACGCTGAATTTTTAGAAGAATATAATGATCGTATATTCAATTCCTCTTAATTAGGCGAAATTTATGAAATATTTATTTTTTCATTTTTAGTTACGCTCCGCTCTCTAGCGGTGGTCCTACGATTTTATAAATAATTTCCAGATTTTTCCCGAGGCCACTTTTATTATAATTTTTTTCCGAAGCTGTACTATAAGCAGTTTCTGATATATGGCCGAGAGCCATTCTTATTGGGACACCCGGTATGTGAGCTACTAAAATGAAATTGATATGTATTTATTTTCTGTCAGTTCTGTGTGGACTAGGTAAATGTTTTTGATGAAAATGTATACTCTTCATTTTTGACTAAAGTGTCGATTATATTTGAAATGTAACCGTTTGCTTTTGCAATTTGTTTTAAATTGACATTTCTTTATTGTAGTTTGTTTGGTTTAATGGTAAAGTCATTGCTGTATGTACTAATGATCTATATACAGCTAACATATGTTTTATGGTGACATGAACCGTTTGGAATTGTAATTTCTATATGTGTAGGTTTCTGAATATGGAGAACTTAAACTTGTTCTGTGTAGTAATTTTTATGTTTAAATCAAAAAACTAGCTCTATTTTGTTGTTATTCTAGTGTAAATTTTATTTCAGGATGTTAATCATTAATACTAATTAAAAATTCATCAATGAAATATGATGTACTTTCAAACATGCTAAAATATTATCAACATAACAAAACCAAAATACAATCTTATCAGAAACATTTAATCAAAAAATTTGATCAAAATTATCTATAAAGATATTAGCTAAACTGGATGAAATTGGATTGCATATAGATCAATAGTAGATAGAGCAATGTCTTTACTATTAAACCAAACCAATTTTAACAAAAATAAAGAGTGCAAGTTTTCAATCAAAAACATTTACCCAGTTAACACAGATCCGACAAAAAATAAATACATGTGAATTTCATACTTTGTAAAAATATCAGAAAAAGTATCTTAAATGTTACAAATGCACAAAGAGTGCAAAGTAGCTTTCAATAGTAATACCAATGTTCTTAAATGTTTATTTAATAGGAAAGGTTTAACTAACTACATTAGTCGGGTATATATAAATTGAACAGCACATTCTGTAATTCTGTTTACATTGGACAAACACTGAGAAACTTTGATATTAGATACAAAGAACACATTTGATGATACAAATATAAACATTTCATGGGAAATAATCTCATTATGACTTCACAAAACAACATTACATTTTTGTAATAAAAAGACAAATTAGATGTTTTGGAAATATTCGAAATTTATAAACATAAACAGGAAGTACCTTGAATGAACGAACATATTGATGACTCACCTTTACAGACATTTGAAATATAGAATTATAATTTTTATCAAGTTTTACCTTAATGATTTGCTACCGTAACTAAGTGTTTCATGTTTTACTTATATATTTTCGCTTGATAATGATTCATGTATTGAATTGTGTAGAGAAATAAATAATTATATAAACAATTATGGAATTATATTTTATTTAAAAGATTAGTGCTATTAGATCTAGAATTCATTATTATGAAATACTATATTTGGACTCGACAGGTCTTATCATTCGAAATATATAATATCTGCCGATACAGCTCACAAAATATTGTATCTTCAACGATAAACATAAGTACAGACTGAGTGCACCTTAATAATAATTTCTGAGCATCTCCTAGGGCCATCACACTATGTCCAATTTACGACATCTTTAAATGCTTCACCAGCAAGGTTGGAGAGAGTAATCAGTTACCTCTCATTCTCGTCTTCTTTTAAATCCTACTGCTTCGATTATTGGCTTCATAGTTAATTTATGATTACTAACGAATTACTGGTGATCTAATTCGTCTTTGTTGGATTATTTTATTAGCACTAAAGGTGATTCGTTGACTATATTGCAATTTATCATAATTCTGTGAAGGTAATGTAATGCTACCAAAACGAAAATGCAAAAGTATTTTAATACCAAATAGCGGGGAGGAATTAGAAATTATACCAGTATTTCATTGTGAAATAGATTCTACGATCTGAAGAACGACAGATGAAATAATTTCTACTGATACATTTTTTAAGAAACATGTTGCCACTTTGTAGGAAAACAAATTTGCAAAGCCTCAATCCATAATTTATCAGCTCTATCTTTTCATGAAGGTGTACTTCTAGTAAGTTTTACAACTCCCGCACTATTTCTATGAGATTATGTTGGTATGGAATGAGTCGGACAACTTTGTGGTCATGCTCCACCAAAACACCATGAATTACATAGTTTTGTCCCACAGTTGCTGTTTGGTAATTTTATCCTCAGTTTTGGCCCGTGGTTACCCAACTATTCCAGCATCTCATTGTCCATAATCACCATTCTTCTAGAGCAAAAATCACGATAATCATTCCCCGAATGTAGAAAATGGTCGCAATTTTTAAAAAATCGAAATCGCATCCTGCGCATAAAATCTTATCTTCACTTTTAAATTTACATGGATTTCTTTTGATGTCAGAGTTGTGTAACCATCGACGGACTTTGGATTCAACCTTATGTACGTTTCGATTAGGTCTGGAATTTTGTAACTGCAGACATTTTCCACAAAAATTCAGTTTGGGCTACAACAATACGATTCATTTCACGTCGAATGTTTTAACTACTGACGAGATTGTATTTGTAATCCACAGATTTCAGCGTTGTTCGACCTCTTGAAATTATTCTAAGCCTTCTTTTACACGATATATATTTTGTCCGCAGTACATTGTTTGAATTTGTAAAGGGTGATTCGTATAAGAACCGACACACAGCAGGAGCATGTAAGGGAACCCAAAATATGATGATTTAATAGAACTTACTTCTGTATTAAATTCCACTCCTGAGAAGTTATAGGCCATGAAAGTGAGGTTTCAAATCTCGAAAAAAACATTTTCTCAGTTATAGTTGAACGTAGAAAAACCAAATTTGGTACACGTTGTGAGTGTAGGGCATAAATCGACGGTAAATAGAGTCCAATTGTAAGATTGTAGGGATTATTAAGGGATGGTGCATCATTAAAATGTGACAGAATTGTTTAACCCGTTAACGGACTTAAACAATTACTTTTATTTTATAGGGAATTTAATTCAAAAACTTTTCTTACTCTTGCTATTTTTCAAAAACTTTATCATTTTCAACAAAAACTCGAATAACTAAAAACACTTATTGTAGCTGTGTTATTTAAATCAGCCAAAATTCAAAAGCTGGCTATGCAATTATACGTCAAGTTGGTATAAGAATAATTTAATAAAAAAACAAATAACAGAAATAACATACAATTTGCACGCACTGATAAGTTATAAGAATGTTCAAAATAATCACCGTTTTCTCTCAGGCAAAATTGAAAACTACTCTACCCAATAGCTGCTGATTGTTTTTCATGAATGTGCATGTATCCTTAATGCTAGTTCACAATTGTGCTTGAGACGTTCCCCAAAGGAAGAAGTCTGGTAATCGCGGAGGCCGAACTTGTGGAAAACTATTTCCTCCACCAATCCATTTATTTGGGTACTGGTGGTTTAAAAAGTCTCTAACAATAATACTAAAATGATGCGGTGCTCCACCAATGTTCCTGTCTGAGTTATATTGGCACCTCGTCGAGTAAATCCAGGAGAGTGTTTGCAGAAATTCTTTTAGTTGATTCGGTAAAATGACTGGACCTATTTAAAATCGATCAATAACACCGATGCAAACATTTATTTTAAACTCGCGTTGGAAATATCGAGGAGTTACTGAATGAGGGTTTATGTCGGAATACTCATGATAATTATGTAAACACGTAATATGTCTCCAGGCGAAACAAGCTTCATCGGTAACGAGAATTTTCTTAATTCATTAATGTCCCAATGCAAAATAAACTGACAGGAATTCACTCGTTTAACCAAATGTTCTGATAACAATTCTTTCACTTTTTGGATGTGTAGCAGATTAGGTTTGATAACTCAATGCACATAAGTTTTTGTCGAGAGAGAATTGTAGTACTAATATGTTGATCATCTTCAATTGCATTCAAAATCATTTCTCCAGTGGTACTGGAAAACTTGCGAATTAAGTCGTCTCACCTTTCCCTCGGAAAAAATTTTACGTAACGATAATGAATCATTTCTTGGATATTATACTCCAATTCTAAGTGTTCGTATCATTGGTTGTCGCACACTCCGAAAGTTTCTTTGCATCCAAACAAGATTTTATTGTGTGTTTGGTGGACAGCCACCGGAATAGTCCATTACGAATTTTTAGAAACGGGCCAAACCATCACTGCTAACTTATATAGTGAACAGATTCAGCGAGTACAAGCGGCACTCATCCAAAAAAAGCGTTCTTTGGTCAATCGGAAGAAAGTGCTATTCTTACAGGGTAACGAAAGGCCGCATACAGCAGGATTGACCCGGGAAAAAATTATGAACTTGGCTGGGAAACGTTATCTACCCTCCATATTCTCTTGATATCTCACCAAGTGATTACCACCTTTTTTCGTCTCTTGACAACTGCCTGAGACATAGGCAGTTCAAAACAAGGCTGGATGCTAGAAATGCACTCCGTCAATGTTTGGATTCAAAATCCATAGAATTTTACAAGAGCAGCATACAAAAATTGGTGTTACGTTGGGAAAAGGTCATTAATTGTGATGGCATGAACTTGTTTGGTTACCTGATACTTGCAATCTCAAAAATTATAACTAATGCAACATTAAAGTAAATCTTATATTGAAAAGAAAAAGGGCAAATGCGGAGCTGTTCCTCTGTCATTGAATTTAGAAATGTAAGGCTGATTTTGTATGGTACATTGAAGACAATGTATATATTATTTATCCTAAAGTAAGCAATCTTTTGTGAAAGCGAGCAAGCATTAATGCCCGAATCATTCTTTTCTATAAAACTGAAACGTTTTTGATATTTTTTGCAATGAAGCTTAAATTCAAAGTTTTTAAAAAACTTTCATTAATGGTTCAATACTTTTTCTAAAAAATGGCGTTGCCATATGGTTACGCGATGAGCTTATTATGGGAGCGTTTTGTGAAATAATTACAAATAGATAGAATTACAAAATATATGTTTTATTTATTATGAAAAATAGCGAAACATTCAATTCATAATCCTATATTGCACTTTTGTCACATGGTTCTAATGTGGGAAATGCACCCCTCACCGTTTTTTATTCAGGAACAGTAATGGAGTTCGTCTGAAACTCTGTTAAGAGATAATGACACCGTTGATATAGCTGGCCTTACTGGTCCTCGAGAAAAAACACCATGGCTCTTGAAATCAGTTTGAATAATTGATCTTCGAAACTTTATCTGAAACATACATCCATACGATCATCGGTGAATTTGCCAAGGTTATGAACGCATACGTCAATAATGCACGTGGAAAGAGACTACCACTAGTTCTTCCCCGTATATTATGATTATTGTATTTAGAGATAAGATATGGCCGTGGCACTTGTATATTTTTCTTTTCGGCGTGACAAAAACGACGTACATTTGCAATGGGTTCAACGCCAAAATAAGTCAAAGCTATGGTAACTATACTGTTGTCCAGCCACTTAACAATTATAATACCATCATTTTTATCTATGATGGATCCATGAGAGCCTCGTGTTTTTTAGCCATTATTTTGTTAGTAGGGAGAGAATAATTTTTAGACAGTCTGTCATCTCTAACTGTTCCGGTTGTCTGGTATCCGTTATCTCGAAGAAAGTTCAGTAGTGATTCCAGTGAATAAGTTGTCAAAATATAGTTTATATGGATAGAATCCTTTCACAGTTAAAGTTCATTTAACATTGTCCATAATGGAGCAGCCGATTTCCCAAATAATTTTTCATATTCCCCTGACCGACAAGGATTATTACTTGGTACATCTTGAAATGGACAACATAGCATAAGGGCATGTTGAAATGCCACATCTTATACCCACAGCGGATCGGTTTACGCTAAATAAACTGCTTGCACCTATAGCATTATAGGTTATAACAAAATTTTCTTCAGGTTCAAACAGTTTCAAACAGTTATTTTTGACTTTGTCCATGATTGGTCGCAGTTTCCAATTGTTACATTTCGCATCGAGTTGTGTACTGTCAGCGAAAGGATGAATCGACAAATCTCTAAAAAAACGATGTCGACACATGCGATTATAAAGTAGCTCATTTCTCATCTTGTCACATCCCAATAAAACCTTTTCCCGAGAAGTCTTTATAACCACTGTGAATGAGAATGGCTGAAAAACATTTCGCTCCTGCATTGCTAATTTTTGGATCTGGGTGATTAAAATATAAAGCTAATGAGCCAAGTGTGGAGTGTAGGGGAAAGACTGTTGGAATGGACATAAAGAAAAGAAAATTATTATTTGAGAAATTGATCAACAGTGTAGCACTGTACGGGGCACAAGTGTGGGGTGTAAAGAATACAAAGGTATGGAGGGGCTGCAAGAAAATACTGAGGAAAGAGAAACGCCTGGATACGTCATTGGAGAGGAGGTGCAAGTAGAGAAAATAAAGGTGGAGGCGGGAAATAGAACAGTAACGTACGAGGAGGAAATAAGTAGAAGAACGGAGTGTAAAATCCTGCAAGAATGCTGGAAAGAAATAAGAGAAGGAAGAATAGAATATGGACAAGAAGCCAGGACAGAATATTACGAAAGAAACGGATATGCAAAAGAGGAAGTAGAAAGACTAAAAGGAAAGGAGTGAACGAGGACATTAGAAGGGATAGAGATGTGCAGAAGCAGGAAAGATGGTCGAAGCTAAAGGGAGAAAATACAATGTAAACTACAGGAACGTTAAGGGAGAGGGGGTACCGTTATTTGAATGGGGAAGGGAGGAGGGAAATAAAGAAAATGATAGCGAGATTTAGATGTGGAAACGAAGAGAGGGGAAACAGGTACTGAAGAAGAGACGAAGAGAGAAAATGTAGGCTGTGCGGAGAAGAGATAGAGTCGATTAAACACATGCTGCAAGAATCTAGGGAATTAAAGGAGGAGAGGACGGTGGAAGAGATACTAGAAGAAGGAGGAAGGGGAGCGGAGTGGACGCAAGAAGCATGGAACAGAAGAAGACAGTTAAGGGAGAAGAGAAAAGAGAGAAGTTAGTGAAGTTAAGTAAAGAAAGGAGAGACTGTAAAAAGTGTAGATAGAGATGGAAAATGAAAATAGCAAAACGCAAGCACTGTGCAAAAATTTGTTGTAGATTATGCAAATAAAGTATTAGTATAAAGCTTATTTGCGTGATTGCTCTACCAAAAGATTTACTATTGTATCATCAAAAAACTTCTCGAATTGTTCAACTGGTGTTGTGCCATTATGATTATCATATGAAGTTTTGCGTAAGGCTGTTAGGAATAGAGTATAGGCAACCCACATTGCGCATTCAAATTTGTGTCTAAAGTCAAATCTTTTGAGTAATTTCCTGGTGTCAAAATTTGATTGGATTGGATTATATAGTAGTATAAAAGGACACTGGATGTAGTAATTGTTTTTTTAATTTTGTAAATGGTTTATAGAAGTTCATTATTCATTTAGAGTTTCTTAAAATATAAGGAGCTAAAATTTAAATATCATAAAAAGCTCTACGTATGTAAAATTCTACTTGTACGGGGATGTAGATAATATAAACTGAATTTTTTCAAATGATAACGCATTTACGTAATTTTATATAAAAGTTTGTTAAAGTCGCCCAATGGCAAGGGATTGTATAACGTCTAGGTTGGCAACACATCTTTCTGTTTACGTCATTCATTGGAATGAATTCCATTCTTTTGTTATTAGCAAAACGGCCTGATGCAAGTGATTAAAAGTTTATTATGGTTTATGTTCTCACTTTGGTGCTTTTGTTATAAATTAATTTAAATAAACGAACTTATGTGTAAGTAATATAATGATATAATTATAATAATAATATTAACTACCCTTAAAGCCTTTTAAACTAATTTAAGGTATAGAATTGTTTTACTTAAAATTAAAAACTCTAACAGTGGAATAAAATCGCAGTGAAATTATAACTTAGAGTGACACCATCGTGTGGACACTTTGGGGCATAGGAAATGGAAAAGGAAATGTACAACTTTTTTTAGTAGGACCAAACTTGGCAAATGGCGATTAAACGTGACTGAGGTCAAGTTAAGAAAACTACGTTCTTCTTAACATTAACCGTTGTAACAATTTAAGCGTGTTTTCTAAAATTCTGATTTTTTTCATACCGATACCTGAAATATGAGCACTTCTAATAGCAATTCAGGAATTTTGAAAACTTTTATAGTTTTTTTAAAATAAAGTTACAAAGAGTTATCAAAATCGTGCATCCAAAACTTGACTCTGCCGCGAGCTATGTGAATTATTGAAAATTCCTGTACATATATATCGAGCCAAATGTAGCCAGAAAACGTAGAAAATTTTACAAAAAAATTACGTTGCTCCCTTCAATAGTTACAGAAATATTAATTTTTATTCAAGAGCTTTGGAATGCGCGTAAGCTTATCAAGAAGGGCCGGATTCCGTATTTTGCGTGAGTGTGTTATAGTAGAATAAAATCGGTCTTCTAACTAACTGTGTTCTGAGGGTGTGTGACACAGAAGGTATAACCTAATGAAGCCTACACTTTAGGGCATAGGAAATGGAAATGTACAACTTTTTTTAGTAGGGCCGAACTATGCAAATGGCACTTAAACGCGACTGAGGTCGAGTTAGAAAAACTACGTTTTTCTTAACATTAACCCTTGTAACAATTTTAGCGTTTAATCTAAACTTTTGATTTTTTGCATACATGTACCTGAAGTATGAGCGCTTCTAATAGCAATTCAGGAATTTTGAAAATGTTTACAGTTTTATTAAAATAAAGTTGAAAAATAAAATTATCAAAGTCGTGTATCCAAAACTTCACCCTGTGGCGAGCTATGTGAATTATTTAATAATAATAAGGTCGATGCTTCGACATGTTGTGGACAAATTTATTTTAGTTATTTTAATATTTACTAAATTAATTGTTTTCGATTTCATTGTCGGTTGTTTAGAAAATGAGGTTTTGTAATCTTTTTAGGAAAAGCACAGCTACTCTACATTTATAGGTATTCTTATTTTATTTCTAGGTATAAGGCTAACGCATATGATTTCTAGAAAGGTATGGTGCCAAGAGAGAATAGTGGCGTTCTTGGCGCGTTTTAAGGCTTTTTTTAAACTTTCTACGTTTTCTGGTTACATTTGACTTTTCAAAATTCCTGAACTGCTACTATTTCTACTTGCCATTAGAAGCGCTCGTATTTCAGGTATATGTGCGCTAAAAATCACTATTTTAAATTAAAAGCTTAAATTGGTACAACGGTTAGTGTTAAGAAAAACGTATTATTTCTAACTCAACCACAGTCGCGTTTAAGCACCATTCGCAAAATTCGGTCCTACTAAAAAAAATTAGAGTCTGTGTGTGTGTGTGTGTGTGTGTGTGTGTGTGTGCGCGCGCGTGTGTGCGTATGTGCGTGAGTGCGTGCGTGCGTGCGTGCGTGTGTGTCGTGTGTGAGTGTGTGTGTGTGTGTGTGTGGGCGGGCGCCCGCGCGCTTTGTATATCTTTTGCACCATTAAAGTTATCGATATGAAATTTGGTACAAAAATTCTTTACCATAACATATAGGTCAAGTTCGCAAAATCCAACCAGTGGCGGGGCATTTAGGGGATCAGAAGGCTAAAAATTAATTTCTTCAAAATTTAAAGAGTTACATAATTAAAATAACAAACTAATACTTTTTCATGTAATTCATTTTTAATTTATCAACCGATTTTTTTGAAAGGCGGGCATTGGGGGTTTTTAAAATCCTTAAGAATAAATCATTTGTCAAAATTAAAAAATCCAAAATGGCGGATCAAAAATGGGGGATTATCGTGTTTATTTAATTTATCAACGGATTTTTTTGAAAGTCAGGTATTGGGGGGCTAAGTGTAAATCATTTGTCAAACAAAAAATTCAAAATGGCGGATCGCAAATGGGGAATTATCGTGTTTAAAAACCGATATGACTCAAATTCAGGTATTGTGGGCTTTGGAGTTATTTATTTACATATATGAGGAAGCATTATGGCAGATAATTTGGCAGCGGTTTTTTTAATTTTAAATGAAATCCTAGTTTTCATATTGAATTCGGATTCTACTCTAAAAATAAAGCAAGGTTTGTTCTATCCATTTGTATTGATGAAATATCAAATTGTATACCTGCTAAAGCGTAACAAAGGTAACATGTAGGTAAATTTAAAAGATAATTTATTCAGCTGAGGTGTTTAAAACTTTTGTTATAAACCTGAGTGAACGAATTGGTTACGTCATAAAACGCATTTTTAGTGTCGTCTGTTCTTTTCAATGCATAATTTAATTTTAAATTACTGGTTTATTTAAGGAAATTTACACTAACTTCGTTGATTGTGATTAAGATTATACTGTGTTTATCGTAGATTGTTTAGCTCACAGTTGATAACCCAGTATTGTTACGGATCGAAACAAATATATTTGTAAGATTCCAATTAATTAATATACTTATACTTTTTGTACGTTCGACTCTACGTTCTTATATATTATTTGTTGTTCCTTAGTTTTGTTTTATTAGTTGATTATCGTCACTTCAGATAGATCTTAAAATTATCACTTACGTTAAACGCATTTCTTGCATTACTAATTGGGAAGAAAACTATTACTATTATTAAATTATAAAATCATTTTTTGATTAATGAATTAATTAAGGTTTAGACGTTTCCTATTTCTTATCGTTTTATCAATAACACTCGTTCTGAAGAAATTGAAAACTGTGAGTAGAACCCGGGAACCTTCCGCCATCTTGGATTTTGACGTCACAAGACCGGCCACGTGGGAGACCGTATTTTCCACCCTTATTTTCATGGTTTCTTTTCGGAGGCCTTTTTCAACCCCTTGATGAAATTTTCATCCCTAATTATGGTCTTTTTGACAGCAATTTTTTTGTCGGCCTTATTTTATGGTTTCTTTTTGGAGGCCTTTTTCAGCCCTTGGTGGAATTTTCAACCCTTTTTGTTGTACTAAGAGCCTTTTTGACAGCCATGCCTTTTTTATACTTGCTCACGTGAGGGGTGTATTTAGGGTTTGGTCTTGGGGTTGGTCTTGGGCTTGGGGTTAAGGTCCTTTTGGTAATATTAAGAGCAGTATAACCCCGGCAGGTTAGACAATTGCACATGTTCTGATTGAAAAAGATTTTTATTTAAGCTGTGTTTATTAATATGTATTAGGACCCATTTTTATTTTATCAAATGAGATTGCATAATTATATTTCTTTTAATGCCTATCTACAGATTGTGATCTTTTACCTATACGAAAATTAATTTACACATTGGGGTTGTATTCTAATAATTAAATTTCACTGTCATTTCAAATTAATCTCAACACGCAATGCAAAAAATTATTTAAAAGTTAATTACACGACACAGTAACCAGAATTTTTCTGAACGAATATTAAAACTGATTGCTTACCTTTGAAATATCTTTAATCACCACCCTCTCGTTAAAATTGTTGTACATACACAGGTCCTCGGTATCCAAATACTTAATATTTTTAAAAAAGATATGTTGTTTGCACTAGCTGTAATTAAAACTGTGCAACTAAATAAATAAATTAAGGTTATAAGTACCGCTTTCTGCTGCACGTATAGGCACACTAATACCACTTTCTATGTTTTGACTTATCCTTAATTGATATAAAACTGGTTATGGAGTAAAAGTAATTTTTGGAATGTAAATAAAATATTGTACTCTGTACATACACACAAAATTGTTTTATAGAAAACGAATTCATTATAAAATCCTGATTAAAATATAACATAGAGTTGGTGTAATTATTTAATACCAATATTGAGTAGCATACTTTGTTCAATAATAATCATAAATCATAAATTTTTATAAAACGATTAAAAGAAAGAAATGACAGTAGGTATTACGTAACGCTTAATTAAAAAAACAAAGTAATAAAATCTCTTTTTTATTTATCAGACTAGAATAGTAGGAAAACAAAGATTGTACAATAATTTGATTATCTCGTCATTTAAGATTAAAGATACAGTGAAAAACTTATTTACAAAATCAAACATAGGTAAATTATGTAACCTAAAATGTAGAAACATTAACGTATAAAGTCCACACACATTCGAGTCGAGTCGTTTTGTTGGAATGCACCATCTAGAATTTATCTCTAGGAAGCGTAAATGATACCCTTGCGGTGCTTGTCCAAAGGAATCAAAATATTCCCCGTTACCATTCTCGTCAATGTAGATAGCAGCCCAATGCTGACCTGGTTTGTTTGCGGGATCGGTGTTTACGATAATTGCAATAGGTCTAGGTGCGTGCGTCGGTAGTTGATTAGAAGCACATACAAGCCGAAACCCATTCTTGTAGTTGGGGATCGATTTCAAGCATCTCAACACTTGTGCCGCATACATCTTTGGAATTGGTATGCACCCAGTCTTGCAATAGTAAGGCGTTTTCCAGTGCACACATAGGCCCAAGGATGTTATGGTTTAAACAACTGTATGCTTTTGCTTCCTTTTTCAATTGTTTAATCGATGGACAACCAGTCTCGTCCAGGTTTACTATCGGTTTGTTATGAAATCCTAAAAACTGCTGTATTTCACTGCCCTTAACATGCATTTTGTTAAACGGGCGCAACACTTTCATCAACTCCTCACACAAATTGTTGTAGTGTACATAACATGACCACCATTCCAGGCCGTGATAATTATCCTCCAAAAACCTAATCTGTTGTGACATGGACCTTGATATAAAGTAACCTCGAGGTGGTTTTACCAGCATCAACGATAAACGACCATGATCTGTAACCACGGCAATTTCTTTCGGTATGAATTCGTTGTTAACACCACTAAACCCTTATACGTCCAAGTATGCGTCCATCTTCTTTCACGTGCTGCTGCTGGATACTGAAGCTTGAGATCTAGAGTTACTCTTTTTTAACAGCTAAAATCCACGACGACGTTACGATGTTTATCCATCTCGATCACGTTATCGAATTCTGCATACAGTTTACAGTTTCAGCGAACTCTTCACCAAAGCCGACTTCCAGCCGAAGCGAGGCGTCTCTAACTAAATTCCAGTGCGTGCTAGCGTTTGCAGACAAGTCAGGTGTTAGGTTGAAGGCCATTAAACAGTATCCGTTGGGGTAATCGCTTCTCGATATATCGTTACCCTCATTCAAAAAATGAATACCAGTGCCAGAGAATAAAGTGTGATACGCTCTTACATATAAACCATTAGCTGTAAAGTCCGACTGTAAGGCCTTCGAGGGAATTTGTTGTGCCGTCAATATATAACGACATGTAGTTAATATTGCTGTGATGAAAATTGAACGGATTTGAGGCATAATCACCGTTGAAGACTTTATTTGCTACAAAGCCTACGATGCATCATTTAGGTAACTGACCCAAGAAAACATTATCCAATGATTTTCGCTGTATGCCCGCGGGTATAGTTAACACTTTTACGTCGGTCCTTGTAACAGGGTATTTTGCTGCAGTTGTTTCTAAAGCTTTAGCGTGTGCAATTAGAATAGTCGGATTGATTCGCATACGTCTCACCAGCAGTCCATAATTCGCGTCTTGTAATTTGAAGCGTGAGCCGCCATTAGGGTAAAAGTATCTCTTGATCGTACAAATTTGGTCTTTAGCTCAACACCGCTTATGAGAAAGTTTTCTTGATTAAACAAATCCGACTGCACGTGACCAATCATCTCAATCTGAGTGCTGGTCGCCGCAAATGCTTGACGTTTTGAGAAAACCGTTATTTCCGTTTCACAGTGTATTCGTCTGACCGGCTGTGTCATTGTGCCATAAGATACAACCTAGATGCGAACTCTTAGCCTCTTTTCCATAATTTAGCAACGTTTCGATATAAGAGCGGTAGGCGTACGTGTTGTTTGGTTGTGACACCATCTTCTGACTTAAGTAAACCTCCACTTGTGAGAAAAGCGAATGCATCCAATTGTTTACCGGTGCTACAACATCTGCATCAGTAAGTGCTGTATCGTCTTGATTTAGAACTTTAGCTGTGATGTACAACATGGTCTGGCTTAAATATATGTAATCGCTTCCATTTCCGGGTACTACAAACTCTATTCGGGCATCATCACTCAGAGCTGATAAGGGTTTGTAAAATATCCATTCCCCACTCTTTGTCCTTGTCTGCGTCGACGGTAAAGCGAACAATTCCAATTCGGACTTCACGCATTCACACGATTGGGTAGAAAAGCCATTATCTTGAAAATATATCGTCGTAAGTAGGCGTCTTCTTCTTCTTAGCGACAGCTCTCGGTAGAGACTGGGTATTATCGGACAGACGTACTCTTTTATATCCCGAATCCCCCATCATTTTATCGATTTTCTCGTCGGCTTTACGCTTAAGATTTCTACCTGCCTCGTGAAATCTTTCTTGGAACGAATCCATATACTAGCGAGGTGCGAGGGTATTGGTTCCATAGCTATGTTTTGGTATAGCTCGTCTACTAGCGGTTGGCGAGACTACCTGACTGTTCCGACCCTAAATAAATATTCTTAAGCTTCTTAGGATAATTGAAATTAACATAAAAGTGGAAGTTCAGGAAATCCAGTGGCGTCACAGTTTTTAAAAATTTGTTTAATTAAAATGTTTTTTTTTACTTTTTATTAGATGCTATTATATGTACAAACTACTACATACATAGATAAGGGCAACTAATTAAAGAACATTTAATATTTTAAGGTTAATCACTGTCATTATAATAATATAATAGTGCCATTAGACTACTAATTGCAATGCAATTGCAGACGGTATTCAAATGACTTTCGTTTAAGAAACTTTTTCAGTACGAATTCATATTCTCTAAGAAGTAGTTGAAGTGTATTGAATATGTCTACAATCGAACACAAACCGCAGAATACATGCAGAAACGTGATAGAAATGGAAAACATGTATTTAGATCGTGAACAGACATTAGATTTGCACATCGAACCATTAATTATTTCTACTAATGGTGACTCTTCTAGTGAAAGTGATGACGAATATTATAATGACAGTGATTAACGTTAAAATAGTACATGTTCATTAATTGGTTGCCCTTATCTATGTATGTAGTAGTTTGTACATCTAATAGCATCTAATAAAAAGTAAAAACCTTTAATTTACAAATTTGTGTAATCACTAAGACGCCACTGGATTTCTTGCACTTTTATGTTAATTTCAATTATCCTAAGAAGCTTAAGAATGAGTATTTGGGGTCAGAACCGCCAGGTAGTCTCGCCAACCGCTAGTAGACGGCCTCGGTCGATAACCCAGCTGTAAGGCTAAACGTTGTGAGAAGCCGAATAGCGAGAGTGGGGTTTTAATTTCGTAGTGACGCGCTTAGTTAGATTATGGCCTTCGATTGTCAGCAATTTACTTATTAGCACATGGTTATTTAGTTCACTGGTAATTTCTTCTATGTCGGCATAATTTCCCGAAGCGAAACGTAACACATACCAACCGTTCTCGGTATAAATGGCTTTCTCGTTGTCGTGTTGGAAATGTGATGCAGCCTTTTTAATATCGTCTCTAGCACGTTCCGTTCAGGTGGGTCAGTTCTATAATAAATTAAATTGTCTGTCGCACTTACAGCGGCAAAAGAACAAGGGTACTGAATTTCTGCATACAGTTTACAGTTTCAGCGAACTCTTCACCAAAGCCGACTTCCAGCCGAAGCGAGGCGTCTCTAACTAAATTCCAGTGCGTGCTAGCGTTTGCAGACAAGTCAGGTGTTAGGTTGAAGGCCATTAAACAGTATCCGTTGGGGTAATCGCTTCTCGATATATCGTTACCCTCATTCAAAAAAATGAATACCAGTGCCAGAGAATAAAGTGTGATACGCTCTTACATATAAACCATTAGCTGTAAAGTCCGACTGTAAGGCCTTCGAGGGAATTTGTTGTGCCGTCAATATATAACGACATGTAGTTAATATTGCTGTGATGAAAATTGAACGGATTTGAGGCATAATCACCGTTGAAGACTTTAGGTAACTGACCCAAGAAAACATTATCCAATGATTTTCGCTGTATGCCCGCGGGTATAGTTAACACTTTTACGTCGGTCCTTGTAACAGGGTATTTTGCTGCAGTTGTTTCTAAAGCTTTAGCGTGTGCAATTAGAATAGTCGGATTGATTCGCATACGTCTCACCAGCAGTCCATAATTCGCGTCTTGTAATTTGAAGCGTGAGCCGCCATTAGGGTAAAAGTATCTCTTGATCGTACAAATTTGGTCTTTAGCTCAACACCGCTTATGAGAAAGTTTTCTTGATTAAACAAATCCGACTGCACGTGACCAATCATCTCAATCTGAGTGCTGGTCGCCGCAAATGCTTGACGTTTTGAGAAAACCGTTATTTCCGTTTCACAGTGTATTCGTCTGACCGGCTGTGTCATTGTGCCATAAGATACAACCTAGATGCGAACTCTTAGCCTCTTTTCCATAATTTAGCAACGTTTCGATATAAGAGCGGTAGGCGTACGTGTTGTTTGGTTGTGACACCATCTTCTGACTTAAGTAAACCTCCACTTGTGAGAAAAGCGAATGCATCCAATTGTTTACCGGTGCTACAACATCTGCATCAGTAAGTGCTGTATCGTCTTGATTTAGAACTTTAGCTGTGATGTACAACATGGTCTGGCTTAAATATATGTAATCGCTTCCATTTCCGGGTACTACAAACTCTATTCGGGCATCATCACTCAGAGCTGATAAGGGTTTGTAAAATATCCATTCCCCACTCTTTGTCCTTGTCTGCGTCGACGGTAAAGCGAACAATTCCAATTCGGACTTCACGCATTCACACGATTGGGTAGAAAAGCCATTATCTTGAAAATATATCGTCGTAAGTAGGCGTCTTCTTCTTCTTAGCGACAGCTCTCGGTAGAGACTGGTTATTATCGGACAGACGTACTCTTTTATATCCCGAATCCCCCATCATTTTATCGATTTTCTCGTCGGCTTTACGCTTAAGATTTCTACCTGCCTCGTGAAATCTTTCTTGGAACGAATCCATATACTAGCGAGGTGCGAGGGTATTGGTTCCATAGCTATGTTTTGGTATAGCTCGTCTACTAGCGGTTGGCGAGACTACCTGACTGTTCCGACCCTAAATAAATATTCTTAAGCTTCTTAGGATAATTGAAATTAACATAAAAGTGGAAGTTCAGGAAATCCAGTGGCGTCACAGTTTTTAAAAATTTGTTTAATTAAAATGTTTTTTACTTTTTATTAGATGCTATTATATGTACAAACTACTACATACATAGATAAGGGCAACTAATTAAAGAACATTTAATATTTTAACGTTAATCACTGTCATTATAATAATATAATAGTGCAATTAGACTACTAATTGCAATGCAATTGCAGACGGTATTCAAATGACTTTCGTTTAAGAAACTTTTTCAGTACGAATTCATATTCTCTAAGAAGTAGTTGAAGTGTATTGAATATGTCTACAATCGAACACAAACCGCAGAATACATGCAGAAACGTGATAGAAATGGAAAACATGTATTTAGATCGTGAACAGACATTAGATTTGCACATCGAACCATTAATTATTTCTACTAATGGTGACTCTTCTAGTGAAAGTGATGACGAATATTATAATGACAGTGATTAACGTTAAAATAGTACATGTTCATTAATTGGTTGCCCTTATCTATGTATGTAGTAGTTTGTACATATAATAGCATCTAATAAAAAGTAAAAAACCTTTTAATTTACAAATGTTGTGTAATCACTAAGACGCCACTGGATTTCTTGCACTTTTATGTTAATTTCAATTATCCTAAGAAGCTTAAGAATGAGTATTTGGGGTCAGAACCGCCAGGTAGTCTCGCCAACCGCTAGTAGACGGCCTCTACGGTCGATAACCCAGCTGTAAGGCTAAACGTTGTGAGAAGCCGAATAGCGAGAGTGGGGTTTTTAATTTCGTAGTGACGCGCTTAGTTAGATTATGGCCTTCGATTGTCAGCAATTTACTTATTAGCACATGGTTATTTAGTTCACTGGTAATTTCTTCTATGTCGGCATAATTTCCCGAAGCGAAACGTAACACATACCAACCGTTCTCGGTATAAATGGCTTTCTCGTTGTCGTGTTGGAAATGTGATGCAGCCTTTTTTAATATCGTCTCTAGCACGTTCCGTTCAGGTGGGTCAGTTCTATAATAAATTAAATTGTCTGTCGCACTTACAGCGGCAAAAGAACAAGGGTACTGAATTTTCGATATGCCTACAACCCATTATCCTGTTAATCTTATTCGTTTTGGTAGCTGCGTAATAAAACTTGAAGTCATATTGTCAGGAGAATACGTCAAATACTCAATAAGTTAAGATAAAACTCCATCTTTATATACTGCTCAACTGCGATGCTAGTATCCAGCTATTAAATTTGTCGCTGTATCCACGCCACTTGACCAGATATTGTTTATATCGTCCGCTACCCTTCTCTGCTAAAATCTTCTCGATTTTGAATAGAGTATCTTTATCCACCGTAACAACTTGCAATTCTTCTTCGTAAAAGGTCCCTTCAACAGGATCGTTATTAAGATCGATTATCCGGTAAACTGGTGGTCTTCTTTGTATCACTGCACTAATTGTAAAAACTTCCTCGCTTCAATTCGTTTCATATCCCTTTCCAAAGGTGTACTTAGTTCTGGCGACTCTGACATGCTGACCGTCCTTATATTTAGGATGACGTGCAGTGCCTAAACCTTTCGCGTACAGGCTATTCCACACCTCTAAAATGTTTTCATCGTTTACAGCCGCAGAGGCCATCTTTATACTTGAATGAGGGCTATTGTTGTAACCAGTCACCAGTTTTTGGAGTACATCGATATACCTGTAGGAATTTTTGTAAGTGAAATAACGCCACATCCTTGTTTTCAATGTTTTGTTAAATCTTGCAACTACAGATGCTTTTGCATCAGGTTTATTTTTTACATATAAATTGATATTTTGTTTCTTGAAAAAGTTTTGTACACTGCCCGCCACAAACTCTTTGCCTTTATCCGTCTGTAGATTTGCCGGGGCATTATCACTTTCCTTAAAAATATCCGCGAATGCTTCAATTACAGATGCAGCTGTCTTCGTTTTAAGTGCTCTCGCCCAGGCCGTCTTGCTAAACACATCAATTACCGTTAGTATGTAGTTGTATCCACTATTGTGTTTACTTAAATTTCGCATATCACAAAGATCCGCTTCCTACAATTCGTAAAGGTTACTCACAATATATTTATTTCGTGGAAACTTTTTCTGATAGGTTTAGGCATCGTATAAGCTTCTTGCGCTTGCAGCCAATTTTTCACTTCACCATATTTTTTATCTTTTACGACATTAGCTAAAGGTGTTATACCCGCCGGATGAGAGGGGCCATAGTATATAGCATCCATATTATGTTCGCCACGGATCCCAATATAGTAAAATTCCTCTTCTTTGAGAGATTCTTCTCGGTGTTTCCCGCGATTCACTATCAGCATCGTAATTCTCACCTATCAGGGTCCGTTGAACGTAAGGTGATACAGCAACATAATGTCTTCGCACATTTCCGATAAACTCTCGTGGTATATTTATCTTTTTAATGTACGTCGCAAACTGGCGCCAACCGTGTGGGTTTGTAGTTTTTCGCTTTCTTAAAGTCTCGTGAACTAGATCGATAATGTTGGAATGTGGTATGATCTCTCCTTTTATTGTGACAGTGCCCCTTTTATCCCAAAATACATCACTGCTCGTTTTCAGTATATGTAGGAAAGCCTCGCCTTTTCTCTTATATGAAGGTGGAAGTGTTGATTGTATTTCATCGTCCGCCAAACCTTCGCGTTGCGGTGATTCTCTAATATCATTATCAGCATCACCCCTGATTATTATGCAAGCGGGTTGATGTAATTGATTGGAAAAGTGCAGATATCGTTGAAGAACTTGATTGTATTGCTCCCATTTGTCATGATCAGTCATTTTGGTTTTTAAAACTTTATCCATATCGTTACCTAGCTGCGTTAAAATGTTGTTTTGTGTGACATCTGGTGCCTGTAATCGTTGTATAAAGTCCAGCGGTAGAATAATCGTATTCTTCATGTTGTTTTTGTCCATGGTTATTGAAATAGATTACCCAGAATTCCACCAAGTAATGGTCCTAACAAAAGTGGTAGAAATACACCGCCTTTCTGTACAAGAAACTGTTTCTTCTTTTTTATAGATTCAACTCTCCGTGCCAAGTGTCTTAAAGTCTGCTTATGCTGAGAAAGTCGTTGCTTCTGATCAGCTGACAGACATACACGACCTTTAAAATGTTATGTGAACACTCGCAAATACATTCCACCTGCCTACTATCCAGATATTTCAATAAAGCGCCACGTTGACGTTTACTTAATCTGCCTAATGCACGCAGGATATCGGTGTTTTCGCTTAAAACGTCCACCATCATATATGATGTAATCTTTATTACTGTGAGGTTTAAACCCATTTTTCGCTATATATATACCTGGCAAATACCTTGAGGCCCGAATATGTTTGTTCTATATCGCAGCACATCCGGTGTATTCTGTTTTAAATCGAATAATAAATATCCGTGTGGGTTTGAAGTGGCATCTTAGTACGCTGCATCTAAAAATTTCGGGTTGTCCGGCGAAATCTGTCTAGCTAAATGCTGTATCTGAGCTCTGTGACGTGAGTTTTTAAATAAAATTATGTAGTGTGCATTGAGAGAAATATCCCGCTGTCCGCGTCCTTGATGAAATATGTTTTAAGTTAAGAAAAACACACTTCGGTTTCTATGAAGACAGCCCTTTGTAAAAATATCAACCACTGAACCGTTAGTTTCGCGCATTAGATCATTAATTATTATTAAGACCGGTTTTTCGCCGTCAAACTGCTCCATATCAGGTAAACCCTTTTGAAATTCCACAGAGATATCTTTGAACAAGGGCTGCCACTCGCTGTAAAACCAGATAATTTTTTCAAAAGCTGTATCGCAAGCAGTTTCGATATTTTTTAGAAAATCTACAATGAAACACGATTTCCCACAACCATATGGCCCCGCTACTATTGCCGAAAGGGGGTGCTTAAACTGACTACATTTGGATCGCTAAAGAATACTGAAGCGTCACTGTCATCATCTTCGTTTAAATACCAAGTGATCTGCGACACCGTTGTATTTTACTTTTTAATTAAGCGTTACGTAATACCTGCTGTTTTTTCTTACTTTTAATCGTTTTATAAAAATTTATGATTTTTAGCATTTATTATTAAACAAAGTATGCTACTCAATATTGGTATTATATAATTACACCAACTGTAATTAACTCTATGTTATATTTTAATCAGGATTTTATAATGAATTCGTTTTCTATAAAAACAATTTTGTGTGTATGTACAGCATATAATATTTTATTTACATTCCAAAAATTACTTTTACTCGATAACCAGTTTTATATCAATTAAGCATAAGTCAAGACATAGAAAGTGGTATTAGTGTGCCTATACATGCAGCAGGAAACGGTAGTTATAACCTTAATGTATTTATTTAGTTGCACAGTTTTAATCACAGCTAGTGCAAACAACATATCTTTTTTAAAAATATTAAGTGTTTGGATACCGAGTACCTGTGTATGTACAACAATTTTAACAAGCGGATGGTGATTAAAGATATTTCAAAGGTAAGTAACCAGTTTTAATATTCGTTTAGAAAAGCAATATTCTGGTTACTGTGTCGTGTAATTAACTTTTATATAACTTTTTGCATTGCGTGTTGAGATTAATTTAAAATGACAGTGAAATTTAATCACTAGAATACAACCCCAATGTATAAACAAATTTTCGTATAGGTAAAAGATCACAATCTGATAAAATAAAAATGGGTCCTAATACATATTAATAAACACAGCTTAAGTAAAAACCTTTCACAATCAGAACACGTGCAATTGCCTAACCTCCAGGGGTTATACTGCTCTTAATATTAGCAAAAGGACCTTAATTAGGGTTGAAGAAGCTGTCACCCAACCCCAGCCCCAAAATCCAAGACCAACGCCTGGACCAACCCCAAGTCCAAGTCCAAGACCAACTCCAATCCCAACACCAACCCCAAGACCAAACCCTAAATACACCCCTCACGTGAGCAAGTACAAAAAAGACCTGGCTGTCAAAAAGGCTCTTAGTACAACAAAAAGGGTTGAAAATTCCATCAAGGGCTGAAAAAGGCCTTCGAAAAGGAACCATAAAATAAGGCCGACAAAAAAATTGCTGTCAAAAAGACCATAATTAGGGATGAAAATTCCATCAAGGTGTTGAAAACGGCCTCCGAAAAGAAACCATGAAAATAAGGGTGAAAAATACGGTCTCTCACGTGGCCGGTCTTGTGACGTCAAAGTCAAAGATGGCGAAAGGTGCCCGGGTTCTACTACGGTGCTTTAGAATATTTTAGTAAAAAAGTCAAAAATTATTTGAAAAAAGAAAAATAAATATTTATTTTTGTTAAATTTGTTATTTTGCAGCAAGAAATACAATTCTCGCTCAAAAAATATTGTTATTGTAAAAACATAAGGAAAATGTTAAATGTGGTTAGCATCTCTATTATCTCAATAAGAAAAAACGAAAAATTTAAGAGAAATTCCAATAAAAACAAAATTTAAAGCGTTTTAGTGAAAGAGAAACTGAATTGAGTGATAGTTATCGAAATTGACAATACAATTTCATGCAACGTATCCTGCATAAAGTACAATACCTATTTACTTATCCAAAGTCTGCAGTAGTAAATAACACTTCACAGTCAACGAAGCACCTGCTGCTTACGTAATTATGTAATTTAATGCTACGGGGCGATCAGTTAAAATTGCTCAAGGGAATTATGTATTATGAATTGATCGCAATACAAAGCCTCCCGAAGTAATTGCTTCAAAGTTAGGATAGTTATTTATAAAATATTAGTTTGAAATGGAAATTTGTAAAATGTATTTTAGCTTTTACATTAATTATAGCATATTTCATAGGGGTAGGGAACAATATAATGATCTACATTAGTAATATTGCGCTTAATTGTATAAAGGTACTACTGAGTTCTATGTGTGTTAGAAATGTTTAATATACTTCAATTTCACGGCATTCTTGGGAAAGAACACTGCTAAAACAGTAATTAAATCTTCGAAATTCTAATCAATAGAATCCTTTGTAATTCTTTTTCTAAACAAAGAATGGAAATAATTACTTACAGTGAACAAGAAATAGGTACTTTCTATAAGTATTCGTTTGAGGTGGAAAACTGAATGCGTGCGTGAACGTGTAAAATTTATATAAAAATGAAAACTCTGAAAAAACACAAGATTAAATTCTGCGAAACATTTTTTGTGTAAATATTATTTTTTATGGAAAAATGTTGCACTTCTATACATAAACTACTTAAGCATACGTTGGTGTAACTATTAAAAAACATCAATTTTGCAGAATGTTTTAAAAATAGCACCAAAAGCAAAAAGAAGGCATTAACTTTCATTTTGCGTGGTCAATAAAAATATTATATTTCTTTCAATTTCTCATATTTTAGTAATGTGCTTCCCACATGTTGTATGGTTCTGAAATAATGAACACATAAAATATTTTTCCTGACTTGCGTTGTTTTCCCCGTTTTATTAATACAATTTATTGCTTCTATTATTTGGGGGAGATGTCGAGTTACATGAACATTATAATTAGAATCATTTAAGTAAACCAATATCATTGTATCTATATATTGATTGTGTTGCTTGATAAACTAAATGAGGGTTAGTGATGTTAAACGAGTCAGTATTATGTACGAGGGTGCCAAGTTTCCTTTTACCTAAATTATATTGTGTTTGAAATTAGATTTTATACCTAATATTTTAGTGCTCTATAGGTATCAATTACCATTAACGAAATTGTATATCCTATTTACGGTATCATTTTGCACATTAGAACAGTTTAAAGATGTGTTTTGTCCTTTACAAACGTAGGCTTTTTATTATTTCGCGTTTTTCTTATAATTGTATTGTCAGCGTTCTTGTTCAATTGGATTAAACGTTATACCATAAAAATTTCTTGATAGGTATAATTTTTAGCTTATATGTGCAGGTATTTGTGAATACTCTATTATCCATTAGTCTTTGGGATCGCAGATTTTAGTAGGGTGTGTAATAATTTAATTGCGGTTCATGTTGTACAATTATTATACTTATATGCACTAACTAACACGACCTTCCAACTCACAAAATGGAAATGTATAATTTTAATAACATTTTTTTATCAAAAATAAAAATAAAAAGAAAAACAATCGATGTCAAACAGACGTTTAAAACTTCATGTTAGAGAGAGGTTAATAGACATCTAGGTGCTAACTTAATAAATTAAAATAAATGAAATAATTTTAATTTCAATTTTTACTTTCTTGCTAAACAAGAAAGTGTTGCGGTCGAAAGTTGCGTTATTTTGATGTTTTACTACTCCTTGAACCCGAAAAAAATTTTTCAATATGTCTGTGTATGTGTGTCACTCGCCAGCCGAAACTATACGGACGATTTTGATGAAATTTTGAATGAAGGCCTACATCAATAACTCGCATGAAATGCAATTTTTTAAAACTTTCAAAATTGAATATGCCGCAGTTATTTCCGATGCCGTTCAAGATATAAAAGAATTGGAAATAGATATACGTAGTTAAATAAAGGTTCTTTAAACAGATTTCTTTACGTAATAAATTATCGTATAAATTTGCCTACATTTAAGGGGTCCAACTTAAGCAATTATTCGAAATTGATTTATTCTAAATTCTCTCCAAGCATTTTTTTTTATATATATTTTCTAGGCAACCAACCATTCTTATGCATGAAACTAACCTGCGTCTTCTAAAGCTACTAGTATAGGACATATGAATTTCCAAATATTGAATATTGATATTGTTATAACTTTCTAACTATTTTGGTCCTGATGAAACACTACTTCCAGTTTTTCCGGAAATTGAAAACCTTCCTCATATTGCTGGTATAACATACACATATTCTTAGTTTATTTGAAAGGAATTTGCTTTAAAACGATATGAAACAGTCCATAGTTATCTTGAAAGATAAGCGAGATATCTATTTTTAACTTTCAACCTACATATACATATGTAGGTATAGAAGGTTATGCAATCGACTTTTTTTCACTATTGCTAAATCGACGTATTAGCCCATTTTACAACGTTTCGTCAAGATCGGCCACGATTTTGGATGTCTCGGAGAGGAAGGGGGTTATTAGTGTCAGTTTTTGGTTTTTATTAAATATTTCTAGAACAGCTGAATATTTCAAACTAATAATATTACCCCATATATATATATATATATATATATATATATATATATATATATATATATATATATATATATATATATATATTGCAAGAAAATCCTGTAATGCACTAGCATTCACCTAGTTTAGGATAACTGTGCTTTTTTATACGTTCATAACGAAAACAGGCAACATTGTAAAAACAAAAACAATAATCTATCTCAGAATGGCGTTTAAAGCTTCATGTCAGATAGAGATTAATAGACATAAATACATCTTAACTTAACAAAAACTCCAAAGCCGCCCGCTTCTATAAGATATTGATAATACAGTTTAACCATTTTCATTCATGTTTTGTTAATTTTTAGACTTATCTTTAGACTTAAATAATATCTCTACACTTTTTCTTATAAAATTAATCGTTATCAACTTAAATTCTACCTTAGGAATTTTTTTTGCCGCTAAATTACGCGTCGTGTCAAAACATTTCATAGAACTTTATTAATCGATATGTTTATGATCTATATTTAAGTATTTTTATGTCTTTGAAATTTGAAGCAGTTTAAGAAATATTTGATAAAAACCAAAAACTACCCCTAATAAAACCTCCCTCTCCACCGCTCGATTCCTCCCAAGATCTAATCAGCTCCAAGCGAAATGAAAACAAGCTTAAATACAAAATACTAAGTACGTGTGTTCGTTCTACAGTTGTCGTAGATACTAACATAGATCCACTTACTCACACACACACACACACACACACACACACACACACACACAAACACACACACACACACACACACGCACACACACGCACACACGCACACACGCACACACGCACACACGCACACACGCACACACGCACACACGCACACACGACACACGCACACACGCACACACGCACACACGCACACAGCACACAGCACACACGCACACACGCACAGCACACGCACGCACACCACACGCAGCACCACGCACCGACACACGCACACACGCACACGCCACACACGCACACGCGCACCACGCAGGCACGCACACACACACGCACCACACACGCACACACGCACACACGACACAGCACGCACACGCACACGCACACGCACACACACACACACACACACACACACACACACACACACACACACACACACACACACACACACACACACACACACCTTGGAGAAACTTGACCAAAAGTTGGACAGTGATCCAATACATCGAATGAACAATAGTGCAAAAATTGTCGATTGCACAACCTTCTATACCTACATATGTATATGTATATGTATATGTATATGTATATGTATATGTATATGTATATGTATATGTATATGTATATGTATATGTATATGTATATGTATATGTATATGTATATGTATATGTATATGTATATGTATATGTATATGTATATGTATATGTATATGTATATGTATATGTATATGTACATGTATAAGTAAATAGCGCTATCCCGCTTATCAGGCAGTATTAAGTATAAAGTCTAACACGAAAAGAATTTGTTTACAAGTGTGCTTGTACATGTGGAAAATTAATACACCGGTGCGTGTAAATAAATCTAGTGTAAATAGTTCGTTAATTAAGGTTGTCTTAATAAATAACTGTTTTTAAGTATATAATCGTTTTAGTGTAGTATGTATCTAGGACTGTAGAAAATCAAAAAATTCGAAAAGGTAAGTGTACATTTAATAGAGATTTGGAAAGTGAATATCCATTTATTAAAAGGACAATCTCAGATAGTGATATAAAGTTTTCTCTTGCACAAGGTGGAAAGACGGATATTGTCCATAAAAGGCTGCTTCTAGTAGTAGCAAAGTATCGTCTTTTTTTCACACTTGCAAATGAAAAACAAAAGGTAGCTGCGATTGACTGTACTTGGTTATACCACAGTCTGATCCACAATAAGTCCTTTCGTTCTATGGATAGCATTTGTAAGCTAATAGTGCCAAATCTGAAAGTATTGTGTATAACATTTTACAAAAAGAATCATTAAGCTCCATATAAAATGAACTTGGAACGGTCAATTTTGTAACAGTCTGTACTGATTGTTCAGATCACGGGAGCGTAAATACTTATGAGAGACAAGGGCATTCATGTAAAACTTTTGGAAGATCTTCCAGTTGAAACTTGAGACATTATATCCGAATATGTTATTAAAACGGTTGACAAATACGAATTAACAACAAAACTAATGATAAAGCGCTGACAACACAAATTGCAATTTTGGAGGAGCAGCTAGATATGGACAAAATAACGTCATAAAGTCAGCATTTACTTAAAGGACTTTTAATTGGGGTGAACTGTGCTGCTCTTATCCTTCATAACTGTATTCAAACATCAGCAGACTGCTTGCCTATTGATATCGAAGCCGTTATTGTGAAAATCTATGCGTCCATGTCCCGTATTTCCTTTTTACATAAATGGTCACCTTACTTCTGGTTGACTACTTTACTCTTACACTTAAAACAATAAAAATGCGTACAATTCTCTTTTGAACTGCTTCACAGTTCATAGATTATTGATTTGGGTACTAAAATCAATTCATATTCCGCAATGAATACTTTTCAACGTTTCATGTTTTTACAGAACCAAGTGAAGTGCACGTGGGTAAAATTCTACAATGGACGCACTAGGTAAAGACATAAGTTTTGAGACCTTATAATTTATTTCTACGCTGTATGAAGAATGTACTATATGTACAAACTGCTCGAAGAAATTTGTTTTCTCATGCCAAACGATATGTCGAAAGTGTTCTAAAAATAGATGAAAAGAAGTTTTGTAGTTGATGTATACAAAGAAAGCAACAACGTAACAGTTTCCAATTACGACAACAGCGTTATAATGTACCTGCTAATATACATATGTAATTTACGCCAATCTATTTGAACCAAAATATTGTATATGCTTCACTTGTACTTATACTAGATCCCCTTTTGTTAATTTTTAAAAAAATAAATCTGAGGTAGTTACAATAATAATATTGTTGTTATAAACCAAGTTTTTAATACCATGGGGGTGGCGAATTCGATAATAAGAAGTTAAACTTATACTTTTCAATTAGTATAATTGTTTTTTTCTAATCCTTACTCCCCCAAACAGAATGGGTCTGCAGTACATGAAAATAGAACAATTGTTGATATTGCTGGCACTATGTTGTTATCGAAGAATTCGTCTAAATGACTATAGATCGAATCAGTTAACATTACTCTTTCTGCGCTAGACAAAATCAACGGTATTAAAGGTAAAGCTCTTTAGGAATTATTTAAGAAGAAGAGTATCCACATAGACACATTTTATATACGGAATGTTATGTACATGTACCAAGGGAATGCCGCAGGAATTGAAACGCAAAGGTGGGGTTGGGTTTTTGTAGGTGATTCTGACGATATTGATGAATGTCGTATTTGGATTTGTTTGCAAAGCATAAAGTAAAGATGTATATTTACTCAATAATATGTTACAAACCCTGTTAATGTGGTTTCAGAAAGTGGGGATTGCAAATAAGTCAACCAAGGTGTCTCGGTTGCTAACAATAGTCAAATTGCAGGCGCTGATGTTGATTCATATTCAATAAGCCAAAGCCTTCGAGATAAACACAAAAAACTATGCTAGTAGAAGTAGATGAGCTCAAATGTTATGATGAGGAAATTCAATCTAGATACAAATGGTTGTATGTATCGTGTTAAAAGGAGTATGAATGGTAACATTAATAGTTATAAAGCAAAAATTGTTGCTCGATCGTGTTTATAAGCTTATTAAGCCCTTATGGTGTAAAGCGATCGCCAATAAGTTGGAATTATGGGAAACTAAATCGGACCTTTATATATTTTATCGCAGATCATAAACAAAAAAATTAATAGTTGTTTCGTAAGTGGATGTTGGTCTTATTGTTGCTACAAACAATTTCGACGTAGACGAATTTAAATATGCTGGTTGAAGATAATAATCATAGATCAATATTCATATGCCAAGATCTACGCAGAAATATTATTTGAACGATTTAATATGTTAGAAGCAAATTCAGTTTTTTTAACATCTAGTGGTATGATTGATACGAATGATACGTCTGTTATCTTAAAGACTCACTATCGTCTGTAGTGTTCTAGTAAAATGACTGTTATTCAACTGACGTCACGTTAGTTGTTTCTCGACTCTCTTATCGCGGTCACTTGTTTACTACCATCGGTTGGAGCCAGACAATCGGTCGAACAATTGTAGAAGTCTGGCTCATGAATCAGTTACAGCCAGTTACAGTACTTTGAAGGTAGTCTTCTTCTAGTTATAATACATTTTAACATAAAATTTTAATCGAATAAAATGTCTTTCCTTTCCCCTCCCTCGTCATTTAGATGCAACACTGTATTTCCAAGGTAAGCTATGAGGGGCACGCTCTGTAACATTTTGTCCAGACTGCTGTGAAAGTTCACATTCAGTGATACGCGTATGCGTATGATTTCACCTCAATGATATAGGAATAATTACATACGCACAAACCTACGTTTTCGATAAATTCACCACATTTAATACAGAGTGTTTAATTTACGGTAGTGTTTTTATGAATAATTGAAGAGTTTTTTAAAAAGTGTATTGTACGTTGTTGTTACAACTTTACTAACAAAATCCTGATAAACATCACATTCGTCGACAAGTACCTAAATGTTTGACCAAAAAGTGAAGTGTTAGTAATCTGTAATTTAAAATTAAACACTAAGCATTTTGTCAACATTGTGGTTTATTTTAAAGTCATAATACATTCCTCTGTACATTAGAAGTAAAAAATTCGTAAAAAAAAGCGTTTAAAATTATACTTGGCAACTATCGATTGCGTCTTTAGTAACCGCCTTTGAAGTAGTTTTAACAATCATTTTGCATAATTAAATTACATTATAAAGTTAAAAGCAAATTTTTTTATGATTGCTAGAAAGCACTACGTATTAAAAAACCGCTTGGAGGAAATACATTTATAAATGTATCGTTTAACATACATGCATGGTTGAATGTTAAATACACGTTTAACACACATGCACTGGGGCATAAACGCGTTTTAAATGTTTATTATTAATATTAGTATTGAATACACAGTGTTGAGAGCAATCTCTAGAAGTAGATGAAATATGTTCGGAAATTAATTAATATGCGCCTTTACTATTTGTTTTTGTAAATTAACGCGTCAATGAACGATACACTGATAAACGCATCTCGAGTGGTAACAAGCCTTAACATTTTTCGCATAAATTACTACTCTCGTGTCGCTGCGCTCGCTCACGCCATAAACATATACTCAAACGCTAATAAACATATACTCAAACGCTAACGCTAAGTTACCACTCTAGATACGTTTATTATTATTACAGTTCAGAAATAATGTTTGTACACACCGATTGGAGACGTACGACTTTAACTCCTAACTACCCAACTTAAGGCTTTAACTGCGCGGCCATGTCTGTATTATTCCTATATCATTGCCCTACTTACCATTATATTCCTTCTGAACATTTTCAGTAACACTTCCTCCAACTAAAAACAAAATAAAAAACTAAAAACTATTTAAAATAACATACGATAACCAGGTACATGTGAATCAACATTTCTTTAATGGGACAAAACACTCTTCTGACGTCGGATTTGTTTGCATGTGAACTTACCTTTATAATACTGCATATATGTATCAAATATAACGAGTGAAGCTTTCTTTAAAAAGATAGTTCTGCATATGAGATAATCCTAATAATTATTATAAATACGATCTAGTAAGTACCAATATTGACATTTAATTTAAAATTTCAGTTAAAATATACCTTGCTTAAAAATATTTAAATCTCAGTACATAATCTCTGCAGTTCAATGAATATAACAGTTTTGTCTTTATACTTGCTGGGTATAGGGTGTACAATAATTGGAATACTGACAACTGCCCACATTGCGGAATTTTATCTTTGGATGGTCCAGTCGAGGAATGACCGGCCTATAACTGCAAGACGAGAAGGGAATCGTCCTGAACCCAAAAGTTACTGGAACTATATGTAATATGAAGAATTGTAACACTAAAAAATTAAAAACACTAGACTTATAATTTCGTTGTTATTTTTTCTTACTTAACTCTTATATTGATATATTTATTTTTTAAAACCTAAATGTGCATTGGCAGATTATTATTTATTAACCGACATGTTTTGGGTAAGTAATTTAAATTAACCACATTTTGATAATTCATAAAAGATTTGACAGCGTAAATTGCAGTTTTTTTTCACAAAGAGTGTTGTTTAAGTTTAATAGATGCTGTTCCGTAGATATATAACAAGATTTCTTTCGGTCTTCCTTACAATTATGTAATTTGCATAAGGCCATCCTTACAAGTAGTACTTTAGCGTGTTCGTCTTGGTGACTACGCGGCCATGAAAATTAGTAGTGGTCCGGCAGGGCTCCGCTGTGTTTCGCCGTTTCTTATGGTACACCCTGCATAGCTTGCCGGTAGCTTTAAAAGGCATCCCAGGTGGAGGGGCAATTCTATACCATGGAAGTCAATTATGAATTCCTACAGGACGGCACAGGGTTTGGGTTGGACCCTGATTGGGGCCGTTCAGATGACCAACCCAAATACGGGGAGCGTAGTGGCAATTTCCGTCGGCTTGGTGCCACAGATCTTACCGAGGACAATCGAAACGTTTTGCAGCCCCTTCACCAAAATCTATCAGCAAGGATACGCAGGGAAAGATGGTCTCCGTACCAAGGTTTCTGCTCCTAAAAGGAAAAGGGGAGGACTTTGACAAAGTCGGTCCTTTTCTCATCTCTAAAGCCCTATTTGGATTGGTTGGAGAACTTAGCAATATTAAAAAAGTAAAAGGTCTCTTGTTAGTAGAGACAAAGCCTAAGGCGCAGTGACGAAGGTTATTAAATGTTAAATGAATAGCAGATATGGAAGTTGAGGTAAATCCTCATCCTATATTCATCCAATGTAAAGGTATAGTGTACTCTCCCGATTTTTTAAACTGTACGATAGAGTAAATAGCAGAAGAACTGAAGCACCAAATGATAATTAACGTGAAACGAATAAAGATTAGAAAAGGAGATGAGTAGATGCATCCAATCATATTCTTACCTTCATTAGAACAAGTTTGCCAAGAAGCATTAAAATATTCATGTACTCTCTAATAGTTAGACCGTATATTCCTAACCCGAGGAGTATTTCAATTGCCAAAAGTTTGGACATTCGTCAATAAATGGCAAAAATCCTAAAATATGTTTGAAGAAAGGAGGGAAACTCCTATGAACCACCAAAAAAGTGTCCAAACTGTGAAGGTGTGATCACTCCGCCATCTGGAAGAAAGAACCAAAAATAAAAGAAATTGTTATAAATAAGATACCTTACTCACAAGCAAAGCAAATGGAGGGATCTTCCATTACCAGCAAGTCCACATTTGCGCAGATTGTTTCTTCATCAACCTGAAAGTAATTATTCCAGAAATCAGGAATATAATTAGAGAAGGAATGGTTCTTCTAGGTCCTGTTGCTGCTCCTCCCCCTGCAATGCCAAGACTAGATTTGATTTCTGAAATTAGAGACTCATCATCAGATACTGAAACAATGGATGATGAATCTCGGGGTGCAAAACGAAAAACGGAAAATAAGGACTTTAGCATCAAATCTATTGATAAATCCACTCTTCCCAAAGCTACAGAAACTGGGAAAAACAAGGATGGCCTATTCTATGATATTTACCTTTTTATATTTTTATTTACTAATTGTCAATGTGATCCAAAATGTTGATGGAGAATATAATTCAATGGGATTACAATGGCTGCAAGAAAAGCAAGAAAAGGTACTTACCACTAGCGATATGTATGCAGGAAACACATTTTAGGAAAGAGAACAAATATTTCATAAATCAGTGTACTATTTGTCGACTAGATATGCCACCCTCGTTGTGAGCGAAAGGAGGTGTAGCCACTTTCTTACATCAAAACTGTATAAATAAATAAATAAACCCAATATCACCTCTTCAAGCAATAGCTGTACAAGTAATACACCCTATTGACTTGGTGTTATGTAATATATACCTACTGGATGGAAATTAGACGATACAATATCTAGAAAATATAACGTCCTAACTGCAAAAACCATATCTGCTGTTAGGAGATTTTAACTCTCATAGCCCTCTATGGGGTTTCTAAAGATGCGACGTCAGAGGTAAGAGTGTGGAAAAATGTTTAGGCCAGAATGATCTAGTACTTCTAAATGATGGTGCCCCAACATTTTTTAATGATTACTCAAACTCTTTTACGGCTATCGATCTCACTATATACCCCCGAAAGCGCACTTGGTCTGATTTGGAATCCCGTAGAGGATTTGAGAGGATGTGATCACTTTCCTATTATAATCGAATTGTCAACTACAAAATCCCCAGAGGCAGATGGTACTTAAACCGCGCAAAATGGGAAGGGTTTAAACGAAAAATAGTAACTATAGATCATAGCCAAGGCATTAATGAAATGATAGAAAATCTCAATGATTTCATCATAAACTCAGCTCAATATACAGTTCAAAATGAAAAATATTCTAAAGCAAGGGTTTCCTGGTGCAATTCACACATAAATAGAGCAATACATGAACGAAAGAAAGCTCTAAATATATTTTCGGTAAATCCTACAATCGAAAACTTTTACAATTTAACAGATGTAGAGCTGTAGCCCGATTAGAAATAAGAAATGCCAAGAAACAGTCATGGCAAAAATATGTAGAAAATATACACTGTAATACAGCGGCTACAGAACTATGAAGGAAAATTCGTGCTATATCAGGAAAAAATAATAAATGTGCGCTTCTAAAATTAACGTCATCTGGAAGCTTAATAAGTGATACCTCACAAGTTGCCGAAGAGTTTGCAAGCCATTACGAACACATTTGCAGTGATCGAAACAAAATGCCAAACTCAACTAAATAGAATTGTGTGCTCAGCGTTACACATTTTTTACCTTAATCGCCACGTGATGACTAGCGCTACTTAAACTTAAACCAAACTAGGGTTTACGTAATATTTCAAAATGTGCATACTGATTTGAAAATGGGTCAAGCAATTTAATTAACTTATAAGGGACTACTACAAATACACAAACTTCATCTCCATAACTTAAGATTATACTATAGCAATATAGTTTAGTTAAATTTAATTATCAAATTCTTTTTATTAAATAGTCCTTACTCCAACTTGCTTGAAGTATTTAATTACCACAATAAAGCGGGCGTAATAAATTGAAATGTGGTCGAAATCGCTAATTAAAATTTATCAAACCTTTGTAGTTTTCAATTGAATTAATTAAACGGAAATAGATGTAATGGTATTTGGCCATGCGTGGATTTACCATTAAGCTCAATAGCACTCAAAACTAATTTACGTAGTATAACAGTAAAAACATTTAACAGAAGTTGAAAGAAAACATGGGTCCGTATATTCCAAAAATAAACAAGAATATAGTAGTTTTATCTACACTGCACCACAACGTGGAATGTAGTACCGAAGACCATAAGAAACCTGAAATAATCATGTATTATAACTGCGCTATGGGCGCGTTAACACGTTGATCAAATGGCGCCTAGATATATGTCCAAAAGAAAAACGAATCGTTGGCTACTTGCTTTTTTTATGAATTTTTTGGTTGTTCCCGGGATTACTGCATATGTGCTTTGTACCCATCGGGGAACCAAGGAAAATTATTCCTAACATCTATGGTAGAAGGCTTGGTCTAGTCCCACTTCAAGAGAAAAAAGTAGGCAGCCTTAGGAAAGGTGAAAACGCGCTCATGGATAAATTAAAATCAGATAAACCACCAGCTGGTGCCCGAGAAGTACAGACAGAAAGCAGAAACAAACCTGCATTGCATGCCAACACAGTGTGTGAAAGTGATCGGTAGCTTCTGTAAACAATAAAACATATGATTATACAAATAAATCTTTTAATAGCTGTGAAAAATCATTTGTACACATGTTATTTATAAAATTGATCTTCTCCTTGTGCTTGTCTCATTGTAGAAAAACCAAATCATCTCAGTACGTGATCAACTAATCAATACATTCGGCAATAATGCACAGGAGCCCAACGGATCCCATGTCCCGGTTGCGCGGTACAATCAAAATAAAAGATAAAGAGAAGGACCTCGTGGAAGTAAGGCGATTAAGGGCATTCAAAGGAGGGAGGAATAGGCCTATAATACTCAGACTCGAGAAGTGCGACTAGAAAATGGAAGAATTTAAAAAGCACGGAAATATGGATTAACGAGGACTATCCCAAAGAAATATAAGAAGAAAGGAAACAATTACTTCCAATAATGAAAGAGGCGAGAGAAAAAATGGTACAAAACGGGGAATAAAATACAATAAACTAATGATAACGAATAAATTATGTGAGTCGAAGATATAGATATTATAACGCAGTATCTGGAGAACGCAGAAAAATAGGAAAGTACTAGAAATAAAAGATCCATTAGCGAAAGATCTCCGAATGAAGACCCGATAGTAGCACAATTGAAGAAGATAACAAAAACTAGCAGACAAAAAAAACTAAAAGGAAGTGATGAGGACGGCGAGAAAGTTAACGACAAAGCCAATAGATAAGGAAATGCATTTAAAGGAAATGAGATAAAAGGCGTAAGAGATGACATTGGTAATACAGAAACAAAATAATTGAGACAAAGAAACAGTGGGACATGGAATATGAAGAGTGTAAGAGGCAGAGAGGAAGAACTGATTATGGAATTCGAAAGGGCAGGACTAGAGATGTTAGTAATACCGGAGACAAAAAAGAAAGGCAACGGGCTAACAAAAATGAAAAACGGCTATATATTAATACGCAGCGGGGTAGACACTAAACAAAGAGTACAAGCAGGAATCGAGTGTCTTTTCCAGAGAGATATTAAAGATAAGATAAACAAATGGGAAGCCATGTCAGAAAGAATTTTATTCATTGAGTTAAAGAACAACGGCCGGTAGAAACGATAATAGCAGTATATGGGACAGATGAGATGAGAGAGCAAAAATAAGGATAAGTTTTGGGAACAATTAAGCATAACGGTAGAAACAGCCAAAGGTAGAATTTGGGTAGTGGGAGATATGAATGCAAGAGTAGGGAAAGAAGACAAAGTGATTGGAAAATTTAGAGAAGAAGTACGAAACAACAACGGACGAAGATTCATAAATTTTTGCACAGTGCACAACTTAATCATCATAAACTCCTCCTACAAACATAGGGATATACATAAGTATACCAGGGCAGCACCGAGTAGTGGAGAGTATTCCATAATAGATTATATAATTATAGAAAGAGAAAACAGAGCAATAATTAAAGATGTAGTGGTCAAAAGAGGGTATGAATTGGGGAGCGATCACTTCCTAGTAGTAGCCAAAAGAAAATAGGGAATAGTAAAAGAGAAGCTACAGGTCGAAAAGAAAGAAATAAAGAAGAGCATAAAATACAAATTGAAGGAGATAGAAATAGCTAAAAGATACGAGGAAAATGTAGAAAGAGAAGTAAGAAAGATTATGGTAGAAATAGAAAATTAAGACGTGGAAAAATTTTGTAATATATTCAAACTAATAACTACAGAAACAGCCAAAAGTATATGCGGAACATTCAAAGAAAATACACACAAAAAACAAACTGCATGGTGGGCAAAGGAAAAACCTTAGCAACAAAGTAAGAAAGAATTATGGAGAATACAAGGAGCAAAGTGTAAAAGTGAAAAACTTAATAAGGGAATCCAAACAAAGGTCTTGGGAGGAGTTTGAGCTGGAAAAAGATAGTAAAGGGAAACAAAAATTATTCTGTAAAGTGCTAAAAAGTCTCAGAAATAGAAAGAAAGCACATAACTTAGCAATTAAAAATAAAGAAGGAGAGGTATTTAGGAGTGAAATAGAAGTCATGAAACGATGGAAAGAATATTTTCTGACGTTGTACGAAACTGAAATAGGATTAGAATGAAAAATGACGCAAGAAGCAGAAGATGGCAAAAAAGACTGTTTGAAGAAGGGGTAGTACATCAACAGAACGAAATAGAAATGGAAGAACTAACAGTGGTAATAAGAGAATTAAAAAATGGAAAGTTACCAGGCAGTGATGGAATTATGTCTGAAATGATTAAAAGTGTGGGGGAACTCCGCTATTACTAAAAATATTCAGTGGAGTTTGGAATCAGGAGAAAACACCAAAATAATGGGGGATCGGATTACTACTACCGATATTGAAAAAGGGAAACGCGACGGTCTGCAGTAATCGCCGAGGAGTAACCTTGCTGGGTACCCTAATGAAACTGAAAAAATATTAAAAATACAACTAAGAAAACAAGTGGATCAAAAATTATCACAAGCTCGGAGTGGATTTAGGAAAGGGAAAAATCCACAGAATCACGTGTTTACAATTAAAGAAATTATCAGTAAAATGTTGGCGAGATCAAGAACAGCTTACTTAGCTTACATGGATATCGAGAAGGCTTTCGACCGCGTGTCAAGAAGTAAAATATGGGAAGCCCTGGAAAGTAAAAACGGGAATAATAAATTAATCAGTGATTAAATGCCTGTACGGTAATACTAGAAACAAAGTAATGCGTAAGAATGCGGAGCCTGAAATATTTTGTACAAAAGAAGGAGGGAGTTTGAGCTCACTGTTATTTATTATATTCATGGACCAAATAGACATCTCCGAACGCGTCTTCGCAGATGATATTGTGTTAATAACTGTGAGTGAGAAGGATAATTTAAAAGTGTCGAATGAAATCTTGTAAAATAGTGGAATGAAGATGAACAAGACCAAAACCAAAACTATGGTAATATCGGGAAACAGTAAGGAAATTAGAGTTATGGTAGAACAAGTAAACGGTTTCCCATGTTTGGGCGTAACCTTAGAAGATACGGAAAATCATGGAATTGAAGTGAATAGGAGGATTGATAAAACTAACAAAGTTGATTACGCCCGAAGTAAAGGAATTATTAATAAGATAGAAATTGCAAGACAGACAAAGATGAAGGCAATTTATAGGCCAATACTTACGTATGGATGCGAGTCATGGGTTCTTTCCGATAGAGAGAAAAGTAAAATTAGAGCTACCGAGATGAAATATCTGGAGAGTAAAAGGGGTAACAAAATTAGACAGAATTACTAGTAAGGAAATACCAAAAGAACCAAGTATTGAACCGGTAGAAGAATTCTTTGAACGAAAGCAACTTGGATGGTGGGACACCTACAAAGGATGGAGAATCAAACTCAAACAAAACAGATTTGGGAATCAAAAGCAACAGGAAAGATTAAACTAGGAAGACCAAAGCAAACGTGGGATAAAATAATTGGAAAGATACTAACGAAGAAAGGAAGTGCGTAATAAGACTTGTAAATAATAACCAAAGGTGCCTATTTGAAATGTAAATGTAATTAAATGTATTGTGATCCTTACACACATAGTGGGTAAATGTGGAATTGATATATATATATATATATATATATATATATATATATATATATATATATATATATATATATATATATATATATATATATATATATATATATATATATATATATATATATATACAGGTTGCGGCATTAATGCCTCGAAGTACGATATATCCGTTATTAAAGAGAATATCAAAAAAGTTATTTACAACTTCAAACTTCACATTATAAAATTATTTTCGTATTTGCTGGGTGAACCAAACATACATTTTTTTAAATGGGACACCCTATATATTATTTCAAATTTAGATTAAGCTCATCTCCCCCATACTTCCAATATAGGGTTTCATTACGTTATACAGGTTATGTCAAAAGTTATGGTCAATTGTACACGAACTCATTCTCATTTCAACGTCCTGTATACCCTAAACAGAACAACCTAACAATAATTTTTTCCAGGCATAACTTTTTGATATTGGTACAGTGTTACGAGAAAGTACTATTTCGTTGTTATTGCACCAATTGAATATAGAGCCAACCAAAACTCGAACACAAGATTTTGTCAATTTTTTCAAATGAATCACCCTGTATTTTATTTTAAAAAGTGAAAATACACTTTATGTTCATTCATTTTTATTAAGCACTCCCTATAGCTAAAATCGTTAATTTCTGAGATATTTTCAATTCAATAACAGAAAAAGATTTTTTTTTAAATTTCTATTATAACAAGTTAGCCGTGAACAAATAAAAGTGTGACAAATTATTATAAAAAATTGAAAAAACATCGGTTACTAAGACAAAATTCTTATAAAATGAATTAATTTCATAATAAATCTTCAAAATGTCCACCGAAAACATCGATACAGCATTGCAGTCGATCTTCAAATTCTCTAGTGGCATCTCTTAACATTTCTACATTAATACTCTGGAATGCTTCTCGAATTCTATTCTTCATATCATCTTGTGTAGTTGGAGGTATTTGATACACACGGTTTTTCACATAACCCCACTTGAAGAAGTCAATTTTACTTAACTCTGGTGAACGAGCTGGCCATGCAGTGGATCCTTCTCTTTCCACCCATCTTCCAGGAAAATGGGTATTAAGATGGTTATGAATTAATCTAGTGTAATGTACCGGAGCTCCATCGTGTAACAACCACATACTTTGACGAATGTTAAGAGGAGTTTTTTCCAACAGTAATGGTAAATGATTTTCTAAAAAGTCCAAATAAACCTGACCATTCACTGTTTCATCGAAAAAACGTGGCCCAATTACGTGATCTCCAACTATACCACTCCAAACATTCAAAGACCACCTAGTTTGACTATGAGTTGCTATAAGCTGGGGATTACTTGTCGAATAATGATGTAAATTGTGTTTATTCACAGTTCCATTTTTGTGAAACGTGGCTTCGTCTCCAAAGAGGACAAAATCAAATAAATTCGCCTGATTGTGGATTTGTTGCTCACGTGTACTAACATGCGGATTATGCGTAACTTCAAGCATCACGTTAAATTAATGTTCCTCGTTAAGTACAGGTTTTGTCCTTTCCTTATTTTCATAAACTTCTGAACCCTTACGATTAAAACCATCTACTAACCTTTCCAACGTTATTTTCTCAGGTTGTCTTCGTGCGGGATATCTCTCTTTGTAAATTCTTTGTGCTAATGAACAATTTTTCATACATTCTCCCAGTACCCATATCAAGTCTGTTAATTTCTCAGCAGGTAAGTTCATTTCAAACAGTATTGAAGTGTTTACAAATTAATAAACACTACACAATCTTAAAGAAGTTTGTTAAATGACAAGCTACTAATTATTACTGAATAGTGTCTATCTGTCATTTGTTCACGGCCAACTTGTTATAATAGAAATTTAAAAAAAATCTCTTTCTGTTATAAACTGAACACATCTCAGAAATTAACGCTATAGGGAGTGCTTAATAAAAATGAAAGAACATAAAGGGTATTTTCAATTTTTAAAATAAAATACATTCATTTGAAAAAATTGACAAAATCATGTGTTCGAGTTTTGGCTCGCTCTATAGTCAAATGGTGCAATAATAAAGAAATAGCACTTCCTCGTAACAATATACCAATATCAAAAAGTTATGCCTGGAAAAAATTATTGTTAGATTCGTCTAGGGTATACAGGAGAATGATTTTTGTGTACAATTAACCATAACTTTTGAAACACCCTGTATAACGTAATGAAACCATATATTGGAAGTATGGGGAAGATGAGCTTAATAAATTTGAAATAATATATAGGATGACCCATTTAAAAAAAAGGATGTTTGGTACACCCTGATAATATGTAACACCCTGTAAATACGAAATAATTTTATAATGTGAAGTTTGAAGTTGCCTATAATTTTTGTAAATAACTTTTTTGATATCTTCATTAATTACGGATATATCTTACTTCGACGCACTAATGCCGCATCCTGTGTATATATATATATATATATATATATATATATATATATATATATATATATATATATATATATATATTGTTATTGTTATTACTTCGGCACAGTAGTGTTTGTAAAAACAACTTATGTGGATAATAACAGTAACCTTATTGTAGTGATACATTCGGGAACCCCAAAATTAATGACATTAGCAAATGCACTGAATTCCAAAATGCAAACGTTCCATCAGTAGACAACAATAAATTATTACAATGTGTGATTTTCTTTTTCTTATACATCCGTTTACTAAGAACAGCTCCTGAAGTCTTAAACCATATTATTTTACATCTAAAAATATCACTCGCAGGCGCAATGAATGTGCGTAAGGTTGGTTGTCTATACACCAAGATTTAATCTCTTACATGAGAGATTTTAAACCATTAATACGAAGTACGTATACATATATGTTGTAATTAAAATCTAAATACCATATATTGATTTTACATTTTATATATTAAGGAAGGTAGAATACACACACATTCACAAACTTTAATTTAGCACGTACGTACAACTGCACGATAAAACTTAAAACTCAAACCTTATCAGAAAGAGGGTAGAACGAAATTCACTTGCCCTGAAATAATATATATAAATGATTTATTTTTTAAATTGATTGTGGAATTTCGGAGTCATTTACTTTACTAACAACTAATGATTTTTTCCCCTAAAACATTAATATGTTTTTATTGATTGTATTTTCTTTTTTTATTTTTCTTATTTATTGCCAACCACTTATTAAATATATGACATAAACATTATCAATTGCCTATAAATTGGGAATGTGAATAATAGAGCTTATGTTATGTAAAGTATTATATATTATATTATTTTAGACGTTTGAAATCGAGACAACTTTTGATAGAGAATATGCCTGAAAATGACAGCTATATATATTAACGTGTATGCTCATTCAGTTAGATACATTTTAGAATACGTATCTTAATAACGTTTATGAAATATATTTACTCTTGCTTGTAATTTCCTACAATAAAACCACACTTCACAAATCGCGCTATAAAGGGTTGCTGTATGGTAATGTTACACCATTTAATGTACATTCAAACTACTTATTTTGATTACGAACATTTAACTTTATCTACCACAAAATAAACTAAGTTTATCATTTCCAAAGCTTTTATAAAGGCATAACTTCAAATACCATAACTAGTGAATTTTCTTTTTACGATTGTACGCTTCTGGCTATTAAATCTTTCTATAGTACAAAAAATAAGACTGTAACATACTTTGTGGCCACAACAAAACCATACGTTTTTTTCAAACAAAACTTCCCAAATCTGATACATCGTAAAACTATACTTTCAAGTCCAAAAATGTTGCTTATTAGCTTTATACATAGCATAATCCTTATAATTCTTCATGACAGTCTAATCCAGCACGCCCAGCCGTTCATGTCCTCGATTACAGAAAAACAGCACAACTTTGTTTAAACCTTTTTTTTTTTGTTCGTTGATAGCATAACTATAACGTGAGCTACTGTTTTGACCTTGATCGGTTGACTCATAGTGGGTCAAAGGTGAAGATAAACAAACTTTTCAATAAATAGGCTATACCGGTGCCATTCTAAAGCATTATAGATCCACACAACTTTCTTTAAATCTGTTTTTGTAAATGATAACACCGCAATTAAGGACGTGTAGTTCCTATTTTAACCTCAATCACTTGACGTCCATTGGGTCAATGGCCCATGATCTCGTATATTGATGGGGTTCAAGTAAGAACCATCATTGATCCGGCGACGTTTCGGCAAACTCTCATTTGCCATCTACAGGTCACTAACAATCTTGTTCTGCTACGCGTTATTTGAATTGAACTTCGAAGTGCAATGCGTGTTCGATAAATGTTAACATACCAATAACATATGTGCTTTGACCTCGATCGGATTACCTCCCTAATAGGCAAAGGTGAAGGTGAACAAAATTGTTAACGGACACCTCACAGCTATATGGGCGTAATCCAAAACCATTATTTAATTTCCAAATTTGTATTTTTCAGTCCTCTACTCATAACTTTATCTTTTTCTGCTTTTTCGAATGTTTGTTAATGATTTGCTGTCAAACATACCATGTTTTAAACTAGCATTTGCCGCTGACATAAAATTGTACCTTGAAGTGACCAGCATTACAGACTGTATTCAGTTACAAAATGCAATTGATACAATTTTCAGTTAAGTGTTAAGTGATTACTTTCACTTAAAAAAATGTTCCCTTTCGTATGACTATCGGGTGAACTTTGTTCGTATCTCTCGAAGTAACGTAATCAAAGACTTGGGTATTGTATACGATGATACATTTACATGCCATATTGAAAATATAGTCTCCAAGGCTTATGAACAACTTGGTTTCATTATTAGAAATACTCAGGACTTCTCAAACATACAAGCATTGTGTAACTTATACTTTACATAATATGTAAACGGACTTTTGTACAGATGTATTAATTGTATTAGTTAGGTTTATTATTATATTCTTGGAAATCTTTAGTTTAGCTTGTAAGTATCTATACAGAATAGCATGCAGCATGCGTACATTATGCTGAAAACAATACAACAAAATCAATAAATAACCAATAGTCCCAAAATGAGTCCGATTTTGCATATCCCATTGTATCATTCAAAAAATATATTTATTCTTTAATGTATTTCTAATTTTGGTCAAAGTATTATTAAGTAAACGAAAATTTTCAACAATTTAAAAAAAATTTACTCAAAATTATATTAGGCGTTAAGGAAGGTTGTTCAGTATCACATATGTGATCCCACCCCAATTTTTAATCGAAAAAAAAATGATACTTTTTATTTTTGCGTAAAATTAACAACCGGTTAATTACAACATTTTGGAAATATGGTCCTGTTGTCTTATAACAAACAAAATTTTTCACTTTAGAGCGAATTTAAAACAAATAAAATTCTCTAAAAAAAAGGAACCAATAAAATTGTTCGGGTGAAAGGTTGATCACATTGAAACAAGAAATTAAATTATTATTAAGTCATATGTAAAACATGTATAAAAGATTATTTTGCACCACAGTTTAACTCATCGGAGAATTAAATTAAAATACTTACTGTAACTTGAGAGCTCTTTTCTTTATTAATAAGTCGTAAGGGATTCGAGAGATCTGCCCACAGCTATAACCCAGATATGCATAGGTTGTCAGACGCCACTCATTTTTTGTTAAATTATTAAAATACGACAGTGAAACTATTTCTAAAAACCTTAAACTATACATGAAATGGAACATATCTTTAGATAAAATTATTTCAGAATAAAGCTTGACATTGACACAAACGTGACGTATATGATAAATGCATCTTAACACTCCCTGATAAATTAATGCATTCTGAGTTAGGTAATTCAGAAAACTTAGCAATTATGCGCTTTTATTCTTTAGAAAACAAATCACAAGCAAAAACAGAATCAATAACCTATACATAGTAGCTTCATGAAATGGTACAGAACACATTAAGATCGACGACTCTTCAAAAACTACATGTTTTCTACCTCATCACGGGTGCTCAGGAACAACCACAAGCTTAAGAGTATTTTTTGGCGGAAGTTACAAATCAACTACTGGTGTTTCTCTGAATGATATCCTTTTAACAGGCAAACTTTTACTGGATGATTTATATTCAATAACTAGTAATGGAGCTTCGCTCTTCACGATATTTATTTAAAGGTAACATTTTTTTTTAAAAGGAACCTGTCGTGGAATATTGTTAAAATTATATTTTTTTAGGGTTAGACTGTTAGAGGAATCTTTCGTGGTTCTGAGAACAATAGACTTATAAATGCTGCACATTTAAAGTCATGCTACAGTCACAACACGTTTTAGAAGAAATCATCGTAATTTCATATTGCTTATTTTAATTAATAAAAAATGGTGCAAATGTATAAAATATTATTAAAATAAATAAATTGTTAATTTTCCTGGTATAATTGATTTCAATGCAATTAATATTTAATATTTGACAAGGGAAAGTTTTTAACCAAAAGGAAATTTTCTAATTTTAGTAGTAAAAATAATGTTCATTTTCAAGTTCACTGCTACCGAACTAATTATTTACCACAGTACGAACTTAAACATTTTAATAAGTAAATTTTCGCTGTTGAACTATAACAATTGACAATTATCATTCAGAGTTTTAAATGTTGCCAATTAACATTTTTGGAAGTATTCAACTATTGTAAAATGAAGAGTCTCTTTCACATCTAATCCTACCAAATTAATAATTTTAAAAGTACCAACTTAATATAATTCATAACATCGTTAACCTTAATTTTTCACTTTAGAAATTGTCATTCAGAATTTTAAATGTCTCCAATTTGTGCTTTTGAAAGTATTCAACTATTATAAAAAGAAATGTCCACTGAACTCGATATACAATCGAATGCTCACAGCGGCCAAGAAGTGAAGCAGAAAGAGACTGGGAGTGCTGTCTGTATCTTTCTCTTTGGCGCACTCATTTGTGCTTATGGGAAAAACCCTACGCATCCTATATTTTCTAAATTGTTTATTTATCTCTTTCAGATAATGTACGTTTCTGTTTCTTTATAGGTTGTACGTTTTTTAAGCTTTCTAAACATAGCAAAATACCTGAAATATTTATTGAATGACGTGTTTATATTTTATTTACAGGTGTTGTAATTGAGAAATTAAGGACCTTACCGTCCAGTTAAATATATCTACTCTGTGAGCCATAGTATTGTAATTGCGGAACATTGTAAATATGGGTGATTTTTGCAAAACGTTTGCCCTAGGAGTACAATAGTAAAACAGTTTTTTGACAAATATATAGGCATGTTGAAGTAAATTAGCGATAATAGGTTAGGACAGTCAATTTTTTTGTATTTTTTCTGTATTTTTCGACAGAGAAATAGACTTACACACGTACGTAGAACAGTATATGGGCATTTTGGTTGAATTAAGCTTAATGATTAACTTAAAACAAACTTTAAAATTACTTAAAAAGCGAAAAAAATTAAATGGCACCACTAAACTTCATAAGCGTACATGTGTAAGACAAACGAAGAAATACAGACAGGACTATGTCTCTTTCTAACGCGATGGCATCAAAACGTCTCTCATAAACAAACGGAGAGCGCGCATTCCATTGTGTATCGAGTTCAATGGAAATATCTATTTGACATGCAACGTTACCAAAGTAATATTTATGAAAGTATAAACTTAAACAGTTTAAAACGTTTGATCAATATTTGACTTTAACAATATTATTTAGAATTTTAAAAACTTGCAACTTACGTTTTTGGGAGCATTCAACTATTGTAAAATGAAATATCTATTTGAGATACAATGTTACCAAAGTAACAGTTATGAAAGTACCAACTCAAACATTTTGTCAGGTAATAACATTATTAAACACAATGTTTGACATTAACAACTGTCATTCGGAAGTGTTATTACTATGTTTAATTAGTGTTATCAGTATTTTTGAATATTAGTGTTTAGGGAGTAAATATTAGTGATTAATTAAACTATAAATAGTATAAACAATGGGTTAGTTCCGCAGCTCCCAGACAACGGAAAATAAGAATTCAGGTATAACGTTTCACAAGTGAGTTACATTTATGATTTGTTTGCTATGTAGTTAGGAAATTATACTAAATTTAATAAACTATTAAAATGTAAACAGATTTGCTTTGTTACCATGGTGATACCATAGGCATAACGCTAATTACATTACAGTTTTAGCAAAGAATGTCAATTTGTTTGCATATTATATCATATTAAAATGTATCAGTATTTAAAATATAAATAAGTCATAGATCATAAATCATAGAAGCCATATGTGATAATTTTTTTAATACGCCTATTCGATTTATTTGTAAAAACACGATTGGACAAGATTATATACGAAACATGTACGCCAAATTAATTTTGTTTAAAGGACAATACATTTTTACAAAGTCATAGTGTTTAAAATTACCCGCCACTGGTAAAACGTCATATGCATTACCCATCTTGATCCACTGTTAACCAGCAAAGGGTTCTTCCTTTGGTTTTTTATTCAAAGGTTATTATATTTTAGGAATAACTATTGTAAGACAAAATGTCTATTGGACATGCAATGTTGCCAACGTAATATTTGTGAAAGCGCCAACTTAGACAATATAACGCGTTACATTATTAGCCTAAATATTTAACTTTTAACAATGGTCATTCATATGTAATTAAAATTTATTATTAATTTTATTCAATACATAAATAAAAAGTTTACCACGAGTAGGATTTCAATCTACAACATGTACGTTGCTAGAGTAGCGCTCTAACCTACTGAGCTATCGAGATACAAGCCCCAATAGAAGTAAATTTGGTCTTTATGTATGTAGAACCAAACCATGTATTAAGAATATGCGAAACAAAAAACTAAAAAAATAATGGGAATACAGCAGAAGGTAATTCAATCTCTGTTTGGATATTTAAAATTATAGTTTGATATTAAATTATTCCGCTGCAATATATCAGTAAGTAAATATATATAATTTTAGTTGTTAAATAGTAGTTAATTTAAAGAATTAAGGTAGTGGGAAGAGTTCAAAGATGGTCAAATTGACGTCGTTTTTGTTTCAGTTAACAAGAAATCAAAAATATCAATTGTACCAATTACAATATTTTTTGATTGCCAGCAGATACACTTAAAACGTACAGAAATTTTACATTACGTTTTTGAATTTAATAACTTATTTTTTTTTTTGATTTTATAATAACATTAAATTTGAAATTTGCAAAAGTCACCTTTCAAACAAAAAATAAATACATCAAAACTTCTAATAAAAAGTAAAAAATCACTTCATCAACTAAAAAATAGCTCATGATCTTCAAACAGCTGAATATATTTTCTTGAATCATAGCTATTTATGAACACTCTCGATCAATTTACCCAAAAAAAACTAAATCAAAATGAGTTCCTCTATTTGGGACCTACGATGCCACAAACAGATACACACGTTAAACTTATAACACCCCCTTTTTCGTCGGGTTATAAAAATGTATAAACTTCAATAAACTAAAGTTATAATTTTAAATTTTAACGGACAATAGCATTTTAAATATTTTTTTTAATGATAAAATATTTGAATAAAAATCTAACTTTCATTTAATTTACTTTTTGCATTGATAAATGTGAAATTTAACTTAATAAATTTAATTTTAGTTAAAATAAGTATATACATTCCTTAATATGATTATGATTATTTCATTTTTTGAAAAAATTCAGAATTTTAAATGTTGCTATTTTAAGTTTTGTAAGTATTTTACTATTGCAGAATACACTATTTTTGAGTTATGTAAGATTAACCTTAATGTTTGACTTTAACAATAGTCATTCAGAATATTAAATGTTGTCACTTTACATTTTTGGAAGTATTCAACTATTTATTTTATTTTGCCACCATAATGTTCTTTATACGCCCCCAAATGCGGGCGTAATGTGGTCTTTATAGCACGGAAATGTCATTGTTGCTAAGCAGCATGATTGACAGCAAACACATTTTACTTGGAATTATTTTTGCCTGGGCGGTCTCAAATTGATCTAAAATTTCTTGTAAATAAGTTTTTGCGTTTTCACCTTCCATTTTAGAATGCAAATTATTTACAAACAAACAGTACCTTAGCAACAATTTAGCAATATCACAGTATCTTAGTAACAACAAATTAGCCTACTGTCGACTTTATTTCACTGCATTTGCATTTAAAAACGTGCCAAAAATACTGAATCTTTTTAAAATTTTGTTCCAGTTTCATGGTGCAAAATAAAATAAAACATTTTATGTACCACGGGCATAATTGCAGATTATGCCCGTAATACATAAATATCTATTATAAAATGAGATAAGTTTTATTGGAATTTCATACTATGAGTTAATGCTAATATATCTCTGCTGTAAAGTACCTTTTGTAAATATCTCATAAAATACCCACTTTAGAGTAAAAATTATTTTAAATATGTAATCACAATCGCATTTATTTAAGAAAAATGGAGTTCGAGAAGAATTTTGTCAAATGGATGGCAGGGCCGTGTTTGAAAAGTGTAAAAGATGTTCATAAACGAGTTAACATATGTCTTCAGGAACGCGGTGAAATTTTTTAACATTTTGTTAAATAGAGTTGTAGAGCTCGAGCCTAGAACAAAATGTTGTTTGATAATCAAATTAATGGCTTTCAGTATTTTCCAAATTTAGTTTTTTTTTTATATCCTCGTAACTTCATTATCAGTATCGTGATGTGTTTGCATAGCCTCCTAAATTAATTTAGAATTAGTTTAGGTTTAGGTTCTTATAACTCCGGTATTTTTAATCCTAGCAAAAAGTTTATAATAACCATTTTTATTATTAAATGACGTTCTTTGAGAGATGTGGCAGATACTGTTAAAGACATCTTAAAATATATCAATCGCTGCACTATGTGTTCGGCAACTTTTTGATTATTGAAAATAATATTATGTTTACATTTTTAAAAGGAACGGGAAACTTACTTTTCGATGGGGAAAAAGTGACATATGGTTTCCACTTAAAAAGTTTATGTCAAAAACCTTGCACTATGTTTCATTTTTAACTACTATCGTAACCTACTGCCAAAAATTCCATAAATAATACGTTCAGTATTGTTTCTCTATTTCGTCAAGTAAGCGAGTTTTTAGAAATGAGCAAAAATTAGCAACTAAAGGATAGCGAACAAATGAAATAGATAGAAAACAATTGAGAAACCACAAAAAGGTATCCTTTCAAATCCCATGACATCTAAATTAATTCTAGTGATTCATTAACCTACAGTACGTTCGAAATCTGCCCACCCTGTACAACTATTGTATTGGTAGGTTTAACATAAAAACTTTGCATCATACAATATTTAGCTTAAGGTTAAAAGTTTTAATTAAGACATTTTCATTGTAAGATTTTTCTTTAAAAAATGTATCGCTTAATTTAATTTAATTTAGATAAATGCATAAAACTAACTACTCAAAATCGGTTCAATGAACTAGTTTGATCACTTATAAGCTTGAATCACGGTAAGCACATAAAAAGATATTTAAACTTGAAAAATAATCAAAACCCTCTAGAAAGATGGAGAAGTGTAACTCTTGATAATGTTTATACAAAACCTTAATATTTCACCTTAAAACATCCATAACTTCACACTTATTCCAATAAACATGATCTATATTTAGTTGTCCTAATTTAAGACTCTCTTTACTAATTATAAAACTTGCCGATGTCGCTTTAACTTATAACAGATTTGAATTTGATTTTGGTGGTTTTTTATGGAGACCAGAAGAGAATATCGCATCATTAAACGTATCCCCTTGTAATTTCAGCTGGAAAGTTTTTTTTTTTACTTTTCGAGTTGCGTCTTTGGTTCAATGTGAAACATTCTGAATATTAATTGTCATATAATTATTTTATACTAATAATAAGCATTAAATTTGTTAAATATTTAAAGCATTTTATACAGTATTGCCTTAAGTTATTTCAACAACGTTCTATTGGCAAAGGAAAAGCAAAAGCAGGAAAGCTTGCTAATTCCTTAGTAAATTCCCGTGCGACTTTATCTCAGTAAAATCAATGTTATAGTTGTCTTAATACCCGCAGGATAACGTGGATTGGTATCTTGGTATCGACTGTTTCAATACAGAACAACGTTTTTATTAAATCAACAAAATTGTTTCCTTTCGAAATGGACTTCTGTTGATGAGAGAAAAAATACAGTAACCATATAACACAGGACGTATCCTTTCTTTATTATTATATTGAAAGAACCTTAAAAACCTATTCTAAGTGATTGGTATTTCTTTCCAATGCTATAATTGCAACTGTTATAGCTGTTCTTGACTCTCCAGTTTCATAAGGGCAATAAAATTAAAGTTACTGTGTGCTTCACCAAACTTAGTAATTTAATAATCACTTCACTAATATACAATTTACTTGAAATTTTAAGCATGCCGGAGGAATAAATTTTGTATTTTTAAGAATTGAAAGCTAAAGCTAACTCAGGGTTTGTTATGGAACTGGCGTTCTTTTGATTTTCAAAATTAGGGTGGTGCTGTATAAATTATACAATGACATTAAAATTAAATAATGCAAAATAACCTTATTATCTCAGCTTATTAAAATATTTCCTAATTGCTTAGCATTTTCAAAAGATAACAAGGTATGTTTGCTTTAAACTTTAATTGTTTCTCAACCGAAGCAAACGTCTGTTCAAAATAACTTCATTTTATCAATTACTTTACTTTGATTTTACATTCAACGAAAACAACATTGGTGTGGATCCCTGATCGATTTCAATTTTAAATTTGAATCTCTCAATGTATTTAGAACTGAATTTAATCGGCTTCTTTGCAAAAATTACTCAACCAGATATCACTGCATACATGCACGTTGTACTTTATACCAGGCAGAAATATAGCTCCCATTTTCAAACAAAAAAATCTTAGTAATAATGTCTGGTAGAATTGAACGATGCTTGTTATTCTTTATCTCTAATGTAAAAGTGAGTAGGGTACTAAATGTTTAAGTGTAACTTCTATAATTTACTTGTAATTGATACTACAACACCAATAATAAAAAAGTCGGTCATTCATTTCAATGTTTTAAATTTTATTTTTGACGCCAAACTTGATTTGCGGTCTGCAGTTACATTATTTCTCAATTTTTTATAGTTAGACAAAACAAACAAATTGCATCAGCACTTTTCATAGATATTGTATCGCGTCATTAACTGATAGAAACTGTAGTAAATACGAGGGACAAGCCATTATTATTGAGAATGAAGAAATTAGGCAGGCCATGAAAAACTCTAAATGTAGCCTCAGTAAGAGGAAATCTTTACTTCATATTTACCGCTAATTTATCTCAAATAGCATTGGAAAAAGATAGTTTCGCAAGTGTACTGAAAAATGAAATTAACCCAAGAACATTTTCGCATAATGATTTATTTAAGAAAAGTTTAAGTTCGCATGACTGAGAAGAAAGTATGAAATCAACATTTGGCGATCAGGCCTCTTCTTGGCAACATTTACAGATGGTACAAAAAATTCGAATGTGGAAGAAATACATTTGATCACCGGAAAGGCGCAGGTCCTTCTCTTACCGCTGCTGAAAAAACATTGCTGCTGTGAAGAAAATTATGGAAGCAGATCACAGAGCTAGTTACGCCCTAATAGAGGCTCAGGTGGGGATTGGATCCTCATCTGTGAAAACAGTAATACACGACCACCTTCATCTGAAAAAAGTCGCAATAAATTTTCTACCCCATCATCTTACAGATTTTCAAAAAGCAGAACGAGTATAAATTTGTCGCGGAACTCTTAACATTACTTAAGATTGGTGGACACCAAATGTTATCGAAAATTGTAACACGCAATGAAACTGATATACCGTTTTTCGACATTCCAACTCGATCAGAAAGCAGCGAGCAATGAAGAAAGTAATGTACGCTGTGTTCTTTATAAGTACCGGTCTAGTGAGCGCTATTAAGTTAGATAAGCAGAAGACATCGGACACTGCTTGCCGAAAGTGTTTAATAAAAAAGGAAATTATGCTACATCACGATAATGCTTCTTTCCACACTCCTCATACACATGCAGTGGTATGGTCACTGCGTATATGTACACCATGTGCGGCTACTTAGGCGAATTCTGGGGTAGTATTTCCCCACTCAAAACCCTAGCTCCTTTCCTTCCAACCCTATCCTGACCACGCCCATACTTAATCCCACCATGCATATATACGTAATGTATGTATGTATGCTGGGAATCCACGATTGTGGCTGAAGGACCTTGGAAAGCTCAAACAGGCCGCCCTCGCCCTTGGGGAGGGAAAGAAATACGTGACCTTTCCTTTTTCCTTCCCACATTACAGAGCTAACTCGGCAGTATTTGGTTGCAAACAAGATTAAAGTAATCGAACACCATCCCTATTCACCGGATCTGGCAATGTACGACTTTTGACTGTTTTTGGGCTAAAAAAGAACTTGCGAGAAAAAAGGTTTTTTTCAGTGGAAGAGATTGGTGCTGCTGTTCGGTGTTATTGTAACAGTATTCCTAAAGCTGTTTGGTTTGCATCGTTAGAAAGTCTAGACAATTCTACATAACTTTGGTTTAAGGTTCATTGACGTACTGACCATAAGAAGCGCAGTTGAAGCTATTGAAAGTGTTAAAATTGCTGTAAATTCTAAACCACTGTAGTTCCTAATAAAAGTGCGAGAGGGCGCAATTTGTTATATCAGTTGTTTTCATTTTACTCCGAAAATTTAAACCACACGGCATATTTTTGACATCGTATTCGAAAAGTAGATCAAATTTTCAAGAAAAATGTAAATACCGCAAGTTGATATCTTTGCGCGTTTTAAAGTTATAGCGAAATGAAGATTTTTTAATACTTTAATTGATGAAGTTAAGTTTTGCTGAGCCGACTTGGATAAATGTTGATCTCATATTAAAAAGATAGTTTTTATCAATCGAATTACGGACCAACAGTCTATCACCGTCGCTAGGGGGCATTAAGTCTACAAAAATAAGATGTTTGCACTTTTTCTGTAAAATTTTAATTGCAATGATGTAGGTAGGTGTTTATTACAAAAACCAAACATTAAATTAAATTTGCCATAAAAATGATACATTGTATTATATTTAATGCCTCGATAAACGTTTAAACTGTCTTCCAATCTTGCACGGGTGTATAAAACTGCTCATCTCAGGATTCTGTTTTCCATGTCTTGTTGTGGAATACAATGTCTTTCGAGCGACCCCATAAGTAACTCTAAAACTAACAACAATATTAAAATAAATCTTGAATCATTTTTGCAAATTTAATTTTGATATAATAAATACTTACATCATTGCAATTAAAATTTTAAAGAAAAAGGGTAATAAATACCTTATTTCTGTATTGTTAACGCCCCCTAGCGACGGTGATAGGTATTAAAAATTACTGTTGGTCCTTAATTCGATTAACAGCAACTATCTCTTTAATATGAGACCAACATTTATCCTATTCGGCTTAGCAAAACCAAACTTCATCAATTAAAGTGTTAAAAAATCTTCATTTCGCTATAACTTTAAAACGAGCAAAAATATCAACTTACGTTTTTCTTGAAAATTCAATCTACTTTTCGAATACGATGTCAAAAATATACAGTGTGATTTAATTTACTATTGTGCAACAGTAGGAACAGCAATTTAAAATTCCTACATTTGTCTTCCAAACTAGCATTAGTTTACTAAAATTGAATAAGTGGTTTAGAATTTACAGCAATTTTAAAGATAGCACCTTCAATAGTTCCCCCGCTCTTATTATGGCTAGTACGCCAATGAACCTTAAACCAAAATTATGTAGCAATGTCTAGACTTTCTAACGATGGTACATCTTTATATAGAAATTTTGGGAGAAATTTAGAATTTTATTATTTAACTTTTAATTGCGCCCCTAGCGGTGAAATGCGGAAATTCAAAATAATTTCCAGTATTTTCACATGGCCCACTCATAATAAAAAAATGTTTCCATTGTCAGACTGACAGGACCTAAGATACAGCCGCTTACCTCGCTATTTGCCCACCCGGTACAATTAATAATCGTTCCTTACTGCAAACAATACTCTAATGTCCCATTTCTTGTTAATAACCTCAAATTTGGGTTCCCGCCTAAACATGATGTAGCAGTTTGGAGATGTATATCATTTGATAGGACAGTCTCAGTAATATCTTCTTATGATACATTCACCCTCACTAAGCGATTTATAAAAATTTAAAGCTTTCGACCGAAAACCGCTGAAAATAGTGTTCAGCTATGCGGATTTATTTACAACTTTGGGAACTCCTCTAAGATAACGTATGGTTATTTTTTCTTTCTTGAAGTTGATTACGAGAGTTTTTTAAACATTCTCGTTGTTTAGACATTACATCAGCACTAACAGAAGAATTCTTCTTAGTCATATCGTTCAGAATATTTTTATAGCGCAGCATCTTTATAACAGCCCCGCAGATCGATATCTCCTTAATATAAAGGTATAAATCTGCTTTGTAGACTTGCTTTATATATTTTTACTAATTCTGTATCATCGAATATATGTGAGTCTGAATTATCAGAATTATTTTCATCTAGATTGAACATGTAATGTTACAAGCGCGACGGCGGTGTTCGGAAGAATTTTCCCATTGTTGTCAGACTGATAGGTTATTTGCCCACCCGGTACGTAAATTGATTTAACTCAACTATGTAATCTATTTCCAGCAATAGATATAATAGGGTGCGAATCTGAGTTTTGTTCTGTGCGATTAACGATCTTAGTGATTTACATACCATCTGATATTCACATAACGGATTACGAAATGATTTTTGAGGAATTTGAACATATTGAATGCTCTTTATCTTTTGGCGTTACTAATTCCCATTCATATTTACGAATAACTTCTTGAATTTTATCAATTTAAATTAGTAGAATACTGCTGTAAGTGCTCATTCTCGATTATTAGATCTAGTAATCAATAACTTTATTTACTGTTCACTTCACCATTTGTTCATCCTGAAGATTCCTATCACGCTACAAAATGAGTTGCTTTTTTCTCCTAATACCACAGCAGAGTCTGATAACCCTAGAAAAACTAATTTTCAAGGCACATTTCTTCTCTGTCTGAAGTAGATTGGTCTCATCTAAAAGTTTTAATGATGCAAAGGATGCATGTGCCAACTTCTATAATTTATTAAATATTTTTTAATGTATCCTAAATGGTTTGCTCGTGAAATAATAATTAAAATTCGGTTAGAGTATAAGTGCCACAAACGTTTCAAAAGATTTCATTCAGACCTTAAGGAAATTAGTTAAAACTTAAATAATTATTGCATGTCATTGATTACCAATACTGAAGAATCGTTATTTATTGATCCCAGTTTGTTCTGTAATATAAGGGTTTTCTAACTGTGGTCTCATATTACTTGAGCGATATATATATATATATATATATATATATATATATATATATATATATATATATATAACTATATTTACTTAAAATTAACTTTTAAAGTACATACAATAAAAGATCAACTCGAGTGAAACGTGAACCCACGACCTCCACTTTGCTAGAGGGGATGTCTTCCAACTGAGCTATCGAGGAGGCAAGTCACAATCGATTTAAACTTAACTGTATGTACTTCCATAGGTACGTTCTAAAAAATACATATTTGATTACTCAGTGGCTCAGACTAGTAAGTCTAAGTTCGAAAAAACAGAAGTAAATGATTCGACTGAAATGCGAAATCAGCCTTTCTCAGGACTAAGCCTAATAGCGGAAGCAGAATCCGCTTCCGAAGCGTCGCGCTACAAAAACAAAAACTGTGGGTATAGGCCAAACAACTCAAACAAACAATTTGTTTTGGTCTTTTATTAGATCCAAATAACGAAATACCAGAATTCCTGAAAAATAATCGCTATAATATACCTCAGGAAATAGGAAACTCATTCAAACAGTCCTTTTCATCACTTTATAGTACCTCTTCTTAGAGATTTGTTATTGTAAGTAATCTCCCATATGCATACATTTATCTAATATTACCGAGTTAATGGTTGGAAAAAGGTATAACTGCTGGTGATGACGGAATATCTACATATTTTGTTAAGTTCCTTAATGTATTTATGGTCTCACCTTTATATACCCGAAAACTTCTACTTTTCTCGATTACTGGAAAGTTACGAAAAAATGTTCCATTAAACAAATCTGAATAGCCGGTTCAAATATCAAATTATAGTCCCATCAACGTGTTAACGTTTTCAAAAATTTTCAAAATTGTTCTGTATGATCACATCTATCCGCCTTGGAGAGATTATATTTCTCCTTATCAGCATGAAACGTTCTATCCATAACGAACCCAGCTTGTTTTTCCCATTACTATCATCATGTTTCGAATGATTTAGGTCAAATTGATTTACACGCTGACTCCTCAAAGCCTTTCACTCCGTGGACTATGCGATTGTTATCAACCTGTTGAATCACCCACAATACATTCACTTTAATGAGATTATCTCAGATGGATATTTGGCAACCTCAGAGGTCCCTTAAGGATCCAGTCTAGAACCACTTCAATTTGTTTGTTCTACAGTTATCTAGGTGAATCAATTTCTTGAAAGCATGTGCTCTATGCTGATGATCTTAGTATTTATAAACGACGATTGTGTTAGTCTTCAACGACAATTCACTTACATTCACCAGTGGTGTTAAGTTAATCGTAGAATGTAAAATTTTATCATTTTCTGGAAAGTGTAATAACCTTTCTTTCGATTATCATATCAAATGCGATATAGAACATATTATAAAACTTGTTCTTATTCCATGAAAGCATTTGATCTGATCATCAGTAATTGTAAATTACTAACGCTGTTAAATTTTTACTCTGTCTTTATTTCAACCTGATTAGATGCAAGCTACAGTACTGCGATGTAACATGTTTGATATACATAAAGATGTTGTGGAAAATCTACACCGTAAGTTTCTCAAATACATGTCCTCTAAGCATGGTGGTGATCAATGGAGTATTTCTAATAGCATTAAACTCTAACATTGTTTAACGCAGAAAACATTTATTGTCCACAACTCTTGCCTTTGTTAAGTTTTTCAGCTCACTCACTCGTTTTTGTGTACAATACTCCCAGAATTAATCTATTTTGTAAGGCATCCACGATTGCAATGCCTCGTAACTTAAATTAAACAACAATGCGATGTAAATGCGAGCGAGCTGGTGGGCCCGTATTAACACGATCTGCTTAGTATTCGGAAGGTAATAGGTTCCGCCCATTACCGGCATCATCACTGCGTCTACACACATTATTTAGGGTAATGCTGGGATAGTAACTTCTCTCTTAGAACCTTAATTACGTTCCTTCCGATCCTATTCTGACCGCACGTACTCTTATCCCACCATGCATACATACTTAACCAATGTATATTTTTATAGGATTCATCACTGCGGCTGAAAGAGCTTAGACAGATCAAGCAGCCCTATCTCTCTCTTAGGAAGAGAATGAAACACGTTGCCTTTTTCTTTTTTCATCCCAGAACTAATTTACTCTGTAAGACACCTACGATTGTAATATCTTGCAACTTCAATTATATATGTCTATTAAATAGTAGCTCTTTCCCAGAGATATTAAAGTTAGTGATGGAAGATTTCGATTTCGTAATGTATCATTTATTGTTGTTCTTCCACCTGATTTGTTTGTTAATGTAACACTTGGCATTAGTTTGGTATTAAGTTTATTTTAATTAAATTGTTATAATTACTTTGTTTATTATTATTCTTATTGTTCTGTGTTTTTTTATGCTAATGTTGTAACATTATTTGTGTATCTTTGGAGAGCAATGAAAGCGTTTTAAAAGGCTATCCGTCAACGCATTTTATCTGTTGGACGGGTCGACAAGAAACATCTCGCAAAGTGCCTGGCTCATGCTAAACCGTACGATACTTTGTCACGTGTGTCATCTTGTTTCTAATACTTTTATGGTTCATGTTATTCTTTCCAATATTACTCGAATAATTGACTAAATATAAAATGATACGCACGTCACTATCGAAACCTACTGTAATTTTCATGTGAAACTGTAACTAGTAAAGAAAAAAATTGTTAAATTTTATTTATATTAGTCTAACTGTAATGAACGTCCAAATGTAATAAAATTGTTATTAATACCATCTAGAGGCAGAAAACTACTTAATCGGTACAGCCGCTATATCTCCAATATAGTAACAAGATTAATTCTGCCGAAACAAAGATCAATAGTCTACTCTACCTGATTATTAAGCACTTCACAGATCTACCGATGCCATGTGATACAATTTAAATTGATTAGATTTTATCTTTGAAATCAGCTAAGCCGTTTGCTAAGTTATTTGAACTTCTTTGTTTTGTTGTTAAATGTTTATCAGTAGATGAAATATTATTATTATCTTGCAAACATTTATTATTGCTGTATACACTTACTTGTAGTGCGCCGTGAACTTTTGTTTCTGTTATTCAGTTAATGTTTTATAACTTGACTAAAGTTCTTTCTGTTGTCTTTAAAAGTATTTGCGATCAGTTTTTGGCATATAGAAATATATACATATAGAAATACAGTAGCCGTCGATTATGCTGCTTGGTGTTGGTCGTTGTAATTAACGTAACAATACCTTAATTTTTTTTTGTTTTGCTTGGTTGTCACTTTTAACGGGAGAACTCTTTCCCACATGCGTACCTACCTAATCGGATCACATTTTAACGTTTTATGTGCGTACTAAACTACTGCGTTGCTTGACTGCTTTCTGTAGTATACATTGGTTTTAGTTTAGCTTCTCTGGAATTTATACTTAAATCATGAACTAATACATATCTACCAATAGCATTAATATTTTCAAAAATCCCACCCGGCTAATGCTGTCAAGTCGAAAATGATTCGAATTACTGCAAAATGTCCATTCACCTTTTTATCTTTACTTAAAATTTAACGAGAAGAGTGACTGTGTCGTCAAAAATCAGCTAAGATTACAAACTTTCTGTTTTACAATATTGACGTTATAAAATTACGAACATATCACAATTGAAGCTAAAAGAATGTATCTTTAATGGGAATAAGAGTTCCATGACTTCAGATTTATTATATTTCTCTGTGTGCAAATGTAAGCGAAGGTTATCGATAACAATGTTTCCTTCAACCCAACTATCAATGGACCTGAATAGACAACTCGACATTAAAACTACTTCCAAATCAAAATTTCCATTGGGTGATTAGGACAAACGGATAAACAAGTTGGATGAAAGTCTTCGTACTTACCATACTTTGATGTTGCGGTAACTTTGCGAAAAAAATCTTCACAGTGCACTAATAGATGGTTTCAGATCATAGGTATGTATTTTTTGGAATATCCAGACTTAATGCAGCAGAAGAGCGACTAGTTTTTGTACATACCAGGTGCGCACTTTCAAGATGAGGCATGGGGAGGTACTTGAGATTACATTTTTACATTCCCGTATAAGAAGGTATTGAGATTGTGAAAAAATTTGACCTCGAGATTTTGATGGATCTTCACGTTAGGAGGGCTCCTGAATCCATTTTGACCATTTTTGGCATGCCGCCAGTGTTTGTGCGTGTGCGTGTGCGTGTGCGTGTGCGTGTGCGTGTGCGTGTGCGTGTGCGTGTGCGTGTGCATGTGTGTGCGCGTGTGCGTGTGTGCTGTGTGTATGCGCGCGCGTGCGTCCAGACCGTTTGAGCTGGAGTGATCAAAATGGGGCGCACGGCTATTATAACAAAATCGTAGATCCGTTTCAACTTTTCGGACATACTGGACAACCGGTTAACCTGTTAACCCATACAGTTTTCAAATTGTTTCAAGTAAATTAGTAAAAAAAAAGGATCTATCAATTTGAAATTTCTTTAAATAAAAAACCATTCTTATATAAAGATTTTTGACTGGGATGCTCCAGTATCAATAAATATCGTGAAAAACTTATATATCCGTAGTTTCAGCTTAAAAATGGACAAAAATGGTGACAATTACAAATCTGTAACAATTTATTAATAAGTTTGCAATATATGTTAAATGCAAATGGAGATATGGTTACATGGTTAAGTGATCGGACTTGTAATGCAACGAAGAAGAGTTCTAACCACCGGGCAGGAAATTAATTTTTTTATTAAAATTGTTTTCAAATTTTATTTTGATACGCTTTTCCACTCTAAAATGTCGTACTTATTCAAAATTTTGTACAAGCATTAAACAGTAGAATCTACTAAGAAAAGAATGTGTAGTCTTTTGTTTTAGATACAGGATGCTCGACATTACCTACATGAATATTTGAAAGTGCATCTTAAAACAGTATTAAAATATTAAAATACTTATCTTTTTTTTGGGTTTTTTAATGGTGTATTTAAATTATACAATCTAAACGTTTCGATAACACTTACAGTTATCTTCGTCAGTAGTAATATTTGTAAAAATTGTTAAAGATGTTGTAAACAATTTTGTCAAAGTTGAAAAATTTTTCATTAAAAACCCAAAAAAAGGATAAGTATTTTATTATGAGTGTTAATGGTGAAAGTTTACATTTTCAGTATTGAAATATGTATTAAACAAAAAGTGAAAATCCTTAAGAAACGTGTAATTTTTGTTTTAGGGTAGAATGAAAGTGTTGAAGGACATGTAAAGTGTGATTCAAAAAGCGCGCCGGTTTTAATTATAACAAAAAACAAAGTTTATTTTAAAAAATCATTTACAAAAGACATAAAGCTGTTAATCAAACCTTCCCAATTTAGGAATGGAAAATCACATCGGGCATATGTCCCCCTCTACTTTGCTGGCATGCCAAAACTCCCTTCCTGAAATTGTTGATTACAGCTTCACAAACTTCCACGTCGATTTCATTGATAACTCGTCGAATTTCTTCCTTTAACTCGCGGATATCTCGAGGTTTGTTGACATAAACCAATGATTTGACATAACCCCAAGGAAAAAATCGCATGGGGTTAAATCACACGACCTTGGTGGCCATTGCTGGTCACCACGAAGTGAGATGAACCGATTTGGGAATTTCTCAAGCAGCAATGCAATGGTTTCGGCGGAAGTGTGACATGTGGCGCCTACTTGCTGAAACCATAACTGCTGAATGTCCATTGCATCGATATGAGGCTAAAATTAATTATAATCGTGCGGTATCGGTCTCCATTAACTGTTACAGCTTGTCCTGCCTCATATTCAAAAAAATAAGGACCGATGACCCCACCCGCCCAAAATCCACACCAAACCGTCACTCTCTGCGGATGCATTTCTCTTTCATGAATCGATTGAGAATTTTCTGATCCCCAAATACGGCAGTTTGCTTGCTGACAAATCCATTTAAATGGAAGTGGGCCTCATCGCTGAAAATAATTTTCCTCGCAAAGCCGTTGTCCTCCTGTTGTCTTCTCAGAACCCAGTCAACAAATTCTCGTCACCTTTGGTGATCGGGCACCTTAAGTTCGTGGGTTAATTGGATTTTGTAGGGATGGTAATGAAGATCCTTCACAAGAATTCGCTCTATGCCCAATTGTTGGGAACGACGTCGAACCGATTTCTGTGGGCTATTATTGACACTATCACGAACTACAGCAATGTTTTCAACAGACCGGCCAGATCTAGGACGACCAGAATTTTTAATGTTGAGTGTTGATCATGTTTCAATAAACTTTGTCATAAGTCTGCGTACTGTTGATTCATTCGGAGCTTCATTACACCCGAAAATCGCACGAAGTCGTCGGACAGTTTCTGCAAGACTTTCTCCATTTTGATAAAACGTTTTCACGATTAACACACGTTGTTCAGTAGAAAAGCGCTCCATTTTGACACACAGAATGAAATCGGAATATTAGCAGATGTCAACTTTATAAACAACTATGTTGCTAAGCAACACACAACAAAATGGCGCACTTTTTGAATCGCACTTTACAACATGAAATCAAAAAATTTTAGATTTTTTTTGCATTGTACGTAGAGTTTTATTCTGTAATTATATAAATTCGCTAGAAGTTAGGCAATGGCTTCAACAGATTAAGAACATTTTTCTCATTGCCTCATGCTCTCTATTGTTTACAAATTAGTTTTGGAAACAATAGACAAGCTAATTAACATTTTTGATTTTCTAAAAATGAAAACAGTAAATAGCTTAATTGTAAATGTTTAAATATTTAAAATTATTAAACATGCCTACCCAACTGTTATTATTCAGAACAGACAACACAAACAGAAAATAAATCATGCACTTCCTGATACAAGTTTTGAAAAATATATTAATTTGCTTTGGGAACTAGTTTGTACATAAAGGTGGGCATAAGATGATAAACAAAAGTCATAAACCGTATTAGAGAACCCCCGTTGGTGTCGTAAACACCTCTCTATAGTCGAATAATCATATTATTTCTTGGCTATCAAGGCAATCGATTTTTTCACAAACCCAATGAATGTAGATGTAAATTGGTCCAAATGCTGACAAACACTTATGCACAACCCTTGGCCATCGAGTGAATTCATTTTTCCGTGCTCACAGATTTTGGAGACAACATTATTCAAATTCTAATTGATCTAGTACTTGGGCTTCAAGGCATTTCATTTTGATGCGACCCCTAAGAAGTACCTTACAATTCTCTTTATTTTTTTTATTTTTTGGGATTTTGGGAAAAATAGACTTTAATAAAAGTTTATTATTACTTTACTGCTCTACCGCTTCTTTAATGAAGTTTTTTCGTATCTTTCGTATTGTTACTATATGTCTATGGAGGATCTAGCTAAACCGCAGTACAAGCTTAATTATGTTAAAAGGAACACCTTGTATTTTAATTGTATCCAAAGTTAGAGCGTGAAAATCACGGAAGCGAGCAAGAAAGCAAATGAGAAATCCAGTGATGAAATAATAAGCTTCCGTTTGAAAATTGGTTTGTTTGTTAAAATCACTTCCCAACAATAAATCAAGAGGAACATTTTAAAAAACTTTAAATAGATTTTCCCAGGTATGATCTTGAAAGTACTCGATAGGTGACGTTATGATTTATGAAATATGATAGTGTTTTAGCTTTTTTGTGAAAATAGTATATAGTCAACATCTAACAGGAACGAAAATAACATTGGAAAACACCGTAGAGAAACAGAAAATCATCAAAGTGACTGTAGAGATTTATATAGTTGCGTGTATGAGAGATACGAAGGAGATAAAGCTACGTCAGTAGGTTGAATGTCGACGGAACTATTAAAGTGATTACATGAGGTGGGATTGAAGACTTACCTCTCTAATCCATTGTTATATAGAATAATGGGGCAAAGAAGCTGCACTGGTAGTAGTAAGCTTGGTAGTTTATGCAGCGAATATAATGTTAAGAGTACTAACCAGAAGGTTGCTAAAGTAAAGGGAGGAAAGAATTTCAGACGAACAATTTGGATCTAGATAATGAATGGGTTGTTAAAGCCATATATCAAATATAATTAAAAATGGTAAAGAGTATTGGCACATGTTTTTCGGCATGAAGAAGGTTTCCGACTGTGTAGGGTGGAAAAAAAAGTAAGAAAAGAGCAAGGTGTGGATGGGAAAGGTAGAGGTTTGATTAGCAAACTGTACATGGGCTAGAAGATTGCTGAAAGTGTGGAGAATTCGACCGAAATGTTCAAACAACTAAAGAGAATCCTAAAAAGTAATGGGAAAAGGGAAAGCAGACAAAATAGAGAGAAGCTATGACAAGTAGCCAGTTACAGAATAACGGAAAACTGAAAAAGCAAATCAGGTTTACGCGAAGACTATAGGAAAGTAAACTAGACAGTGGGCCGAGAAAAAGGATAGAAAATGTGTTTTGTTGAATGGATGTGCAACGTGGACAATAATAAAGTAGAATAGAAGCGTTGAAGACGTGGGTATGGCGAGGGATGTTATCAAGAGAGTAAGAAGTATTGCAAAAGGTAATGGATACGTAATGGAAAGAATAGTATAGAATGCGAGCTGGGATTGAAGACGGTTAACACGTCGTATGATTAGTAGATTCCCCCAAAATGTTATTTCCAAACTAGGGTAAAGAAGTTATGCTTAATGATGTCACAACTGTGACTCATTATTTATCAGTAATGTTCTAAAAATAATTACATAATCCTAAAGTATGATAATAAATAAGTCTTTTGTTATAATAAACCGCTTCTCGGTTTTAAGTTTAAATAATGTTGATGTGTTTATTTGACATGTAACCCATTGCTAATTGTGTAAGTGTAAGTACTTTTTCTTACAAATAACCAAGTACAATTCAGTATTATCGATTAGAAATAAAATGTATTTCTACTAAATTAGTTATTTTAAATAACATATATGATTTGTTAAAATACTTATCATGTATTGTGTATTATCCTTTATGTAAATTTAAACGTTTCCGTAGCAATTACAGTTGTCGTCCTCAGTAAATGGTAATAGCTTTAAGCAGTAACTGTCAAAATAAAATCTCCATACTGGGGACAACTACAGTTGTTTTGAAAACTTTTAGGTTTGCGTAAAAGATAAATAAAAAATAGACGATTTTATAGCCAAAAAAAAAGTAGTTTAATTATGTGCGATAATCGTGAAAGTTTATATTTTCATGTTTGAGTTGTCATTTCAACAACAATAATGAAGTAGATTAAAGAATTCAAGAAAAATGAATGTAGCTTTATTTTAATTCATTGAGAACACAAAAGGATTAAATTCTATTTGGAATGCTTTTATTTTTGTGAAACGTAATTTATTTTTGATGTCCATTTTACAAATATTTTCCAGAGAAGTACTTTAACCCATCTTTCAAAAACACTAGGTAGCATGTGTTCGATTCCCATCATTCAACAGCAATACAAGCCCGTGTAGTTTCATTAACGTTCTTTCTTTCACGCAAATATTTCTAATACTCAGATGTTAAATCCGCAAATTGATTATTGCATATTAGTAACTTAATATTTAATTTGTGGAATTCTAATTGTTTCCTTACTCATTTTGTTATATATATATATATATATATATATATATATATATATATATATATATATATAAATTACATAATTTATGTAAAAAATTTTCTCCATTTTATGAATGAAACGTTCACTTATCGTTAATGTTATGGTATCCCTCACCTACATCTTGATAATACACACAAGATATTTCTGAAAAGGTACACACCCTTGATGTACAAACACCTACAACAATATTAATAACCAACACTTCATAGAAAGTCGGGTGAAGTTAATGTAGATGCATTAAGTAATAAAAAAGGTTGAATAGTTTCCAGTGTGCCTTGTATACATTTACGCATTACGTAGCAAAGAAAAGCTCATTTTCAAGGCATGACAAAAGCGTGAATAATGGAACAGCCTCAAAATGGTGGAAACAATATTCTAATCGATCAAGTCGTACACCTGAATGAACTGTTGAATTCCGAAATGTCACCAAGTTACTTTTGCTAGAAATGTAGGTATACTTTTTATTATCGGTCAAATGAGAAGTTTGTAATATAGGCTACATTGCAGGTAAATAAATACTAAACACATATAAATTTTCCTTATTTGGGAGAAATTTACTATGGACCAATATATAGAGTAAAATTTACATTTACTTTACATTAAGCGTGCCGTAAATTTCCACAACAATTTAAATTTCAAAAAGTGACCACCCTTCTAAGTTAAAATAAACCTGTTGAAATTTTATCACATTTTGCATCGGGACTATAAACCATACCGTAAAAAATTTATTTATAACTATTTCCCAACCAAACCGTACTGGTGTCGGTTTTTTATTAATTTCTAATAATGTTTCCAAAACATTATACAATTTTACAAATTATGGTTACAACGGTTTTTAATCGTAATAAATTTAAGCCTGCTAAGCTTTGTTCATGTAGATGTTGTTACCTAAAAACATGTTGTCGAGGGCAGGTTCCTACATAAATTATGAAAGAAGCTGCGATCAGAGTGTGAGTATTAGTTATTGACTAAATTTTCTTTCAGAAATCGTTAATATCATGTAATTGACAGCTTTGTTGAGGACTTTAAGCAATGAAGTGCACCTCTTGAATGAAAATTTTCACTTTTAGTACAGCGATTTAATGTTGCATATGAAAATGAAAGAACTTAAGGCTTATTCTACATTCTCTAATTTTTCAGAGAAATAGTTTGCCTCTACTACATTAAAGTAAAGAGTCCATGTAAGCTTTCATTATTAAGCTACATAATTGCAAATTCTAACCTTTTTGGTTGAAATCGTCTTCAAATATAAATTTTATCAACTTTATACTAACGATCACAGTTGCAACTATATACGTATAAGGATGGTAAAATTTATGTTTAAATAGCTACCCAGTCTAAATTAATTTTAATTTCCAAAGATACGTATTTATAGGATTTACTACCTTTGCTTGTTTAATGGTTTTTATATAAATGTATATTTCTAGAACTACGAGGGAAGTTTTTTATGACACCTACCTAGCTTTGAAAACAAGGAGTTAGAGGACAAACAAAATTTTATTTTTCAACGTAAGAACCATTAACAATAACACTTATTCCACAGCACTTTCTAAATCGTCCAAACGACGCCCTCTCAAGTGTTTTTTGAGTTTTGAAAAGAGATCACAGCCACAAGAGGGGGGAGGTCGGTACTGTAAAGTGGGTATTGTAATTCCGTAAAGGAGCATTCATTGATTACTTTTTGAACCATTCGTGCTTTATGTACCCTCCAGTTGTCATATAAAAGCAGAGTTTTCTGAGAATAATCGTGGGGTCTTTTTTCGTATATACCCGCTTTCAAGTGTGTCTTTGTAGACATTCCCTATTGTACCATATACTCAACTAACGTAACCCGCTCAGCATCGCAGAAAACTGTGTCCATCATTTTTCCCCCTGAAAATTGCATATTGCGCCTTGTTGGCCCTTATTAACCCACTGCATGGACTCTTGTTTCATGGGACGATCCCAATGATGTATCCACGTCTCATACCAAGTTGCAATTCAATAAGAAGTCTTCATCTTGGTATATTTGGAAATTTGTCGTCTACACAGTTTTTGTTCGGGCTGAGTAGCTTGAGAGAAGTCTTCATCTTGGGATAAAACAGTCAAATTCTGCTCGGAAATTTGTCGCCTACACAGTTTTCGTTCGGGGATAAGCAGCTTAGGAATCCATCGTGCCCACACTTTGCTCATTCCCAAATCTTCATGTAGAACTTTGATAACTCTCGTGTTTGATATTCCTATTTCTGTAGCAATAACCGAAACTTTTACTCGACGGTCAATCAGCACCAAATCTTCAAAATTCTAGAGATTTTTCACACTTTGAGTCATCATGAATGGATTACCTGCCACATTTGAACTTGCACTAATATTTGACTTGGAAATAGGGCGGGCTATTTTCTCTATAAATCTCTCATGGATATCCTTCGGGCTACTTCTTACATACAATTTCATAACGCTTCTTGTTCAAGTTGCAAATCACTCATGTTCGCCTTATTAAACTGATATAAAAATAGCAAATGTTAAACGATTCGAACCAAACTTGGAGATCACACTATAAAATGTCACAGAAACTTGACATAAGAAAATTTTCACGATAAGCACACTGTTTTCATAGCAAGCTAGATAACATAAATAACTCCCTTCGTACTTAAGCTTCAGCCATACCTTACGTATAAAAAAAACAGCTTTTTAGTTCGATCAATCAGATTTTATCAATTTACCATACCAACGTTCAGATCGATAGGTTGACTTTGTCCTTCGCAATTCGTTGTTATCGTTGTTAGCAGCAACCATGGGTAAGTGATCACTTTTCAGTTCTAGATTAGTAAGTAAAAATGTTTCGTTTATACTTGTCTCTATGGAAACCATGGCCACTCTATAATTTCGATTTTTTGCTCAATCAAAGAATTAAAAAAAATACATCGGACCAAAAATAGTATGAGCATCACGAACGTTAAGAGTGGTCTCAGTCTATATTGGAGACTGAGTCTCCAAACTATGTCTTCGACCAGTAAACAACCCTTACCACTCTTATTAACTTAATACTTAATACTTAATAATAAACCAATTTTAGTTCAAATGGTATCGAGAAACTTAGGAAAACATTTAAATATTCACAGTAATTTAAATTTAATTGTAACAAAGCAATTCCATGTGTCACTGAGATTAATATCAAGGCATTGAACTCTATAGCAACTGGAAGAGATTGTAAGACGTAACATTCTGCTAGTTTTTAATTACAAGATAACCAAAACTATTTGTCAAATTTATGTCGATCATCTACGCACTCATTTCGTGTAAGGTGCTAAGTAAAAATATTTGTTTAGTTAGACATAATTACTTGTAAATATTAGTAGTAGAAGTAAAGGGTGATTAAAATATAAATCACATAATATACATAAGCTACGTACATACATTAATTAAATGTTAATTGAAAACTGTTAACTTTAAAATACTCAACTAACATGCATAGCGCGGGAAATTCAAATACACCGACATTACTTTTTAATACTACCTATAAAATAGATCTTCTACTTTTGTATAGATTGATAAAAATCGTATGGGTTAGACATTTATAATCGTGTTACAATTGAATCTAACTAACAGTGATTATTTAATTTTTTTTTACCAAAGTTTTAGAAAGTTCAGAATTCTAATGGATTGTTTATGTAAGGATAATGTTTTATAATAAGAAATGGATTAAGCCTCAGTGGCACCAAGGGCCACACATTTTGAGCGCCTTCTCCCCGATAATTCTTAGATGTTAAACGAACAAGATATTTTCAAAACAAATAAAAAGGATCGAATCCGTCCTATAAAGGTGTGTATTGTGGCCTCGGTGCAATTTCTGCTTCCAACAACAAAAGTCAATTGAATACTACAAAAGCTCGGCGAATTAACGTCAAAAGCTTCTTGTAGTAAATGTAGATTGCAGTTTACTTCTCCAGGAAAAACAGCATTCACTAATTTAAATATCGCACTTATGAATTTTTATAACTTTAATATTTTACAGCGTTTTAGTTCACTGTAACATCTTAATGGCCGTTATTAATAATAATTGTTTAAGGATTACTTGTAGCACTTGCTTGTGATTTAATGATTGACCAGCGTTCACTCTTGCGCTGTCAATCACTGACTCCCGTTACTTTCGCGCCTTTGTTATCGTCTCCTTTTCCGCGTACACCAACTTAATCTACAATATAACTATAATATAAAAGGTAATTTTTATAAAAGCATTTATACAGGGTACTGCTGAGTAATAAATCTCTTATACTAAATTGACATAAAATTAAATTTCTATGCTCACTCGCGAGATGTTACAAATTTGCACTATTGCTATATTGTCATGGAATTTTGCTAACTTTGTTTTTAATTATGGCATTATTCACAGTTAGCTTTCGCCCGCAGAGAGTGTTCTGGAATGCCATTTTCAAAACGGTTTAATAATATTTAATCTATTACAGATTTAATGATTAATCATTTCTATCTAATACAATATTCAACAGTAGGTGTTTAGAAAACCTATTATTTCGGCAGGTTTATTTTTTGCGTTTTCGTGTTTTATAAATTTTGGTGACATCTACATTTAATTTAACATTTTACTGAGGAGATTAGGTGGAATTGCTATCAATACGTTCAAAATTTGCTTTTCTGCCTAACAAAAATAAGTATTTTAATTATTAATATCTGAAACTAAACAATTGTACTTTGCAAAACTGTGGGAACGTTTGAAATAAGTGTAGCAACGTTAGCTGCCATTCTATAACTCACTCTATTTCACCTATCTAACAAAATCTTCGACTAAATACTAAAATCAACACAATCATGTTCTCCGTCGTGTTAAAATCAGCTCCTACCGATAGGTAGGTTTGGAATCAAGCGTTTAAACATAAAATAACAGTCATCTACGTTTTCTGGTTGCACCAGAATGTAGCTTTTGAGATGTATTAGTTACCTGGTTTTCTATTTTTCATACAAGTTTGACTAATTTTCTTTGCTTACTCAGCCTTACGTTTTCATAAAAATGCAACTGCAATCAACGCCTGCGGTTATTTTGTTTTAATACAAACTATAGGTGTAATGTACTGTCAGTGCCTTTGAAGGTACAGTGGTCATAAGTGAAAATAGGGGGATGCTATTTTCGCTAAATTTTTGTCAAAAGAACGATGCCATTTTCATAATTGTCATATCCTTGTTCGTTTTTGAGATATAAGGTGTCTTTAAATTCAAGGTCAACTTCATAAGGGTGACAGGTTTTAAGAAAAATGCGAATTTCTCAGTTATTTAAATAGATAATAAGCAAGATTTGTATTGGCGAATTAAATGAGCTTAAAATAGCTAGAGTGTTTTATTAAAAAGAAATTTGGGGCTGATATCTTATAGGCTATAACGTATTTTTAAAGAATACACCATTGAAATCTGCGTAAAAAGGTTCTATCGACATCAATGTTCACGACTATTGAAACGGTAACGTTCGTTTGATAAAAAAGTAGCATAATACAGCTCCTCATCTTAACTCATAACCGAGTTTTTATAAAAACCTATCAAAAACGAGACTCACTGTATATAATTTAGATAAAGTCTGGCGTCTTTTTCTATTTTTATATAAGAGATGGCGTTGTGATCTTATGAAAAAAAATGAAATTGCTAAAAACAATTGCATTATATCCGAGTAATAACGAAAACGTTTGCGTAGAAGCTTTATGTTTTGTTATTTCCGTACCTACTGTTGCCAACGGTAAATTGCGCATTACACACAAACTATGTAATACTACGTTTGAAATGAATCTAATGTTACGAGCAAGACACTCGCTAGAGCATCAGCCCATAAAGTACAAGCAACGAACATAGCTCAGTGATATGGGCCGGGTTCTTACTTATTACTCCAAAAGGGCACTCGACACAACTCAAAAGTAATTAGGTAAAACGTGTCACAAAGGCGCCATGTGTTAAATAAATTTACAACGGGAAAACGTCATGAACTATCTTAAAACAATGGCCTAACAGGAAACCATAATGTTCACCTGAAAAAAAACACTTACCTCTACCTAAAAGTCTACTTCAAAAATATCTACGCAAGGTTCACCCATACTTAAATAAAATCTTATGCTTCATTTAAAATCCGCAAAACTGCGATAATCGCACTCAAAATTTATTATACAGTTCGGGAAACTTCAACGTAAAATTACTTGCACAAATAACCAAAAAATGACTGGTCAATACGGTAATTAATTATTCAATTCAAAATGAAAATACGTCACAACCCAAAAGAAGCAAGACGCGATCAAATCTTTATAACTGTTAAAATAAATACAAAAAATAAGTTGACTCCTATAAATATTCACGATAATTGCGAATATTCGTAAAACAAACGTTGGCGTGCACATAAGCCAGCTGATCGCTTAACGATCCATTTACTGTATAAGTATGTTACGTTATACCTTAAAACTTATCTTCAAATGCAATTATATTAACCAAATCCAAAATAACTAGTTCTCTCTCAAATTGTTACGTTAAAGTTTGTACTAAAATATTGAAAGGTAATCGAATGTCATCACTTTTAAAATTGCAGAAATTCAAAATTCTCATACAATAATTAAACTATTCAGTAACTTGAATGTAAACAAAATAGTAATTAATCTTTAAATTGCGATCATATGTAAATGTTAGTAACGCAGCAGTAAATGAGTTGAGTCAAAAAAATGTTACACATTGTAGCGAAACTAATACCCAGTTTATTAACACCACTTGTATATTATAATAAAATTACACATGAATGTAATTAACAGTCAATCTGTTGAAGTTAAAGAAAAACACTCAATTTCATATACCTAATGAATAACCGGGATTGATACTTGCAAGTTCAGATTCCGAAAATAATCTATTGTTTCTTAATATTACACAATACCAAAATAACTCTTATTAACGCCGATCAAAAAAAAAAAGCTTAACCATTAGGCAATTTGTGCATTTATATAGCAAACTCAGAATCAAATAGAAATAACACAGCACGTGTTATAATTATTTCGCGGTCTTTTACTTGCCAACGTAAAATTTTATATACCTACTATATTTCACAACAATAAGAACAAACAATTTGGACATTTCTATTTACAACGTTACTTTTGACTTTTCGTTTATTTAGTATAAATGAAATAATTTCAATTGTGGTAAATTTAATACAATCGTGAAAACAACAGTATGAATGAACATTAAGGGTTGTACCGATTAAGGGTGGCCGTCGATCGGTAAACGTCCCTTACTGTTCTTGATACTCAATATACGAGTACTATATTGACTCTTGATACTTATTTAATTTATGTACTGATAATTTAGCTAGACTAATTACCCTACTTGATTGTTATAGGGGTGCAGTTTTGGATATTCGCCTTTTGACTTTACTTTCCGTTATAGATTTTGACGGTACTGCGTAGTATTCGTAGAAGGGCAAATACAATTACTTAGAATTTGACCACGCTACCACGATACGTAGTATCATTCATTTGTCGTAGTGACCGAACTGTCGTTAAATTGAGTAAAAATTAGTAAAAAGATATAGTACTGAATTTTTTGAAATTAATGTAATTTTTGTTTCAGGTTTTCCTGCGATCTCTCTAATAACGGATTTCACCAATTTATGCCAAGTAAGTATTTTTTATAATATCGTAACCTTTATGAAAATCACGAAAAACTTATCAGGATGATTGATATATTATAATTTGGTACTAATTTGGTGCTATTTTGCTACCCCAAAATAGAATTTCATGCCAGTATTTTTCATAAAATATTTGGGCTAAAACGTTATAAAAATCATGAAAACCTTATAATAAAACATAGTGTTAGGATGACTGATATAATTTTGTTCTAATTTGGTGCTACTTCGTTACCTGAAATAAAATTAATTCCTCGTATTTTTCATATTTTTGGGATAAAATGTTATGAAAATCATGAAAACCTAATGACTAAACATGGTATCAGGATGATTGATATACCATAATTTGGTGCTATTTTTTAACTTTAAAGTAGCATTTGATGGTCACATTTTTTACAAAATTTTTGGACTAAAACTTGATGGTAATAACGGAAACCTTGTAAAACAACACACGACCTTCCAATTTACAAAGTGGAAATTAAACTGAATGAAATAATTTTAATAATAATAATTTTTTTAGGATAATTATGCAACCTCTTCTTTAATACGGTCATAACAAAAATAGACAACATTGTAACGCGACAATAATAATTTGTGTTAGAAGGACGTTTAAACCTTCATGTCAGATAGGGGTTAATACACATGTAGATGCTAACTTGAAAATAAAATTTCCAAAGCCGTCCGCTTCTATAAAAATATCAATTTTATTTAATTAATTTTTAGAGTTATTTGGCTTTTTATTAAGAAACTGTAAACTGTAAAATTAAATTATTTTTATAAAAAATGTTTCCACATTTTCCTATAAAGGTGATCGTTACTCAGGTATTGAACAAATTTGAACTAACACTTAAATTCGACCTTAGGAATTCTTTGCCGCCAAATTACGCGTCGTATCATATAATTGTATAGAATATGATTCATTTACGATTTACGATCTATTTGCCAGTATTTTTATATATTTGATATATGCAGTAGTTAATATTCGATAAAAACCAAAATCTGCGACTAATAAATCCCCTCTGTCCCTTGTTGAATTTCTCCCAAAACCTAATCAGCTCTAGAAGAAATAAATAAGAAAACTTCAAGTACGTACGATTTATCCTTCTGGAATTTAAATTTATATAGTGTTACAGGTGAAAACGGAATTAACACGGGATGTAACAGATAATTAAAGTTTGCCGACTAGCTCAATGAGATATTTGAGCCGTGAGCTCATTTATTAATTTAAGTATATAGGGTGGCTTGTCGTATTACCGAAAGCCGTAAATCGGGGTGAACCACAATCTTTATAAAGCCTTGTAATGGGCGCCAGACTGTTATTAAAACAAATTCGAGAAAAAAATCTGATCACACGTAAAGCAACAGTCAGCCAATCACACAAATTTTCACTTACCTGGCTCGAGCTTACCGCCATGTGCACGTTAGTGTAGCCCGGAATTTCTATCTATAAAACAAAAACCACACACCTTCAAGCAATACTGAAAGGTGTGAATAAATCAGCTGTTCGCTCAGCGGCCTTGTTTAACTAATTTTTACATTACTCTGAACCCCAACGCGTTTAAATAAAGTACGCAAAAACAAACAAACACTATTTCGTTAATTGTCGAAAAGCCAGTTTCGACCATCTTCAATTTTAACAACAACCAATCATATTGCTCATTACTTTAAATTAGCATACGCGCTTAAAACGAAGACACATCGGCAAATGAAACGGAAAATTACGTCATAAAAAAACATTCCACTCTACATAAGTTCTCACGCTCCCTTAGCAATGAAACTCGATATTCTCGCCAAAGAAAATCCCTTTAGAAAATCTTAAAATAATGTCTTTAAAAGCAAACAATTTTAATCCTCAATACATTAACACCTGAAATTTTTAAATCTATTAATTTTTAACACCGAAATTAAAAAAAAAATGAGAAGAAAAAACTTATCTGACGTACGTTACTTAAAATTTCGGTGACAGTAGAAGATAAAAAAATACACAATGTAATACCCAACAGATAAGTATCTTAACTTTATAGTTTTTGATTAATTCTGTTATTAATCAAATTAGGTGGAAAATTATTTTTTAGTAGGACTATCCTACCTTTAAGTTTTTATTATTTTTTTGTGTGATTATGTTGTGATTAAAATTTTCCTACAATTGTTACATTCTTTATTGTGGTTTTGATTTTAAATATGCAAAACTATGGAACGTAAAAAACAAAAGTTACCTAGCTGTGAGCACCCCCCCCCCCCTCCTACTCTCCATCTAGTAACCGACGCCCATACACTATATCAAAATTTTACTTTAACTAAAGTACTTATGTAGCTGTAGTCATTTCTGAGAAAACTTCAAATATAATTTACAGAATCGTCAATATTCCTGTCATTAAAGATAAGGCGCTGAAATATTAAAATTACGTTCTTTAGTAATAAGGAATTGAAAGGGCCTCACTAACAAAAGATACAAGTTTTTAAACATACATGCAACTAAGTATGGATTTACCAAACTAAATATTGATTATTTTTGTTAATGATATTTAAGATTAAAAATATAATAGATAGTTGTAAATGCTTCTATTCAAAAGTTTCATATTTAGCCCACAATAAAAAGTTCTACCTACTAGTACAAAACGAAATCATTTCTAACGCATGCTTCTAGTAATACGCATTGGAATTTACTTTTTTTACAAGCTCAACTACACCCACAACCATTTAGCGTTTCAAGATTAACCAACTGATCAAGCAAAAAGGTGTTTTTCTTTTTAAATCGGGTCTTTCTTATGAAGCATTTTACTAAAAAAGATGGTTATGATTCAGATCGAATATATTGTTAAGCCAGCGGCTTTTTTTTAGGAAAAGTGGATTTATAAGCTTGATTTTATCCCCACGATCATATTTATCTCACTTAATTGTAACTTCAGTTGGGATGACTAAGTCACATTATGAAGTTCAGGGTATGGCACGTCGGATATGAATTCTCTGGATTCCCTCCCAGATGTATTAATTTTTGGTTATGGTATTGATATTTACATAACTGTCAGGAAAATGGTGGATCACTGTCAAGGAAAAAAAAGGAAAGGTCACGTATTTCATTCCCTACACACGGGGGAGGGCGGGCTGTTTGATCTTTCCAAGCTTGTCAGCCACGATCACGAATTTCCAGCATACATACATTACGTATACATGCATGCTGGGATAAAGGATGGGTGTGGTCAGGATAGGATAGGAAGGAACGGAGTTAGGGTTCTGAGGTGGAAAATACTACCCCAGCGTTCGCCTAAGTAGCCACACATGGTGTGCGTATGTGCAGTGACCATGCCGCTACATGTGTATGAGCAAAACCCCTGAAAAAACCCTCTACTAGCATGTTACTGTCAAGGAACCATATAGAAATACGAGGCACTTTGTACCAAGTATTTTAAGGCTCCGAGTCGAGTGAGACATTTTACTGACCAGTTCTTTTTTTTTATTTTTTCTGGATTCGCCAAATTATCATTAAAGTGTATTGTAAAACTTTTAAGGATAAAGATGTTCTATAAATACCTAATAGTGCGTTTCACCACTGCTCTGGTTACTGAGACGACCAAAGCAATCAAGTTTTAATGTTAAAAATAAAAATTGAAATCAAATAGCTTCTCTTTTCATGACCAGCCCGGAAAATTCAATTTTCCTGCTCCAAAATGTTTGAGTAATTGACCAATTGATCATTTCAGAAAAAAATAATTTAATAAGCTTGTAACTACACTGTGATGTTTTTTTTTTATAATTATAATGCCTTGTATTACAACAAATTCTTATTTTGTAAATCTTTGAGAGTTAAATACTTTTAGAGTTACGCATTTCTCCACTGGAGATGAGAAATGAATAATGAGGATCTTTGTATTGTGGTATCTATAAGTAAAGACGGACGGTCGTTTTTTGCGATTTGGTAAGCATTTAGGTCTTATCAACATGTAATACATCACAAATGTTTCTTTATGAGATTTAATGTATTAATTTGTTCTGTAAAAAATAAAAATGTGTATCATCTGAATATCTTCCATTATTAAATAAATTAGTAATATTATCTTATCCTTAACAATTTTGACTAGTTATCTATCATCTGCCATAGTATTAAGAAATTGATTTAATGGACCAAAACGCAACCCAAATACATATGAAATCATTAATTATTCCATTTGCATGCGTTATCTATTCTAAACAACAAAGAGAAGATTGCTTTGTGTACAACTTACACACTAAATACGTGTATAAGCAGCGAAAGGACAGATACAGATGGAAATTTCAGAGGGATTATTTATACTGCTCTACATTGTACCTTTACTGAATAGGCATAAACCTTAAAGCAAAGGTATATTTTGTGAATAAACATTACACATATTTTAATATTATGGAGGACAATGACATTACTGAGTACATACAATACTTAAACGTATTTAAATTATGTAAGAAAATTTAATTATTACAAATGATCATACTGAATACAGAACTGCGTCATTCAAAGATACAAAATAATTAGTGATGAAAGCTAATTAACCACATACATTTAACATAAATTTATTGACATTTAATTCTAATGACGCTAGTGAAATTTACAGCATAAGTACATTTTACACAAGAAGCCTTACAATAATACTATACACAATAATACTGCATATATTGGATAATGATAAGAAATACATTTAGACAAATTCGCAATGTAGGTAGGTAGGTATGTTGGAGTAATAATATACATTTATTGCCCAACAGATACAAAGGATCTAATTGTAAGATAATACGTACAAAATCAAAGAACACGAGTCCTTATATTGAATATACAAAATACATATAATAGATTTAATAATTATGAACATGTACACGTGTACAATTGTTTTGTTTTTTCCGTTTAATAACATACAACGAAATAGAACCATCTTCGTTTAAATTAATATTATTCAAAATACCATATTTCTTTTCCGTACGTCAAATATGAAAAGTACTATAAAAAATACAATAATCGTGCACTGAGATCGTTGAAATTGAGAAAAAACGGAGTATCACCAAACGTAAGTTTTGCCCACATTCGACATTTAAAAATTACACCAATATATAGGGTGGTCAAACGAGGAGGGGGTTGTATAAAGACGAAATAAGTTAGAGAAATGATTTTTGGACCAGGGATACCAATAGGCACTACATTTTAAAAATATTTTTGATCATACAGGGTGTTTCATCTTCCCGGGGCAAACTAAACATACTTTTTTAAATGGAACACCCTATATATTATTACATTTTTGGAAAACCCACAAAATACGCTTTCGCCAAATTGTATGAGTCTATCTCCTTTGGTTTTAGAGATATTAAATTGTTTTTCGAAAAAAAAAGGAAAAGGCCACGTATTTCATTCCCTCCCCAAGGAGGAGGGCGTGCTGCTCGAGCTTTCCGAGCTCCTTCACAATCATGGATTCCCAGCATACATACATACATTACGTATATATGCATGGTGGGATTAAGGATGGGTGTGGTCAGGATAGGATCGGAAGGAACGGAGTTAGGGTTCTGAGGGGAAATACCCCCTGAAAAAACCTCATACAAGGTAGATGGTAACGGGAATCAAACCCATTACCTCCCGAATGCTAAGCAGATCGTGTTACCACTACGCTACCAGCTCGGTTTTGTTTTTTGAAAAAATTATCCCACTTGCGGTCGCCGCAACTAAACGAGATAGACCCATACAATCTAGTATCAAATGAAAGCGTATTTTATAGGATTTCCAAAAATGTAATAATATACAGGGTATTTCATTTAAAAAAATATAGGTTTGCTCCAACAAATTATTTCTCTAACTTATTTCGTCTTTGTACAATGTCCCCTCCTCGTTTGGCCACCCTGTATAATTTATCATAGCTTCATTTATATGTGGCGTGTGCTTTTTGTTTATATATATATATATATATATATATATATATATATATATATATATATATATATATATATATATATATATATATATATATATATATACAAGGTGATTCATTGGTAAAGGGAAATATGTTAACTGTGGATAGGGGTCACCTAGCTGACTCTGAAAAACCCATATTATGGGTCTTACGCCCTTTGTATCTGAGATACAGGGCGTTTTATGAATTTTTACCATTTCTTTTCTTACTCATAACTTACGAACCGCCCTGTAGATTTTTTTAATATTTGGTATACATGTTCCTCATATCTCGTGGGATATACCGATGTAACAAAAATATTGATAATCCAGGTCCGGCTTTACGAAAAATTCACAAATTCTTCCATCCTCCAAATAACACCCTTCTTGTTTTTGGACGTATGATTTTACTACATAATTTAAATTTCACAAATTTTACACTTCGCGGTAGGAAAACAAATGATTCAATAAATAAATTTAAATTTCAAATTACAGTTTACAATAATTTTATTAGTTTGTATAGTTGATTTTTTTAATTTAATCGCCATATTTGAAAAGAGCGTAATAAATTGAATTTAATCATGTGGTTGTATTTTTGGGGCAGACGACTTTACTACAAAAATTTTAATTTCATATTTAGTTTTTTTTAGGATTTTGCAGTGAAGAAATGAAATTTATTGCGTTTTTTATTCATAACTGGGGAACCACCCTGTATAATAATTTTTTATTTAATATACGGGTTCTTGGTTTTTAGTGGGATATATCGATGCATTAAGAAATGATAATGCAGGTCCGGCTTTACTTATTTGCCAATCCTTCATTCAAAACCCTGAAGATAAAATTTTTTGAAATTCCTATCAAAATCAAAAGTGCACAAAAAAGTGGAATTCGGGAATTGACTTCTTGTTTTTGGACGTATGATTTTACTACATAATTTAAATTTCACAAATTTTACACTTCGCGGTAGGAAAACAAATGATTCAATAAATAAATTTAAATTTCAAATTACAGTTTACAATAATTTTATTAGTTTGTTTTGGAACAAATATTATGTGTAAAACACGTTGAGCAACAGGTAATAAGAAATAACAACATTAACAAAAGTACCTAATTAAAGAAAACATAATAATAAAACTAGACCAAATGCTCAAAGTGACCACCATTTTGATTGATACATTTCCTGGCTCTCGTTAATATGTGCCTTATCGATTTTCTAATAATGCCTGGAATATTTCTTATTTCCGCACATGCGTTTTCTATTCTCTGTAGGATTCTTCTCTACTGTTTATTTCGGAACTGTATACCTTTGATTTTAAGAATCCCCAAACATGATAATCAACGGGATTACAGCCAGGTGATCTTGAAGGTCAGTTATTTGGACCATTTCTTCCAATCCATGTGTTCGGAAAGTTGTCGTTTAAAAAATTTCTTACGATGAGCCGATGATGAGGAGGAGCACCATCGTGTTGGAAATACATACTGGCGACATCGACATTATGGTCCGCTAACAGCACTGGTAAAATATTTTCAAGGAAATCTAAATAGACTTCACCAGTCAGCCGGTTAGGCAAAACATATCGCAAAAACTAAATTTAATTTTAAGTAGTAAAATCATATGCCCAAAAACAAGAAGACAATTCCCGAATTTTTAGTGGTTCAGGAGAGATTTAGCGAGGTGAAGAGAATATTTCCGGTTGAACTTTAATTTGATAAAGAATCTAAAGGTCTGCTTTTACATTAATATTAAAAAATTTACACTAATTTGAAAATGTCGTTAAATTATTGTTTTAATATTCCTTTGTTGCACATTTTTTGAGATTTACGGTGTTTAGAGTCATTTTAGTCAAAATCTGTAAAGTTTTGCAGTAACCAAATATGAGTACCAAAAAGTGGTAACAATCTGTGGATAATATAAAGTGCATGGTATCGACCTGGCTCGCTAGTAGAGTCGTAATTCATACTTAACATCTAAAAGACCCACATGAAATAAATAGGAACTAAAAACTATCAAGTACTTATTAAGAATATCGTTACAAACTTAATCCACACTAGAGCATCGCACGCACAGGTAATGTCCATGGCACCCACCTAGCTCAATGGTAGGGTCGTGGTTCGTGCTTAACATCTAAAACACCCATTTTAAATACTACCAAACACCTGTTAAGAATATCATTACGATTACGAACTTAATCCATACTAGAACATCAGCGCACACAGATAAAGTGCGTGGTACAGACGTAGCTCAGTGGTAGGGTTGTGGTTGGTACTTAACATCAAAAGTATCACTTGCTAAAACACTCCACTAAATTAAAACTCGGTAATAGCCTACGACAAAGTCGCCACCTGTTTTTAATTTCATAAAATAATGCTGTAACGGATAAGATCGAATTGGCCCCGTATGACGGGAATTCGAACCACCGTTCATCAAAAATCAAAACTCGGCAAATTCACTTCATTACTAAAATTTCACTACGACTCGTTCTCTTAGTTTGCGAAAGAACCTCATTTTTTGACTTTAAACTTTCTCAATAAAATCTGAAACTTCATTAAATAAACTAAAAATTTGCCACTAAAAAAGTAACTCATACAGGTTAGTCGTTAATACGCCACAAAAAAAAATCGACTACATTTTAAACGCAAATATCGTCCAAATCGGAAAACATATATACAGCAATAATCTCGTTCAAATCAATAAACAAGCGGCATTTTATAATTTAAAATCTAATCGGGCTTAACCCTCAAGCTCATAACATATTTCTTAAAGTTAATATTTATATCTCCAAAAACGCTTCATCGAGTATACAATAGTGTTGATATAAACTTTCAACTCCAATATGTAACAAGAGTGTCTGAAGGTTTAACTCCAAAATTTAACGCTCATCACATCATTAATATGTCACCTTATCTGTGGGCTCTCTAGCCCTTAACGCTCTGCACGACTATATATTTATTGTTCGGCGACTGTTTATCAACTCCCTCGCAAACGACAAAAATCATTTCGCTATCTTCAATCAAACTATCCCACTCTTACCGCTCACTAAATCAAATTCAAACTTTTAATGAAAATAATTCCTATATTAACCAAAGGCCTTAATTTTAACCGGGCAACTAACAACCTTTTTCACTTGTGAAAATGTGAACTACCAATGAATACAAGGTTGTAATCTCACGCAATTTTAACAGATCAGCGTCGCTTCTCTAGCGGCGAACTAAAGGTATGAAACGGCTAACTTACAATTTAAAAGCTGTTATCTCAAAATGTTAATACACTATAGCTTTATATTATATGTCACGAAATGCGGTTCAAATGATAGCCCTCCTTTTTACTTACTATTATATGAAACCAGTAATTCAATTGAATATAATTGCAGAATCTACTAATCAGATGGTCATTATAACTTAATTTCGAGTTTTCTTGGTTTTTCGGCTAATTTGTGCAATATTCCTTCAGAATCATATCTCCGTACAAATGCAAGAGTATTAAATCATTTAGTCTGCTTTCAGATGAAGAATTTCTTATGTAATTTTTTAGTCGGCGTAGTACGGAAAAGATTCGTTCATTTTCCGCGCTAAATACAGGTAGAACTGCCAGTAGAGATAACAATACCTTGATATTCGGTAAATTAATTGAATCTATGCAGTCTTTTAAGGCAGTAAAAGCAGTTTTGGTATTTGGTCCTCTTTCAACTTAGCAAGTGCCCTGTACTAGAATTTGAGTTCGACTTTCAACTCATCAAGAGTCACCTTCATAAAATAAACTAAATTTTCAATGTCTTTTATACTTCCATCTGTAAGACTGGATGGATCTGTCGGCAATAACCCTTAGATTGCTGTTAAAAAAACCATCCAGGAATAGGATGTAGATTAAGATTGCGGTAGTAATCTTCAGAACTACCAACATTAACATTACATCTCTTGGTCTGTGTAATGGTAGTGCGCGGTTTATTTTTGTGCTTTTTCCTGAGCTTTAGAAGTTAAATTGGTAAACTCCTTGTCTGCATTTTCTCTTTTTATTTATAGTTCAGTATCCCCCGCCAGATTGATTGCCTTCCTCAGGTCAATATTTCTTTGCTGAAGTAATTTACTTAAAAAAACTGCTATGGTTAAATACTTGATTCACAATCTCCAAAGAAATCACAGATTCAGAAGTTTTTATTGCAGATCCAACTGATTAGCAGCATTCGCTGAATCTCTGCCCGGCCATTGAGAAATATTTTCTAAAGCCATTACAATACAGTCATATAATTCTACAACTACTACAGAGTTATACCTTTCAGTCCATCTAGTCGCATAAAGCCTTTTGTAAGTAGAAATAACGTTTACTTCCTCCAAAGCCTGTTTTAGAACTGACTGCCTTTTAGGAGTATTGAAAAATTCGTACAAGTTTCCAATTGTGCTCATGGAAGCAGCGCCATCGTACCCTTCACCACTTAATTTGCTCATATTAATTTTAAAATTGATAAGGTTGTCAGTTATGTTCTTATACATTGCTTTTCCTGTTACGTCTTGAAGAGGAATGAACTGCAGAAACAATTCATCAATTTTGAAAAATGTAGAATCAATGATTCGAACACATAGTGCCATCTGATCTATACCACAAATATCAGTCGTTTCATCAGAGGAGTACTGTAAAATATGGCGATGAATTGACTTTAGTTGCCAATTTTTCAAGAATTAAATTATTGCTTATGCCAATTATTTCGTTTTGTATTTTCCAGCTCGAATACAATGCATTGCTTTTAGAACTGGATAAAACTTGTTGAAGGGTGTTATCGGCCTTGACTCGATACCTTGAAGGTTCCCCGCAATAACCTTCATTTTCTTCAGATACTTTAGTAACTCTTCCGCTGTCTTTGTGCCCTCTCATTGCTAAACCCTTTCTCCCACCAAATTTTATGGTTTCTATCATCGGCTTCAATTTATTCCTATTTGCCTCCCTATTTATCTGGAGATCTATGGAGTCCTATACCCCTACTTGAATTTTCAATATGATGTCAGCATTTTCAACATTATTCTGATGGTATTTGCATTGCGGGTGCTCGTTCTATCGCGTTTTTCCAATTGTTAAACTTTTCAGAGTACAGTACAGATGTTTTCCTAAACCTACATTATTATGCGTATGAAATCAGACATAAAATTTGCAATAGCATACATCAACTTTTTTTTGAGTAGCTTAGCCAGGTCCACTTGTGCAGCCACTTCTTTTGAAATTTTTAATTTCTGGTACCGGTTGAAGGAAAAGGTGACCATAAATTGTTTAACACTACTTTTTGACTATTTAGTACCTCTACGTTTACAAAATTGGCTATGTCATACGGGTCACTTGTCTTTAATCCTTCCACTGGAATTTGATTGTTACCTTCAGTAACCAGTTTTTCTTCATCGTAAACTGAAATATAAATTATGAAAAATTATTAAAAAACAACAACCTAAATAAAATTTAGACTATTATCTTGAATTCAGTGCCAATTTCTTTATTCAATGAAGTAATGCATTATATTTTATAATACTCCAGTGTGGAAATAATACTTTTACACATAAATAATTACATATGTATTCTATGAATTCAATAAAGCCCTTTCCAAATAATTTGGTCGCGGGTGATTAAAAATATTCATATATTCCAGTTGTTTCAAATTTTTCGACTTTTGTGTACATGAAAACTTTTGTAGAAAGCGGAAAGTTGGGTAATTTGATGGCCTTTCTATCTCTAGAAGTATCAAACTTAGTAATGGTGGCGACTTATGTTGAATCAAACTAAACAGATTTATTTATGTGCTTTAAACAGACTGAATGTTAAGAGAAAGTTATCAGACTTTTGCACTGTCAAATAATCAATACTAAACCTAATTGAAAATAGCGAACTTATCAACTTAACAAACAGATAATATTCACCTCTTATCATTTAAACAAGACCAACGTTACTAGAATTTTTTATAAGTGAAACATTTCGTTTAATTGTTTGTAGTTTTTCTTCCTTACCATTACTTTTGTATGCTTTGAGGAAACAGCTCTGCTTTTGTGGGTATTTTCTATCATACTCTTTGTTACTTTGTTGTGCATTTCTAAGTAATTTGTGGATTAACTTCTTTGTTTCCATCAAAATTATTCAACGAAGGATACTTTTATTTTCAGCTATGATACCTAGATTTCTAATATTTATATTTTCGTTATTTATATTCTCTAAGTTTCTTTTGTGGGTAACAATTATACTTCCTTTTTTGTTAGAGAATAATGATTGTATAATAAAAGCCAAACAAAGTGGCACGCACGTCATCAACGTTTGGTGACGTTTACATTTACAGTGTCGCCAGATTGATCACGAAATACTTAATTTCCCAGCAAATAATATTTCTTATTCAACCACAAATAAATATTAATACATTTGTAAATGTTTCCACATTTTGTCGATAAGTAAATAAATAAACAAGTAAATAATTAAATGATTTATTAACAGATAGATAAGCTATTTCAAAATTTTTACTAAAAAGCGTCAAAACTTGATTCATTTTCTAAATCTGATTCGTTATTAGTATCATTGTCATCACTTGCAAAATTTATAATCAGAGTATGGGCTTCTGACTGCTCAAATATTCTTTCTCTCATTACCACCTAAAAATTATTCGCCGGTATGTTGTACAGAATTTTTTCACATATCAGGAGTAACCTCAGGAGTGCCTCGTGCCACATATTCAGGCAGTCGTTCTCACTGTTACCATCCCTACCAATATGCCTATTGCAATAATTTTTTGCTATGCCCCAAATTAATTCAATAGGGTTGAATATGCAATGGTAAGGAGGAAGACGTAAGACTGTGCCCATACTGTTCTGCCAGCTCGTACACCACATACTTTTTGGATGGTTTGTTTCTAAAAGAGTAGGGTTTAATAATTAATGTAAACACTGTTTATATGTCACCCATTAGCACACTATCTGATAGGTATCATCACACCCTTACCGGGAAAAACGTTTATGGTCAAGAATACACACCACTTCGTGGAAACCATCAGAATCTTCCAACCAAACTACGCAGAAATACTGGTAAGCTTCGAGATTGTGAGTCTATACACAAATGTACTTACCGATAAGGAACTAACGATCATAAGGGGCATGCTGGAAAAGGATGAAACGTTAGATGAACGCACGCAACTCTCGGTAAACACAAAAACACAATAATGGATCTTCTGACATTATGCATTAGAACTACATGTTTCCAGGTAGAAGACAAAGTCTACCAACAAGAGTTTGGAATGGCGATCATCTAAATAGCCGCGCGCCCTCCATAAAATTCACAATGGAATTGGAGTCAGAACACAAAGTGCCATTCCTTGTACACAGGAATGACAACACTTTCACGTCAGGTGTATACAGGAAACCTACCTTCACGGGGAGGTACCTACACTGCAACTCCAATCTCCACAGAAACGTGAAGTTAGGCGTGGCAAAATGCTTGTACGATAGAGCAAAAACAATATGCTCAAAACAAAAGGACCCGAACAAAGAAAAAGAACACTAAAACACTCAAAGAAAATGGCTACCCCGATCTAACACCTAACCTAAACAGGGAAATGGTAATCGAAAAAGAAGAACTTAAATATACAGCGATAATACCATATATACAAGGTACCTCAGACAAAATACGGATAGGCAGCATATACAAGATACGCACTGCCTTCAAATCGGCCAGAACGCTCAGGGGAATACTAACCAAAACCACTCATTGAAGATCAGAATTCCAAGAATTGTGTATACAACCTACTATGCGAATGCGGCAGAGCATACATAGGAGAGAGCAGTAGACCACCCAAAGTGAGAACGCAAGAACATAAGAACAATGTCCGCAAGGGCGAAACAGAAAGATCAAGAATCGCTGATCATGTCTGGAACGAACACCACCGCATCAAATGGGATAAGATACAGATAGTGGCAAAGGGCCGAGAACACAACTCACCGGAAACTCAAAGAAGTCACATACATCGTACTAGCAGAAAATCCAATAAGCCAAGCTAGTGTGGAAATGAAACCCATATGGATTCCAATAATGTGCGAAAAGTTCTAAAAAATATATATTGGATGACTCAATGGCTCAGCGGTAAAGGTGTCAGACTAGTAATTGAAAGGTACCAAGTTCGAATCTGAGAGTAGTCAAGTGCTTGGGAAAAAATTATATAACATATGAATTAGACTCAAGTGCGAAAACAGTCTTTCTCAAGACTAAGCCTGATGACGGAAGCAGAAGTCCGCTTCCGAAACGTCACGCTCTACAAGCAAAAACTGTGGAAATAGGCCGATCAACTCAACTCATATAAAACCACAGGTACAAAACACTTATAATACAGAATATTTGTTTGTGTCCTTACTGAGAGACAACGTGCAAAAGTTCGGTTTTAAACATCATATTTGTATAGGGGATGTTTTTATTTGTCAACTACTCCGTAATAGCACTTTTTTTTTTCCATGCAGCAGTAGGCGTTTTCTGCAATAACATGCTGTGATAAGACGCATTATCCAGTATAATCAGGGAAGCATTCTATAGGTTTTGCAACAACTGATATTCGAACCATTTCAAGAAGTTTTCCTTGTTAATTTCCTCATGATAATCGCCAAGTTTACTTTTTGAACAAAATATTACTTCACAACCCTCAATAAATCCATTTTCGCTCCCTGCATGAAGTATAACATATCCCAAAGGGATTTTGTCTAAATTCTAGTTCAAAAACTTATTTGTATTGTAGTACAACCTTTTATCTGTTTTAGTAGTTTTAACACTCTTTAGATTTTCATTTTGCCAAGAACGACCGATAGCTCGATTTTGAAATATCCAGGTCTCACCAAGGAATACAAACTGGTAGAGACCATCATCCTTAGCTTGTTTCTATGAATGATCTTATGAATTTCACTCTTTTCAAAGCCACATTCGGTAGTTCCATGAGTCCACGTCGTGGATTATCCTTTATCCATTTAAATCCAAGTTCTTTGAGTAATCTTCTCAAAGAAGTGGTACTGCCATTGAATAATTCCCAATCTTGTAGTTGGGACCACAGGTATTGAATGGTTATGTGTTGTTCTAAAACCATACAGGATAAAACGTTTTTATTATATTAATGTCTTTAATGATAGATATAATAATAAATCCAATCTTACAAAAGACAATTGTAAAATATACATGAGTCGTTATTACTTACTTCTTTGGTACATGTTATAAATAGTATCACGAAGACCGCTTGTATTTCATATTGCTGTGTTTGTAATTCGCTTAGAATAGCGACTTTAACTTCTCATTATTTTTCTCTGCTTCAGAGATTCTGTTTACTGTCCTTAAACTGACGTTTAGAGCTACAGCTACACGCTACAATAAAATACTCTTACAGTACAATTATTGTACATGTATTATCCAAATTTCACCTATCGAACAGCATTTAAGGACAACAGAGGCCCATTGTTATCCCTTTCTTGCTCGAAATAGTTAATTAATGATGCCAAGAGTTCTTTGCATCGACGATCCATTTGCTTGGGCATTTTGGCAACTGCAGAATGAAAATACAGATCTCACTATTACAATTTTTTTACGACAAAAATCAATCAAATGTGCCTGTCAGAATAATGTCATCCGTAACCTCAAAGTATCGATGAATCAATGAATAAAAGACGGCAACAAAGAAAAGAACACTATAACACTCAAAGAAAATGGCTACCCCGATCTAACACCTAACCTAAACAAGGAAATGGCAATCGAAAAGAAGAACCTAAATATACAGCGATAATATACAAGGTACCTCAGACAAAATACGAAGGATATGCTGCAAATACAAGATACGCACAGCCTTCAAATCGACCAGAACGCTCAGGGGAATACTAACTAACCAAAACCACATTGAAGGTCAGAATTCCAAGAATTGTGTATACAACCTACCATGCGAATGCGACAGAGCATACATAGGAGAGACCAGCAGACCACTCAAAGTGAGAACATAAGAACAATGTCCGCAAGGGCGAAACAGAAAGATCAAGAATCGCCGATCATATCGGAAACGAAGACCACCGCATCAATGGGATAACATACAGATAGTGGCAAAGGGCCGAGAACACAACTCGCCGGAAACTCAAAGAAGCCACATACATCGTACTAGCAGAAAATCCAATAAGCCAAGCTAGTGTGGAAATGAAACCCATATGGATTCCAATAATGTGTAAAAGCTAAAGCGCAATACACCTGCGCAAGAAATTACGGCGCAACATGCACAATAAACTTTTCGCAACCACGAAAAGTTTAATATTCTAATCATTATTTTCTAACAAAAAGGAAGTATAATTGTTACCCACAAAAGAAACTTAGAGAATATAAATAACGAAAATATAAATATTAGAAATCTAGGCATCATAGCTGAAAATAAAAGTATCCTTCGTTGAATAATTTTAATGGAAACAAAGAATTAATCCACAAATTACTTAGAAATGCACAACAAAGTAACAAAGGTGTGATAAGAAGACTGCATAAATGCTTGGGTTCAAGGACGAAATTTTGAACACTCGTTATGAGTGTTTGTAATTTATGTATGTGGAATTGCATTAAAAAACACGGCCTACTTATAATAAGCAACAATACGGCAGAAATAATTAATATTTTTAAAAACGTGTTAATATCTCAAAAACGCTTAAGTTTGGGTATAGAAGTGAACATAAACTTCCCTTATTTTTCCGTAGAAGTAAGAAATAGAATAAAAATAAGGTAGTTTCATTTAATAATCATCAATTACCTTGATCTTCTTACTAATTAACCCGATAAGATATGTTTTATTTGGTATTGGGGATGTTCACACAGAATTTTCCATACGGAGGTCTGCACCTGTCAATTTTCCATTAAAAATATCTCAAATATCTCGAAAAGTATAAATTTTAGTTATAGGATATTCTACACAAAGTGACATTAAAATTGAACGTAGATTTCGAAAAGTTAATAACATACAGGGTGTTACATTTAAAATAACAAAATTGCTGTTCACTTCCGGTATAACCGGAAGTGATATATCTAATCAAAATATTTTGCACATATTTGAGATAATTTGTTATTTATCTATGCCAATTTTATAGAAATCGTGTGAGTAGTTTCCTATATATAGATAATGTAAGCTCGTCATGAAACAGCCTGTATATATATATATATATATATATATATATATATATATATATATATATATATATATATATATAAGTTCTAAAAATATGTATTGGATTACTCAGTGGCTCAGCGGTAAAGGTGTCAGACTAGTAATTGAAAGGTACCAAGTTCGAATCTGAGAGTAGTCAAGTGCTTGGGAAAAATTATATAACATGAATTCGACTCAAGTGCGAAAACAGTCTTTCTCAGGACTAAGCTTGGTGACGGAAGCAGTCCGCTTCCGAAACGTCGCGTTCTAAAAGCAAAAACTGTGGAAATAGGCCGATCAACTCAACAAACATGAAACCACAGTTACAAAACACTTATAATACAGAATGTTTATTTGTGTCCTTACTGAGAGACAATGTGCAATAGTTCGGTTTTAAACATCATATTTGTATAGGGATGTTTTATGTTGTCAACCACTCCGTAATAGCACTTTTTTTCCATGCAGTAGTAGGCGTTTTCTCCAATAACGTACTGTGATAAGACGCATTATCCAGTATAATCAGAGAAGGATTCTGTAGGTTTTGCAACAACTGATATTCGAACCATTTCAAGAAGTTTTCCTGGTTCATTTCCTCATGATAATCGCCAAGTTTACTTTTTGAACAAAATATTACTTCACAACTCTCAGTAAATCCATTTTCGCTCTGTACATGAAGTATAATATATCCCAAAGGGGATTTTGTCTAAATTTTAGTTTAAAAACTTATTTGTATTGTAGTACAACCTTTTATGTGTTTTAATAGTTTTAACACTTTTAGATTTTCATTTGCCAAGAACGACCAATAGTTCCGTTTTGAAATATCCAGGTCTCACCAAGAAATACAAACTGGTAGAGAGTATCATCCTTAGCTTGTTTCTATGAATGATCTTATGAATTTCACTCTTTCAAAGCCACATTCGGTAGTTCCATGAGTCCACGTCGTGGATTATCCTTTATCCATTTAAATCCAAGTTCTTTGTCCAATCTTCTCAAAAGAAGTGGTACTGCCATTGAATAATTCCTATCTTGTACTTGGGACCACAGGTATTGAATGGTTATGTGTTGTTCTAAACCATACCAGGGCCGGCCCCAGGGCAGGGCGATCCGGGCGGCCGCCCGGAGCGCAAAGCTCTAGGGGCGCCAAAATCATCAAGGAAGGCGTTGCCTTCCTTGTCCTAACTTCGTTAGGGTCGGGCGTCTAGCAGCGCCCCTAGGCTCGCTTCGCGAGCAATCGAAACAACTTTAAAATGGCTTTTATCCGTCACTAATTAAATAAAAAGTGAACGAAATATTTAACTATAGAGAACGCATTTAATCTTAACGTAAGCGTAAGGTAAACCGTGGATGTGGAAGAACGAGGTATGTTTTATTCTAAAAGTGCAGATGCATGTTTTGTAATAAAACACGTACATAAATTAAACAGATTATAAAGGTATTACGTGTATTCACCTCCAAACTTTTAAATTTAAGAACCGTTCTTAATTACGCTAAACACCTTATTTTCATAATTTTGGATGAATTAATTTCAATTCGGTTTCGATGCAGATTTAATTTTACCTTTTATAAATAGGAATTTGTTATCGATTTCGAGTACTAAAAAGGAACGTGCAGGTGTTAGTTTTTGTAACGTGACACGTACCGAGATAAACAAACGAAATAAATTGATAAAAGAAATAAGTTACAAGCTTTTTAAAATGCACTAAAACGTAAAAATAAAAGTTATTACTTTTATCAATCATCATTTTATTTCTAAGCACATTATAAATTTAATATATGTATTTAAGCATTAAGACAAAATCTAGTTGAGTTCAATTCATCATGACCAAACCACTCAACTATCGCTTTTCAAGAATTTACAAGTTTTCGGTCCCTGCTCTGGCATTTTCAACACTTACAATACAGGAATCTACAAGTCTGTACCAATTTTGAAACCAACCGAAACAAGATGTCACAGGAGTTTTAACTGCATATATAAGGGAAGTTGACTTAAAACAATGCGTTATTTGCTACTAGACTTCGGCCGGTGCGAAATAAAATAGTTTTTTTATTATTGTACAAAAGTTTTAAAAAGTGCTTGTGCAATTGCAAATTGTCCAGTGTGAGTGCGTTTGTCTTTTGTGAAGGTAAGTTTTTAATTTTCATTTTCAAAAATCGCGTACAAGTAGTACTAGAATTAGTAGTCCCAGGGTGATACATTTTTGGGAAAATTTTCAATCTTCATTCAATTTAGAAACTTTTATGTCTATGGTTTTATTTACGACAAATGTACCGTTTTCGAGATAAATGCTGAAAACTGTTCAAAAACATGGTCATTTTACGCTGTTTTTCTACTATTATTTTAATTTTCTATAGATAGGTATACTGTTAAATGTGTCTCAAAAACCGCACATTTGTCCTAAATAACACTGGAAACATAAAAGTTTCTAAATTGAATTAGGATTTTATTTTTCGAATTATTAGGGGTTAGAAGCGTTGCAGTAAGCAAGGGGGCATCACCCTGTGGGTATTGTCATCGGTTAAATTGCTCTTAATATTGAGTTTTAGTTGCCTTGCCTAAAATGTATACCAAATTCCAATTTATTATACAGGGTGTCCATCTATAAACTGACACATTTTAACTGCTTATAACTCGAAAACGATAAATGGTATCGATGTGCGGTTTTCACAGAACTTCATCATTTTTTTAAATTTTTTTGACAGTGTTGCCAAGTTTTAAAATTTACCTGAAATAGGAGAAACAAAATTGACGATTTTCAAAGGCCGATTTCGCAAAAAACTTTAATGGGACACTCTGTATTTTTATAATTTACATCAAAGCCTATTTACTCTCCTTTACGAAAATGTTGTTAGTTTGCTTAATTTTTTTAATATACATGTTATACGGATTGATAATTGGTTTCAGAAACCAAAATGTCTGATGCTAAGAAAACCCTCTGGAAGCCAATTTAAAAGCGGAGATTGAACAAGCAAACACAGCTTCAAAAACAGTCAGGTGCCCTGCAGAACTTTTTGAAAGAGGGTAGTCTCAACGCTCCCACTACCGATCAACATTTAAACAACGCCCAGCACATGCACCTGGATACTGACTTTCCCGATATGAATCCCCCTTTGGACGCAAACGTCAGCATTGCTGAGCTAGTTAATTCACCTCAAACGAGTTTGTTGAGTAGTGATGCAGTTCCGTGCAGTTCCAAAAATAAAAACTGCAAGTTGTGCAGACCTCAGAAAAACATTTAGAAGAGACTACAGTCCCAATTATCTCTTCTGACCCAAGATTATGGCCCGAAATCATGCGCGAAGCAGATAGAGTTTTTGATTAAACGTGGTCCAGCTGCACCTTTGTATAATTTTGATTTTCCTTATGATGATCAACATAGAAGATTCTCACCAAAATATTACAAGAAAGCACTTAAAATGGAGAACAAGTTTTAAGAGAATGGATGGTATATTCCTTATTTCAAAACGTCTTGTATTGTTTTCCATGTCGACTTTTGCTGCCCCATCTAGCACTAGCGCTCTTGGCCATCGAGGATTTAAAGACTGGAAGCATTTAGGAGACTCTTTAGCACATCATGAAAATGGTAAAACGCATATTGATTGTTTAAAATCATGGCTTGAATTAAAGCAACGGTTGAAAATGGGTAAAACAATAGATGCAGTTTCTCAGAGGCTCATTGATTCTGAGATAAATCACTGGTCCGAAGTTCTTTTACGCATTATATCAGTCGTTAGAATGCTAGGTGAGAGATCTCTAGCTTTTCGAGGAACAACAGATAAACTCTATGAACACAATAATGGAAAATTTTGAAGTTCATTCAGTTATTGGCTGAGTTTGATCCAAAATGGAGGAACACGTTCGCAGGGTTCTTAATAAAGAAGAAATCAAAGCTACATATCTAGGAAAAACTATACAAAATGAAATAATTGATTTGTTGCATGACAATATAAAGCGCCACATCATTGAACAAGTTCAAAAGGCCAAGTATTATTCTGTGATTCTCGACTGTACTCCCGATGCAAGTAAAGTCGAACAGATGACATTTATGGCAAGATATGTTTCCATAGAAGAATCAGAGTCTGAAGTTCAAGTGATAATCAATGAAAACTTTTGGGTTTTCTACCCATTGAGAGATCAAAAGCTGCGGAATTATCGGAGGTTTTAGTAGAAGAGCTAGAGAAAATGAGCTTAAAGTAGAGAACATGCGCGGTCAAGGGTACGACAATGGTTCCAATATGAGAGGAGAAAATCGAGTACAAACAAGAATCAGAAATATAAACCCCAGAGCATTTTATGTTCCATGCAGCAGTCATTCGCTAAACTTGGTTGTAAACGATATGGCAAAATCCTCGTTTGAGGCTGCAAACTTCTTCAATATTGTTCAAAAGTTATATACATTTTTGCTTCGTCAACTTTTCGTTGGGCAATATTACTTAAATATATTGATAGTTATACCCTAAAACCATTAAGTGATACGCGATGGGAAAGTCGAGTAGACTCATTAAAAGCTCTGCGATTTCAAATTGGACCAATTTACGATGCTTTGTACAGTATTTATGAAGATCCAGAAATCGATAATATGATTAGAGACGAGGCTAGCGGATTATTAAATAATTTGAAGCAGTTCAAATTTATATGCTCTATTGTGATTTGGTACAAAATTTTGAGTCGCATTAATCCCATCAGCAAACTTTTCCAAACCGTACATTTTGATATATCACAAGCTATTGATACGCTTAACAACTGTAAACCCTTCTTTGAAAATCTGAGATCAGATGAAGCTTTTGAAAGCATCATTTTAGAAGCAACCGAGCTTGCTTCAGAGGTGGACGTGGAAGCTAATTTCGAAGCCACCACACCACGTCATCGTATCAGAAACAAAACACGAAACGTTTTGTATGAGGGCCCGGATGAACCCGTTCAAGACCTCAAACAAAAATATAAAATAGAACTTTTCTTTCACACTGTAGATCAAGCAATAAATGCCTTGGAAACCAGATATAATTTGCTAAATACTCACAGTAATTATTTCAGCTTTTGTATAATATTTTTGGTTTAAAAGACATGCGCAGAAATGAGCTACTGGCTTATTGCAAAGATTTGGAAGTAGTTTTAACTGATGGAAATTCAAGCGATCTTAACGCCCTGGAACTGGCCGATGAAATAAGCATTGTTTCGTCATTATTAACAAAAAGGAAACCCCGTTGAAGTCCTCAAGTTTATCGCTACACTTAAACTTGCACCAAACCTCAGTATAGCATTAAGAATCCTACTTACATTGCCAGTCACTGTGGCTTCAGGGAAAGAAGCTTTTCAAAACTAAAAATAATAAAAATTATCTCAGAACGATGCAGACGCAAAATCGTCTCAATGGATTGGCAATGATAGCTATAGAACACCAAATTAGTGACAAATTAGATTTGAAATCACTGGTTCGTGAGTTTGCCGAAAGAAAAGTTAGAAAAAGGCATTTTAAATACTTTGGTTAGTTAGCATTCATTTATATTATAGGATATTAGTAAGCATTAGTTCATTTTAATTTTGTTATTTTATTTTACCTTAGTGGTAAATTGCTTATCTGTTACATACCTGTTACCTAATGATCGAGTTTTCAATAAAATGTTTTTTTATTTAATTTTTTCAACGTTTTCTTGACTTTATGTTATGGGAGCATGCGATTTACTTTAATAAACGGAGAGGGGGCGCCAAATTCAAGTTTTGCCGGAGCGCCAAAATGTCTAGGGCCGGCCCTGACCATACAGGATAAAACGTTTTTATTATATTAATGTCTTTAATGATAGATAATAAATCCAATCTTACAAAAGACAATTAATTGTAAAATATACATGAGTCGTTATTACTTACTTCTTTGGTACATATTATAAATAGTATCACGAATACCGCTTGTATTTAATATTGCTGTGTTCGTAATTCGCTTAGAATAGCGACTTTAACTTCTCATTATTTTCTCTGCTTCAGAGATTCTGTTTACTGTCCTTAAACTGACGTTTAGAGCTACAGCTACACGCTACAATAAAATACTCTTACAGTACAATTATTGTACATGTATTATCCAAATTTCACCTATCGAACAGCATTTAAGGACAACAGAGGCCCATTGTTATCCCTTTCTTGCTCGAAATAGTTAATTAATGATGCCAAGAGTTCTTTGCATCGACGATCCATTTGCTTGGGCATTTTGGCAACTGCAGAATGAAAATACAGATCTCACTATTACAATTTTTTTACGACAAAAATCAATCAAATGTGCCTGTCAGAATAATGTCATCCGTAACCTCAAAGTATCGATGAATCAATGAATAAAAGACGGCAACACAGCAGCATCTCTGGCAGTAGCTAAGTTTACGTCGTTACTTGCCGGCCTGTTGATTAAAATTTTACATCAAGAGGCGTCTAAACCCAACAAAAACAAGCTTGTGCACGTACATTATTATTATTATATTAATTGCATTACCTTTAGAGTTGTTTTTTTTTACAAATTTTATTACACCATTTGCGACGGAAACGTAGCCACATGGAAATGCGTCATTCATAACGTGCGCACGTTTGTTTGGGTTTAACTATATGTGGTGGAGAAGCTTCATTCATCGAAACCTAATTTGTAAAATAGCGAGAAAAACTAGTAGCTTTGATAGGTATTAAATTATTGCAAGAGGTCCTAAGAGCTCTCTTCATAATTATAATTGAAAATAAAACTAAAATATTTACATTATTTTCACATGAATAAATTAACTTGATAAGTAAGTCTCATTAAATTTAGCTTATCAAGATAAATTTATACATACACAGCACACTTACTAAGAAATAGTATGCAGAACAGATAAAAAAATAGTGAATGAAATCGGCGTATCTATATAGATAATTCATAAAGTTGCTTTCAACGATAAATACAAAAATGAAAGACTTGCAACTCGCGATTGTTAATAAAAATGCAAAGGCACGTATCGCTTTGATATTTAAAACCAACCCAGATAAAGCCTACTGCAACTGCTGTAGCAGCTTGATGCTCTTTGTGTAAAAGTACGTTCATTTATCACAGTCAAAAATTATAATTCTCTATTCCTGAAATAAAACTGAAAATTATTATTTTTCAGAAGGAATTTAATTTTAATTATGCGCTTTGAATACTAAACAAAAACCAATTACATTTTTCGTTAATTAAATTTTTTTCGATTACTTAATTTTGCGTCTTAATAAATTTTATTCAAAAATTTAAATCAAACTAATTTTTACACATTCGTTCTGTAAATAAACTAATTTGTAAACTCGGAGACTGTAATATAAAATTTTATACCCTTACGAATTTTATTTTACAAACACTTGGAAAATGGAAAAACATTTTTCTCTTTATCCATATCTGATTTCAGTCATATAAAGATATTCGTCAACATTCTTTGCTACTTTCCACTTCTGTTCACAAACATTTTCTTTCTTGCTTCTCTGCTTTCCATTAATATGCAATTTCAAGGGACAAAATTTTAAACTTAAATAGAATAAATAATACACGTATGCTGGACTAAACAGGTTTAACAAAATTCGAATTTGTATGCAGAACCAGGATGGATAATCACCAAATTAGTCCGTTTATTTTGGTTTGCGTAAAAATAAAGTGTGAATTTGTATTCTTAGCTTAGAAAGAAAAATTGCAAAAAGTAGTAGGACTGCGTTTTTTGAACTTATCATATCAAAGGTAAATTTATGTTTTTTAGCGTTTTGCCAGTTTGGTCAATTAATAATGAAAAAGGCAAATGAAAACGAACCGCGGGATTCCATTTAAAGTAAGCTCTTGCAAATTACTGTGAACCTTAGGAATTTCTCGACATTCAGTATGCGATCTATGTATAGCAGACAAAGTTCATGTTGTCGGAAAGAAGACAAAAGTCAAGTCGAAAACTGAAGAAAAATATACCAAAATGGAAGAGGAAAGCGACGATTAAGCATATGTTTAGTATGAAGTAACGCTATGGAAAAATGCAGAGAAGCAGCAAATAATACACGGTTTTCGTAAATGCTTGATCCCACGTGATCAATTTTAAATTTCGCGCTTTAAATATGTTTGCTCTACGTTGGTAGTTGTTGGGCAGGTCGAAAATAAAAAATTACTAAATCGTAATATTTAGTTGTATAGCCTTCTTACTTCTGTTTGCTGTCCTTTCGAATTTCCTCTACATTTAATCAACATTTAAAACAGTTATTTTCAGACCTCTTAACGTTACGAAGCTATTGTGATGCAAGTTAGAATTTTTTAAGGTGAACTGTAATTTCTCTTAATTTAAATTTATTTAGTGATACTGTACAAGCATAGTGTTCTCATCAGAACAAGATGCCTTTATTTTAATGGCACATTTCCGCAGTGGCACCCGATACCCTGATGGAACTCGGAGCTATTCGTTCCAGTCCTGCATGGAGCAATTTTCGGAGGATTTTCTCGATGTTAATGTCGAATATGATGTATTTAAAAACCATAAGTCACGTCTTATTACACGGTATGAAAACAAGCACTGTATTTGCAAAGACAAGTCAACAGGTAGGCCGTCTGTTTTAACCAAAGAAGTTGTTAATGACTTTCAACAAAGAATGCAACAAAGTCCTAAAAGATCTATTTCACAACTATTCGCTCAAACAGGTACCATTAAAATCTGCTGCATTTATGTAACCAGAAATATGAACATAATTTTTTTACACCTTTGTCCATTGCTACTTGCCACAAAGCTTTAAGAAAGACGTTACATATGCATCCTTACAAAATTTCTTCTGTACAACAATTACATGCACTCGACTCTTCGAGTGCAATATTGTCAATGCTTAAACGAACGTTTAAACAACAATAATTTGTTAGACTTAACATTTTATTCAGACGAAGCATGGATATATTTATCGGTTTATGTAAACAACTAAAATTACAGAGCTTGGGCAGCAGAAAATCAACACATTTACACCGAATTTGGGTTACTATGTCAAAAAGGAGGATAATTGGGCCTATTTTCGTTTATGAAACCGTAAATGGAGAACGATATCGTGATATTCTGCGTCAAGCTATTGACAAAAATTTACATGACGATGAGCAACATCTAGGTTTTTTTCCAGCAAGATGGAGCAACTGCACACACCGATAATGAAACGATTAGGTATCTGGAACCATTTTATGGCGACCGAATAATTAGTGCGGGTTTGTGGCCTCCAAGAAGTCTCTACTTCACGCCCTTAGATTTTTTTCTGTTTGGACGAATTAAAGCTAATATATTTAAAAATCGACTACACACTCTCGAAGAATTGGAAAGAGCAATACAACAAGAAATAAACAATATAACTCCAATTGAACTTGAACGTGTGTTTGAAAATATGAAGCGAAGAATTAATTTGTGCCTAGAAATGAATGGTGGTCATTTTGAGCACCTTTTGTAAACTAACAATAAATAAATTCTATTCTTGATTCTCTAAATACAGTGATGGTCATTTTGTGCTTTTTTTGTAAAATAACAATAAATAATACATTCTATTCTTGATTTTCTAAATACGTTGGTGGCCATTTTGAGCAGCTTTTGTAAAATGACAATAAATTATTGTTGTTTAAACGTTCGTTGAATTATTGACAATATTGCACTCGAATATTGTAATTGGGTGTATGTAATTGTACAGAAGAAATGTTGTAATGATGCATATGTAACGTCTTTTTTAAAGCTTTGTGGCAAGTAGTAATGGATAAACCTGTAAAAAAATTATGGTCATATTTCTGGTTGCATAAACGCAGTAGATCAATCGTACCTGTTTGAGCTGCTTTGATTAAACTGCTTGTTCAACATAATAAGACGTGACTTATGTTTTATAAATGCATCATATTCGATATTTAACATGCGAAAAGCCTTGCATAAACGTCAAGTAGATCAATCGTAACCTCCAGTTGAGCGGCCTGTCAAAAAACTGTTGAAATGTTGCTTAATTGCAAATTTGAAAAGCCAGCAAACAGTTTAAACAAAATGAGGTAATAAAGACGTGAACTATTATGATTTAGTAATTTTAAACCTAGCAACCTAGAGCAACATATTTAGCGCATATTTAAACATTGGATCAATCAAGCCTCTGAAAACTACTAAAACAAATACATGTTAATTCTGCAACGAATTAAGTTACATCAAATATAGTTTCATCAGGGTTTCGTACATACGGAACTGTAGCCATTATTATAAAGGCATGATTCGTTCATGAAGATAATCACGTTAGTTGCTAATGTTGTTATTTCAATTGTGTATTGTGAAAAAAATATACACACCTAATAACGCATTTAGGACCATTGTTGGTGGGTCATGTTATACTTACAGTTATTCTTCTATCTTTAAAATCTACTGTCTATCTATTACGTGAACTACATTACGCGTTTGGCCGTAACCGATCTGTCACCATAGCAACAGATAAACTTTTGCATTTTGAATACCCTCTGAAGAGGTTTCTCTATTGTTTAAAGTCATACAAGAAAGCAATTTTTTCTGCTAGCATTTACTTTACCGTCTATGACTAAACAAATGTCTTTTATGTAAACCATAAGCATTAAAAAAAGGTATTAAAGTCTTTCAAGAGGTTGGCCAGATTCTGTTTCAACGAACAGTCGCACATAATTTGAAGTTGCTAGAAGAAGAACGCTTCTTTAAAGAAAACGTTTCATCATCTATGAATTTTGGCACACCGTATGTTAAGTAGTCTATTCATGATAATCGTCCCTTATCACTCAGATACATTTTCTTTAGATATTTTTTGAATCGATACATCCTATATCTACAGGACCATTAGATTGTTTCTAAACGCCGTATGCTGATGTTGCGGTTTGAACGATACCAAGACTCAATACATATTTTGCCATTGTTTTCTATTTACATGGTTGAACAAAGATGTCAATTCACTTATCCTAAAGGTGTTGAAAACTTACATAAACTATTATTAGAGGTAGACCACAAAGGACAAAATGTGTGAAGTTGGAAATGATAATAATGTACATGATTATGTTATTTTGCATAAATTATGAAAAAGACTGCTAATAGACTGCAGGTCGTAAGTGTCAAATAAAACACTATTATTTATTGAACGTTACTTAAAAATTTGTATTGGAACACATCAGAATCATGCATATATCTATCGCGTTAACTGCAGGCCACTTACGATTAACTCCAAAATATATCCTTTCTTTTTTTGTACCTTGAAAATGTCCTACAAACTGTGAAAACCCGTTTTACCTGCTGAAATAATGGATTATTTTCTACTGATACTTGCAAACCTTTCTATGAAGAAAACTGCAAAAACGCTTCGGTGTTATTAGTAAAATATCTGATGTGGAACAACACATGGCCTTTCAACCTACAAAATTGAAATTAAAAGAAATGAAATAATTTTAATAACAATTTCTTTAGGATAATTATGCAGCCTCTTTGATAAGTTCATTACGAAAATAGGAAACAAGTATGTTAGAAAGACGTTTAAAATATGTCATACTGAGGTTAATAAAAATCTACATGTTAACATAAAAAATTCCAAAGCACCCCCCCCCCACCCGCCTTTATAAAATATCGATAATACAGTTTAAGCATTTTTCAATCCCCCCATTTGTCTACAAATTTTCTTATAAAATAAATCGCTATACAGATAGAAGTTAATAGACATGCGTATGCTTACTTAAAAAAAATTCCAAAGCCGCCCGCTTCTATAAAAGGTCGATAATACGGTTTAAGCATATTAAATCCTATTTAATTAATTTTTAGAGTTATTTGGTTGGTTGTGAGTTATTTGGTTATGTAAAATAAAATTTTCATTAACAAATATATTCACACATTTTCCTATAAAGTTTATCGTTATTCGGATATTGAACAAATTGGAACCAACATTTAAACACTACCTTAGGACTTTTTTTCCGTTAAATTACGCATCGTATCAAAAAATTGCATTAAACGTGATTAATCGATATGTTTAAAGTCTACACGTTGATATTTTTATATCTTTGAAATACACAGGTGTTTCAGAAATATTTGTTAAAAACCAAAAACTGACTCTAATCAACCCTTCCTTTCCGCCGCTGTATTTTCTGTAAAATCTAATCAGCTCCAAGAGAAATGAAAACAAACTTAAATACGAAATTTTAAGTACGTACGTTTTATCGTTCTGGAGTTATAATGGATACTAGCATACATTGTATACATCTGCATCCAAAACACACACACCTACCCAGGCCCACACCTACGCCCACTCCCACACCGACTCCCACACGCCCACCCACACCCAGCCACACCCCCACACAGACCCACACCCATAGCCACACCTACACCTATGCACACACCCACACACACTCAACCACACACCGAGACCCACACCCACACCCACTCACGCCCACACCCATGTCCACATCCACACCCGTACCCACTCACACTCACCATAACCGATCTTGGCAAACGTTCTAAAATAGTAAGTAATAAGTCAATTTAGCGTTAGTGACAAAAAATTGTTTGCATAACCTTCTATACCTACATACGTATATGTAGGTTGGAAGGTAAAAAACACTTTTTGTCGCTAAATTGCACGTCGCATCAAAAAATTGCAAATAATATAATTAATGGATATGTTTAAGGTATATATGTTGATATTTTTATATGTTTGAAATATTCACTCTAGGAGAAATGAAAACGATCTCTAAATTTAGCGTTAGTGACAAAAAACGATTTCATACCTACATACGTATTGTAGGTTGGAAGGTAACAATTCTTCCTTAGGATATGTTTTTTGCCGCTAAATTACGCGCCGTATCAAAAATTGCTTAGAAGATAATTAATGGATATGTTCAAGGTCTATATCTATATCTCTAAAACATCCAGCTATTTAAGAAATATTTGATAAAATCCAAAACATGTTCTTAACCCCCCCCTCCCCCCCATCCCTCACTCTCACGCGCACACACGCACGCACGCACGCACGCAGGCACGCACGCACGCACGCACGCACCCACGCACACACGCACACACGCACACACGCACACACGCACACACGCACACACACACACACACACACACACACACACACACACACACACACACACACACACACCCAAGCAACCCACCCGCCGGTCTGCCCGTCCACCCCCGCCCACCCGTTTACAGATTGTTAAAATAGAATGTACTTCAGAACATCGGTAATGTTGAGAAAGGTTTAAAAACGAAACTTTGATTTCGGACATCGTTAAGTATTAAAACGTTACAATTTAATAATTGATTTTAGAAAGAAAGGCTTCTCCAATTTAATTAGTAACGTTGGCTAAGGATTTTTCAATTTAAATAATACTCATATTGAAGGAACTTTCTCACTTGTTTAAGCAATAAAGAAGTTTATATATGAAATAAAAATGAAGGGCTAAGGAAACGGCGTGAATGATTTTTGAGTAAAGAGAAATATCAGAAGACAAATTCGCTTAGTAATAAATTAAGCGTATAGAAGTGCAATTTTGTGTGGACGTATTGACAATCATACAAAGAATTATTTTTGAACTACTATTTTGTTCGTTTTATTACAGATATGACTTTTTCCGAAACCAGACAAGCTCAAGTTAGTTAAAAATTTTGTTTGAGACATTTTTACGTCTTAGATTTATACATTTGTAGAGTCATTAAAATGGAAATGAAATTTAAAGGTTTAACTCAGTGAAGGAAATTTTGAATTAATTTGAAGTTTTACGTTTTTATTATTCATTTATTGTAAGTAAATTTTTGATTTTTTATTTTGAAATGAAATTTAGATTTAGTGTTTTTTTTTTCATGTTAAGCTTTTGGCAATTATTAATATTGATTTGACATTAAATAAAGATTAAAGTAAAAACTACATGTTATTTTAATTAGTTAAACGTTTTGGCATTGCGTTCTTTTGATTTTACAGTAGGTTTAATAAAGATCATGAACATGCGTTTTGTTAACTCACGCACTCAGCTAGTGAGAATTTTCGGCAGTAACAATTTGTTACCTTTTTTGTTCGAGCAGTCAAGGTTATCTAAAAATATAACCAAATGTCTAGAAACGAGGATACGAGCCACTTCTTGAGCCTCTCTGGAGAGATCTTCAATCTTTGACGGTGACGCCCTTTTTTAAGGACTCTCTAAAGCTGATATCCTTTGATCTATCACGTGATCAACACACAAAAGCTCAGTACCTTAGCAACAAATGTGATTCCCTCTCGTATCAAACCCAATATACTGACTTAATAGTTGATGACATTAAACCTTCTGTCACATGCTCAAAGCGGCGATGCACCAAAAGTGTCACCTTCACTCTTCGTGTAGACCGCTTTACAATCTTTTAAGAAATTTCCGATAGCTCGGTTGATCACACAACACTAGAACTGGAACACTAATCGGTTGCGAGGTAGTGTGCCTGGCGTAAGAAAGAGTTAAAATGCGCACCACTGTTTTCGTGTCTATGTGACTCTCAAAACAAGAAAATGCGTAAAACTGCAAGAAAATGCTGGTTGGAACCACACAAAACACAAACACAAGCAAAATAATAAGGTCAGTTGAAACCCGTCACAACAAAAAATATTTTCGGCAAAATACAAGATACTAAAAATCACCGACTAAATGGATCTCTTTGCACAAATAAAAAATTTTGATTCCCGTAGAAAATTCTCGCAGTCATAAATAAAAAGGAAATAAAAAACACAAAATAATATCAAACTTCCGTTGGGTGCACATCTAACCCAAAATCGGAGAGAACAAAAATTGAATAATTTCAGTAAAAAAAAATTGCACTGATTAGAGATAAGGCAGTCTGGCAGGTGGCACCTATATTAAAAAAACTTGTAAAGGAACATAAACACTATGTTTCATATAGTCAGGAGTAAATTTCAGCTTATTATATATTTTTAACAAATTACGTGAACAACAGGATGTGAAAGAAATTCGATTGTTTAAATTATAGGATTTTTTATGTCCAACAGTGGTTAACGTAAATGTTTTGAGTTTTTTTTAAAATCGCTTAAACAAATACGTAAACTTGGGAATTGCGATGAGTTTATTACTCTCATTGGCGATCATATAAGAAATAAAATACTGGAAGAACTAAAAGAAGCAAAATATTTTTTGATTGTAGACTCTACGACTGAGATTGCATACATAGATCAATTAACCGTCATTGTGCGATATGTATTGAAAAATTAAAGAACGTTTCCATAACTCTATTCCCATCACATCCCATACAGCAAGAAATTTGGAACAGGTAATTTCAAGCTACTTTAGCGAAATAAAAATTGATATTCAAAATTGTCTAGGTCAGAGTTACGACAACGCGGCGAATATGGCCGGTTGTTATAATGGGCTTCATACCTTATTCAAAGAACATTGTCCTTCTGCGGAATTTGTTCCATGTGCCCACTCGTTAAATTTGGTTGGAAATGCAGCAGCGGAAAGCAGTATGGAGGTAACAGCGTTTATGAACTTGCCTCAACTCCAACCGAAAAATCAATTTCTCGAGTCATTATTCAATAAAATTGACGGATTCGAATTTGTGCTATTACTGTGTATTTGGGACAGAATTGTAAGCAGAATGAACTCTGTTAGTAAATCACTGCTACTGTAGTAGCACTCTATGATAGCATAAGCAACTTTATCTCAAATCTCAAATGCGCAACCATTTTACTGACTTTGAAAACGAAGCTGGGAAAATTATTCCAATAGAGTATCCAAAGAAACGACGGATTAGCCGAAAAATATTCTTTGATGAGAATAATGACAACAATTGCAATTAGAAGGAAGGGAAGCTTTTAGAGTGAATGTGTTTTTGAACGTGTGTGATGCAACAATCTCCAATTTGTGTAAAAGATGTGGACTTACATAAGTGCAGTTTATAGTCAGGATGCGGATGTTGAGGAACTGGAAGTAGAAATGGAACAGTTTAGTTTGTTAAGTCAAGCCGAGGACTTATTTAGTGCATTTGATAAACTTTGTAATTAAGAACAACATTGTATCAACATTTCCAAACGATAAAACTGTACTGAGACTTTACTTAACACTACCAATCAGCAATGCTCTTTTTCGGTGTTGAAATTAGTAAAGAATTATTTGCGGAGCACTCTATCGGAACAAAAACTTAATGATCTGTCCATGTTGTATGTTGAAAAAGATATGCTCAACACGTTGTGTTACGATGATATCATTAATACATTTACTGACACTAAAATTAGAAAAAAAAAATATAAATTTCTTCATTTTAATTTCAAGTTTTATAATTTTAGTTTTTATTTTCTTTCGGAATGACTAGGTCATATATGTTTCGTTATATTAGCACCTACGTTAAATAAACGAAGTGGAAACCGTATTTTTACTCTTGTTGGTTATAAAGATGCAGATCTGGTGGGGCCCCTAGACTACTTCTGTGGCTAGGACGCAGCCTGGTGGAATGGCATAACCTCATAACATTTGCAGGTTTCGTTCACCAGTAACAGTTACAGATACCCTTTCTCTCCTCCAAAAAGTATGCTCCAATAATAAAATTAGCTGTGAAGCCACACCAAACGGTAACTTTCTTGTCATTAAGATCTTCCTGAATGATTTCATGTTGGTTATCTGTTGACCGTATTCGACAATTTTGTGGTTAACGCAAATGTTCGTCCATTCTGCACCAACGGTTCCTCCAAATTGTACACAGTATTATTAACCATTTCTGATTGAATTACAGTAATTTGCTTCCTAATAGATTTGTTTATTTCTTCCAGCGATTGGTCGAGTTCTAAAGACCAATTTTTTTAAATAACCGCATACCCAGTAATATGCTGGGTTAAGATCAAGGGATCTTGGCGGCCATGAATTTACAAAATGTCTGAGTTAACGCGATCTTGTAAAACAACAGTTAACAATTCTTCAACTGGTCGACCAATTTGGGGGGGGGGGTGCATCCACCCTGCATGAAAACCATGTATTCAATTAATTGGAGCTCGTTTTATATCTGTGGGATGGCATAATCATAAACATTTGCAGGTATCGTTCACCAGTAAAAGCTACAGATACCTCTTTGGTCTGTGTCTCATCAAAAGTATGGTCCAATAAGCAAATTAGCTGTGAAACCGCACCACACGGTGCCTTTCTTGCCATTAAGACCTTTCTGAATGATTTCATGTTAGTTATCTGTTGATCGTATTTGACAATTTTGAGTATTAACTCCAGCATTTAGAGAGAAATGGGCATCATCTATCCATAAAATACGGAATAACTATTCGCGTTCAATTTACATCTGAGCCAATATTTGTAAAGAAAAATCATGCCTTATAGGAAAATCTGTATCCCTTAATTCAAACAACAATTTCAGTTTATAGGGATACATTTGTAGGATTTTGCGCAAAATTTTCCAAACAATCGTGTATCGGATTTGCAATAGTTTTGATATAAAGTTCACATTACTGATTGCTAAGGGATTAGCGTTGGCTATGTTTTGATCATCCTGTACAACTTCTCCGGCTTGGATACCACTTATGCTTGGTCTTCCTGATCTTGGTAGGTCAGTTACAGACCCTGCTTTTTCAAATTTGCTAATTCATTTACGATACGATTTTATTTGACAAGGCCCTGCTCTCAAACACATTTACGTACTTACGTACGAAATAATTGTGTAATTTCCGCATTCGTAATAACATTGTACTAAACCAATTCTTGTTTGGAAATCCATGTTATTAAAGCTTGATTTCTTAAAGTTATTTAAGTCTATAAGGTATGCTCGTATGTATCTTAGTGGTTTCAAAAAGAGTTCTTTGTAAAACGTCACATTGAACAATAACTATACGGAAAACGTATTTATATAAAACAGAAAGAACTCTCTTGATCAAATAAAGAAACTATTACAAATGCACAAATCTAGAGCATATAATAGATTAATCAAATAAAAAAAAACACACTAAACGTCCAACATAAGTAGTTCGAGGAATAGGAAAAAAAAAATAAGAAAATCATTCAAAAAATTTGACATCTATCGAAATCATATTATAAAATAAGTTTTCAACAATGAATAGATTTATCAGGTTCTACCACTATGACATGATACAAAAATAGAAACTCAACATTAAATGCCACTGTTTATATAAATTCATATACATTTATAAGTTTTAATCCCTTGGGTGATTGTTGCCCGAGCGTAAGCGATTAAATGATATACTTTAATCTCTGGTATGTACTATTTAATCTCACTGGGAGAAGTAACAGTAAAAAAAATTTGGGGCGAACGACAAATTAAAGTTAATTATGAATGATTACATTTATATTTAGAATTTTACAATTAGCGAAAAATGATTAAAATCGTCCGATCTCTTAAGTGAATGTGTTTGAAACGAATGGTGAAGGTCTAGAAGTGTTCGCTTTTTCACTACGTTGTAACATATTTTTTCCGTGATATTTATTTTATTAGTAAGAGAGTTTTCAACATAAATATCAGCAACTAAAGATAGATTTCCACTCACTTCGTCTTCGACTGAACAAACATTCGGATGTATATCCGAATTTTGCAGAATAACCATCTAAATAACTTGACTTAATCAGTGTGATTAGTTTGTACGCTTTTTATTGCTCACTGTTTTTTTATTAAAATTTTTACCTTTTTTTAAAATTTCGAGTGATGATGGACCAAAAACAACCTAAGAAATGTTTAAAAAAATTTTGTACCCTCAATTACTTAAAAAAAGGATGGGTCGTTGACGTACCACTGAGCACTTATAAGTTATAAATATAACAAAATAAAAAGGTTTGGGTTGTTTTAAAAAGATATAATAAGATATAAATGCCCTTATTACCTACTATTTATTTGGATGAAAATCCATAAAGCACTTGTCATGTAAAGGAACTTGACAAGTTGAACACGCTTTAACAGTTTTGTTTTTACAAATGGAACATTGCATTCTTGGTTGGTTAGTTATTATCATATGATCAGTATTTCTTCTTACTAGTAACGGAGAGGTGTAACGTGAGGTGGGCCGGATCTTAGGGGTGGTTTACCATATTTCGTTAGTAAAGCTTGAGCGACTTCTCTTCTAAATTCCAAGTTAGCAACAGTTTTTCCTGTGTAGTGTTGAAACACACCAAGAATTATTCAGCTGGGAGTCAAACAACCACAACATTATTGGCATGTACCTTTTTTTCCTACGCATTGATATCCTGTATGCAGCAATACCATTATCAAACTGATCAGGCACCACCCATGTACTTATTGTATTGGGACACAAGGCTGAGGTATTTGAATTTTCTTCTTGTCTCGAGGCCGAGTACCTTGATGCAGTCTGTATTGGTTGCACACTATATTGATTGGACCGAACTGCTACTATTCCATTGTCTTTGTCAATTTTGCTATTGTATGCACCTCTTTTTTTAGTTTTGTAGTATTTGTCACCAGGTAAGTTACACTTCTCGGTTATGTTTATTCTAACTATACCGGTTACGGCAAAACTTTTATTACCAAGCAAAGTGACAAGCTTAGCCGATGTAAAAAAGTTATCGAAAAATAAAGAAAATCGGACATCGATGTAATGACTTTGATATTTCTGTGAAATTTAGAATTTAGCTCTTCTGCCTTTACGTAGATCAAATTGTAGACAATAACCTAAACGTGTAGCCAGAATCCATTATTTGAACCCAAATCTAAATGGTTTGCCACGGATGAACTGTTTACAACCATGGCGACCAAAATAAGGAATCATAGATTCGTCTACACACAGCAACTGTTCAATCGGGACATATTTTAAAAACAATTCATTTAACTTGACGATAAGGGGTCGTATTTTTGCCATGCGATCAGATGCATCAATTGCGTTGTTATCCACAATGAGAAGGTTTCTAAAAATATCTTCGAATGCTCTTCTCCTCGTCGAGTTTGAAATAAGTCGATTTGACGCACACACTAACACGCGAACACGCAAACGCACAAACACGAAAACACGAAAATACCCACGTTCTTCCTTATTCATAATGGTTTTAGATGACAATGGACATTTTTTTGTCCTATTCTCTCAAACTGTTCCCGTTGCTTTTTCTTTTAACGTTTTTAACAACTGATGACTTGTAAAATAATTATCGAAGAATACAGCATGGTCCTGCGGGTGGGTCACACATTCTAAGAGTTCTAATACAACTCTAGAACCAAGAGCTAATGCCGTCTAGGTTTGGGTTGAAATGTTTGATGGTTTGGCACCACAGTAAACATCAAAATTGCGGCAATACCCCGTTGAGCTGCAAAGTACCCATTCATTATACCCAAACCTTACTGGATTTCCTCTAATGAATTGCTTTGCGGAATGGTGACCAAAGTACTTCACCATTGCTTCATCAATAGAAAGACGAGGGTGGAAAGTTCCGCATTATTGAAAGTTTTTATTGAGCATTTCCATTAGATGTCTTACTTTGTGCATTTTATAACTCTTGTTGAGACTAGAGTTATCAGCAAAGTGAAGATATTTTTTTTATACCATAATAACGATTTCTAGACATCGCGTTGGAGACACATGGTACCGATAAATCCTCATCCAAACTCCAGTACAAACGTTCTCTCGGCAGGGTGTGGTAGCCGCCACTAAAGATCAAAATACCAATAAAAATCTTCTCCATATAACATGGATTGCTTGGCAATATGTGTAAATATTTTTTCGGCGAAGATTCTTTCAAACACTTCCACTAGAGTGTCATTTCGTGTACATTCTTTTATGTTATTTATTATGTCGTTATTCCATACAGGTTCGGGTTGTTTGTTTATTTTTACTTTTTTCGAGGATTTGAGGAGCTCTAATTCTAATTCTTATTCAGACAATGGACCATCATCATCGACACTGTCATAATGGACCTCCACTTCGCCTGGTACATCAGATGGAAAATCTGGATCAATACATTTATCCACATCAATATCTTCTTCGTCGGTTTGTCCGTCAACGTCGGGAGGAATGAGAACAATATCTACATTTTCGCGAGTCATACTTGTGATGTTATCCAGCGCAGGACTTGCAGAACTTATACCCGAAAATTCGTGGGCGTCCATCACAAAAATCGGTCTGTAACAAAATAATCAGAATAGATTTTTCCCCGGTGTACCCAAATGAGTACACCTACCTAGCATGCTATAGTGTAACATAACAAAATATAATATTGTGCTGCCTTATATGTAGTATACTGAAATACATACCTGATAAAGTGTATATGGTAACAGACACAAAAAAAAAAACGCCCTTTTCTTGTATAAATATTAGCACAAACACCAACGAAACATTTGCAATTTCGTCTACAAATCAAACGCATGCTCCGGGAATTAGCTACAGCGGCCAATGCACAAAATCTCACTTCATGTATATGTATATCATAGATTCCTACTAAGTTACATTTGTTAACCTATTAAGCGATAGAGGTAACATTTGTAAGCTGTGCCCAAACGAGTACAGTGGAGTCAAATGGGTTAAAGAAGAAGCATATGGCTCACATGGGATTTATAGCACTCTATAATAATGAAAATGACCCACAATTTGTATTAAAAGCCAAAATGGAGATATCCTCGGCTTTTGTACCAGTTAATGATATCATACGTGTTCGTAAATGTCTTAAACAAGACAATTTTTAATTCTGTCTCATTATTATAAATACCCATTATGCCATTATTAAACTTTTAAAATAGATTGTACTAATTACCTACACAACTTTGTGTTTGAAGTTTTAAACAAACTTTACGTCAGTAGAAATCTTGCTATAATGATATAATTATCTTATATTTATTTTTTGATCCGCGGTACACATTTATGTACTGAAATCAATGCATGATCTTGTATATATAATTATAACTGTTAATTTACTTTTGCTATTATTTGAAAAACATCAAATAAAACCTGAGAGTATACATTTTTTTTGTGAGCGTATGAGTGGGTATATTGCACCAAAAGGCTCTACGTAATACTTAAAAGTATCGCTGTTGTTTTAAAGTTTTATGAGTTGAACAGTTTGACTGATCAAGTAAACAACATTATATTCTTGTAAGGTAAATTGCAGTTGTGTAGCTTAAAATGGATTTGTCAGGAAAGTTTTTAACAATTCACAAGTTCCTGAATCTTTTCACTTTCCACCTTATGTATTTTTAATAAATGCAAAAAGTAGGAAAGTTTAATGGTTTGTTCTAGAGAAAATGGTTTTCTTTAAGAGTTTTCACTTATTATATAGTGCGAGATCTGTTATTAACTGTTATTTGTGTTATACACGGTTATTGACGTAGTGGACCATTAGAGTATATTGCTTTCCGATAACGTTCCGAATTCTTAAATTAAAGTAATGTTAACTCACGGCAACTTCCAGTGACTTAGTATTTTAAATATTTTAAATTTTATATAGCAAAACTTTGATATCAAATTTTGAAAATAAATGCAAGATGCCTTCAGAATAGTAAATAAATTTGGGAGTGCTAAATTCTTCCCTGTGCCATTAGATATTGTTTAATTATTGTGTTGATTTTTATAAACATTGTTAATTCCTTTGCATTAAACACGAATTTTGTTTTATTATGGAAGTAGAAGGGAATCGGCTTTTTCCATTCACTTTGATTTCAGGATTAAAATCACGTAGCTTTTTCTGATTGGCCCTACACCACTCCCCTCAACCACGTGTTTTCCTATAATTGGTTCTCAGATTCCGACCTTTTAGCTTCTGGTTTGATTGGTTATCCGTGTTGCGTACCCCAGTGCATTCATATTAACGAATTTAATGTACGGAATCTAGGCGTTTTTGTCATTTTGCTATCTAGGCTTACTTCCGTAGACCTCTTTGGGATTTCCGTCATCTGGCTTTATACCATCTCAGTTTGTTTCCGTTTATATTTGTTTGGGAAATCCGGCATTTTGTTTTCGTGTGTCTTGTCATTACCATTCCAGTTTTGGCAAATGTACCCACGATCTATGGATTTGGGGGCTCTCTTAGCGACCATATCGGACAAACCAACTAGGGTTTCTTTGTCTATCATAGCGGAGAATTTTCAGCGTTAGAGTCTCCTGGTATGATTGATCCCCTTTACTTGCCATCTCGACCAAATCCTAGGGCTCCCTTTTTCCTCAATCTGATAGGACTCTTTGAATGATTAGGTCCCCTCAGTGCCTGTTTGAGCCTCACACAAGGGTCCTCTTGTCTGCCATCGAGCTTCGCCACCATTTATTTACTCTATCTATAGTGATTATCAAAAATCTTGGAAAAATTGCAGTTTTCTTGTTTATCAACTGTGGTAGATCAATTCCACCTAGTGTCTGTCGTCTTAGAAATTACAGATTCCTGTTTGCAGCTACCTCTCTCCTTCTTACACTTATATCGTGTATTCGTTCTCACTCGCTTTTCATCTACAAAACAATAGCAATTACAATAAAAATTACATTCTTATATATCCCACGGCCAATAACTCAAGCGAAATAAGAAAACTCTTTACTCTAACAGATTAATACATTTATGATCACAATAAACCCTTAATACATTTATTTAAAATAACAGACAAAACAGTTTTATAACGTCATTACAAAGAAAACGAGGATGCTTGAAACTAATTGCACGCTGGATTATCGATACTACCAAACATGCATACGAAAGCTGACTTCGCCGAATTCGCTCATTCGCCGAAATAAATACTTACCGGAGTTGCACAAATGCCGAAATATCAATGTACTTCGGCAGATAATCGCATGAAAATTCTGTTTAAAAAATGGAAATAAAAAGGAAAATTAAAATCTACGGTAACCTAGGTTACCGTAAATTTTAATTTTTCTTTTTATTTCTATTTTTTAGACAGATTGAGGGGCGTTGTAGATAGATTCCGAAATAGAATCTGTTTTCGGTAATTGATCGTTTTTTCTTTGATCATATCGCGATCTGAGTACTTATTTCGACGAATGGGAGAATTTGGCATATGAGTCTAATATATATATATATATATATATATATATATATATATATATATATACAACCCGGATCGACTTTAAAAGAGGGAAAATTCTCTTATTTTTGATTTCTCAGAAAATTTCATTCTTGCTGATTTGCCCTCCTTGTTTTCAAACCCCCGAAACACAAATTACTTGCTATTTAACTCAAACGGTTCTCGAGATAATATCATTTTTCTTGAAATATTCGAGCTTTTCGTAATTTTTTGAAGTGAATTGATTTGTTTCAAAGGAAAAATCAAATTGGTCTCACAAGTTTTAATTAATAAATTTAACAATTGATGGTAAAATGAAATGAAATCCTCAAAAAACTGAAGTATTAATTTTCTGCATTCCGTATCCTACTTTTCAATTGCTCTTCATCATTGTCTAATGGCTCACTGTACACAATTTGTTTTAAACGACCCCATAGATAAAAGTCCATTATTGAGAGATCAGGACTTTTCGGCGGCCATAAAATGGGACCATCTCTTCCTATCCAGTTATCATGGAACTCTGTATTGAGCCACTGGCGAACAGTACCGGCATAATGAGCAGGGCACCCATCGTGCTCGAAGAACATTTCTATATATATATATATATATATATATATATATATATATATATATATATATGAACATTTTTTCTTCATTTAAAAATTATTTTGAAAGCAAAAATATTAAATGAAATAAAATATTTAGTGTAACAACTGACGGCGCTCCTGCCATGGTTGGCAAAGAATGAGGATTTGTCAAATTTCTTGAAGATCATATTGGGCATAAATTACTGAACTTCCATTGCATAATAACCAGGAGAGTTTAGTTGCCAACATATCGTCAGAGCACTTAAATTCTGAACACTGTTGTTGAAATAGTTAATTTAATAGTCTCTCGTTCTTCATTGACACACAACTTAAATCTCTTTTACAAGAAATGGAGAGTGAATATGCGGACCTTCCCCTATATAGCCATGTTCGTTGGTTTAGTCGAGGTAACGTATTGAATAAGTTTAAATGATAAAAAATGGTTATGCAAGTTAATGTTTCTGCCAGACATAACTAAACATCTCAATGAGCTAAACATAAAATTGCAAGAAAAAGGCCAAACAGTGCTTGAACTTTTTGAATATTGGAAAGGATTTACTACAAAACTAAATAAATTTTGCGAGATATTAATACTGGTACATACAAATACTTCCCAAATGTCAAAGTACTTGCAAATGATAGATAATAATGAACTTCAAACCTATATTGAAGCACTGAAGGACGAATTTTCGAAAAGATGCAAAGACTTTGAAACCCGTATGCCTGTTTTCCTTTCTTATCAAACCAGATTTAATTGATCCAGTAAACATTCCGTTTGATTTGTCAATATTTGAGTGGATGTTGATAATTTTGAAATTGAACTTATCGAGTTTTCATCTTTTGAATTATGGAAGACAAAATTCGTGGAATTGCGAAAACATTTGGAAGATCATTGCAATGATCGTTCAACTGTTATTTTGAATTGTTAGATGTCTTTGCCGAAAAAATGTAATTCTATGAAGAAAATTGCTTGTTCTCTGCTTTCCGCCTTTGGTTCTACATATCAATGCGAACAAATCTTTTCTCATATGAAGCATATTTAGAGCCCGCAAAGAAGTTGTTTGACAACTGAGCACTCAGAATCTTGCGTCAAATTGAAAGTGACAAATTATACTGCTCATATTGAGGCATTGAGTACAGCGGTGCAAGGACAAGGTTCACATTAAAATTTACATTTTTAAATTTATGTAAGAGATATTAATGTTTTATATTAATAATTTATGTTTTTCATTATGTTTTATATTGTTTATCTTTTAATAAATATATTTAAAATATAAATTTGTTACAAAAATTACTGCCCTAGAACTCCATTATATA